>JAKNDB010000079.1:1742500-2217500 GCA_024305405.1 Dirofilaria immitis | reverse complement strand
TTTTATCAATAAATTTATTTCTATTTTTGTTCATTTCTTCAAAAAGATTAAAATAATCGATATTATCATGAAAGTTTTGCAAAAAAAATATGTTTTACGGTAGTTAAATGATATTTGCTTGTATTCTTCGTTAATTTTATCAATTTTTTCTTTTTTATCAAATATATTAATGGGGTTCGGGTGGTAAATACATTTTGAGAAAATTAAAAAAAAAAAATTCCGCCTAACAAGTTTGATTATTTTTTTATTATTTTAAATGATAATAAAAATAAATTGATTCTAAGAAGAATGATATTTTGATAAAAAAAAAAAAGAAAGAAAAAGTTGCTAAAATTAAACATTTTATATTGGAAATAATCAATTTTAAGATAATTTTATAAAGTTTTGTTAATTTCAAGTTTGAAGAAAATAAAAGTAAAAACCCAAATAAAAGTAAATATTATTAAATAGAATTAATTAATGGCGCAAATGTCGTAATAACCTGAAATATTATTTATTATTTAGATAATAATCAAATATACATAATTATTACTCTCGTTTTTTTTTCATATATCTTAATAATAGAAACTAGTATATTTTAAATGATCTTGTTGATCCTTCAAATTTATATTTTTCTTCAATTTATTAATTTTTTTTTTTGGGAAATTTTTCAAGAACACTTATCAATTAATGAGAGAAAATTTATTTCACATTTGCTATATGAATTAAAATGTACCTTTGAGAATTAGTATAGTTTTATCAATTTTAAAGATATGATATTTTTGAGCCTAATTTGAGCATAACTTCTTGAGATAAATTGATTACTTAATCATATTTAACGTATGCAATATAGATTGGAAAGATAGAGTATTTTTTTTTCTATTGAAAATAATCATTCTTTCACTTAATTCTTTTATTTTTTAAACTTTCAATTTCTTATCATTTTTTTTCCAATCGATGTCATATCAATACTTTATTCATTTATATCATTTGCTTCTGATAACTGATTGATTAAAAATCAAATTTAACAATTTTTTTTTTTAGTTCTCTCAGATATTTCTAGAAAGTAATTATTTAAATGAATAAATGTTTAATGAAATCTATTTAGATGGAATATTTTAGTCCGATTTTTCTCTCATTTTTATATTTAATTTTTGCAACATTTTCTTTGAACAAAATTTTAAACAAATGGAAAAATTAAAAGTTACCGATTGAAACAAATGAATTGATGGAAAAAATGAATGATTGAAAGAGAAATATTGTCGAGAAAAAAAAAAAGTTCATGACAATTAAATAATTCTAAAAAATTCCTTTTATACAAAATGAAATATCTCAAAGTAAAATATCACTGCCATCCATCTATCCATCCATCCATCTATCCATCCACCCATCCATCCATCCATCTATTCATCCATCCATCCATCCATCCATCCATCCATCCATCTATTCATCCATCTATCCTTCCATCCATCTATCCTTCCATCTATCCATCATATATATCCTTCCATCTATCCATCTATTCATCTATCCATCCATCTATCTATCCATCCGGTCATTGCCATTTACTTTTATTTATCATTGTTGAATTTTTACGCTTCGTATCACAATCATTCAATTTATCGGATTCATTTGTTCATTTGATTTAATGTAAATTTTAAAAGATTCATACAAAATGCAATAAATGTTTCGTTTAATGCATCAACAAACATAACAATGAATTGGCATTAATTGTTACCTTGGCCCAGTTATTTGTCCAAATTACGATACCTTAGGGCAAAACATAATTGTTACAACTTAAAATAAAGAACCTGATTGTTGGACTGTAACAGAACGAATCATCTTTATCCTTTTCTTTTACATAATTTTTCTTCCTTTTTTTTCCTTTCTTCCTCTTCCTTCTTCTTCTTATCTTTACACATTAATTTAAATAAAATATATACAGGAACTATTCATCTCTCTCTCTCTCTCCTCTCTTTCCTCTCTCTTTCTCTCTTTTTAAATTTCACCTTTTTTTCGAAATTTAAGGGATGTATTAAATTTTAAATTAAAAATTTTCAATTTAAATTATTTATCAATGATATTACTATCTCATTGCTTTTTACAAATTTATTGATAAAAATTCCGCATAGAAATAAATATTTTTAAGTAATTTAAATTTTTAAATTATTTGAATTTTGAAAAATTTCCAACATGCATTAATTCATTTAATTATAATATAATATAATTCAAATAAATCATATTAATTATTTGATTTGTGATAATTTAAATAAATTATATTAATTATTCGACTTATGATAATTCAAATAAATTATATTAATTATTTGATTTGTGATAATTCAAATAAATTATATTAATTATTTGATTTGTGATAATTTAAATAAATTATATTAATTATTTGACTTGTGATAATTCAAATAAATTATATTAATTATTTGATTTGTGATAATTTAAATAAATTATATTAATTATTTGATTTGTGATAATTTAAATAAATTATATTAATTATTTGATTTGTGATAATTTAAATAAATTATATTAATTATTTGACTTGTGATAATTCAAATAAATTATATTAATTATTTGATTTGTGATAATTTAAATAAATTATATTAATTATTTGATTTGTGATAATTTAAATATTATAAAGGTAAATAATATTTCATCTATTACTAATATAATTTAATAATAGTTTTCTTTTTTTTAGATGGTATTTTGGTCCAATTCGACGTATTGATGCTGAAAAATTTTATTATTAAATAGCAATGAACATGGCGCATTTCTCGTACGTGATTCAGAAAGTAGACAAAATGATTTCTCATTATCAGGTAGATAACCATTTCAATCATTTATTTAAATATAGCAATTTTTCTTTTTCCAGAATTATTGTTGTTATTTGTTGTATAAAGAATTTTTTATTTTAAATTTTACGCTTAAAATTATAATTATAGTACGTGATGGTGACGTAGTAAAGCATTATCGGGTTAGACAATTGGATCAAGGTGGTTTCTATATAGCCAGAAGGCGATCATTCGCTACGCTTATTGAATTAATTGCGCATTATCAACGTGAGCAAGATGGTTTATGCGTACTTCTCAAACAACCTTGTAAAAGAATTGATATTCCACAAACGTGTACTTTTACTTATGATGATCAATGGGAAATTGATCGACGATCGATCAGATTAGTTCGACAAATTGGTGCTGGACAATTTGGTGAAGTAAGTGATTTCTATAAATCATTTACTTATAATATTAATTTTGAATTTTTAAATATTTACAAAAAAAAGCAAAAATTAGCTATAATTTTAATTAAATTGAACTAAGCACTTTTCCCTCAATTTAAATATAAATTTGTAAAATATTTCATCAATGAAACATTTTGTTAAATCTAAAAATGATAAAGGAAAGAATATAATCTTAGTTAAATTGAACTATGCTATATCTTTTGAACTTTACAAAGTTTAATTGTTAACCTATTCCCTTTTCATTTCATCCAATATTCGTCATCCTTTCTTCAAAACTTTTTCTCCTCTTTTGCATAATATTATCTTATCATTTGTATAGTATTATCTTATCATTCCTTTCTTTTCCTTTTTTCATAATTTTAATTTTGTTCAAAATTTGAAAAAATCATTTTTTAATAAATATATGTATATGTTTATGTTTATCTATTCAAGGATAGCAATTGTAAAATTAATTTTTAAAAAATATTCATTATTGTTTATATCAATTGTTTTGTTTATCAATTCTTCCAACATCTTCAAATCTTAATCGGAATCAATCGTTCGTTTTATTATCGATTGAATAACTTTCATTCAATATCAATTTAATATTCGCATAATTCCGAAATAAATTAAAGCTTAACTTTGACCTCTATCTTTATTTAATGTTTGCAATGTATAAATTTTCAAAATAAATTACAGTTTGAATATGGCTATATCGTGATTTACTAGGCTTTTATTAAACAACAAAATTACGACAAATCTTTTTCAGTATAATTCAATCGGAATAGATTTCTTTTCTCTGAATAATATTTCAACATATATCATTCTAAAAGTTTAAATTAAATCTATTATCATCTAATATCCAAATATATCAATCAAATCTTAAATTAATTACTAAATTTCTGATTATATTAATTCCTATTAATATATACATATATATATTTTCTGTCTTAATAAAATACAACTATTTTATGAGTTAGAAAGAAATCTTTCTCAAATTGATTATATTCGAAATTAATATATTAAAAAAGTAGCACAACGATTATAACACACACAGACACACACACACACACACACAAACACACACACACAAACACACACACACACATGCACATGCATACATACATACATGCACACATACACACATATACATATACATATAAACATCTGTTATAGGTATGGGAAGGTCGATGGAATCATTCGACGCCAGTTGCCGTAAAAATGCTTAAAAGTGGTACAGCTGATCCAAATGATTTCTTATCAGAAGCACAAATTATGAAAAAGTTAAGGCATCCAAAATTATTACAACTTTATGCAGTATGCACAAAGGATGAGCCAATTTTGATTATAACTGAATTAATGGATCAAAATTTATTGCATTTCCTTCAGGTATTTTTTACCTTATTTACCTATTTCTTCCTTTCATTTTCAAATGAAATAAACATTTTTAAAATATTAATTTTATCCAAAATTTCCTCTTCTCTTTTTTTTTTTTTTGTTGCTATTTCTATGTTATAAAAAATTTCTCTCTTTTACTATCAATTTATCAATATTTCTCGAGAGTTTTTATTGATCAAAAGAATATTTATCAATTTTAGGATTAATAATTTTACTGAGAGTTTTTATTGATCGAAAGAATATCTATCAATTTTAGAATTAGTAATTTTACTGAAAGTTTCTACTGATCGGAAAGATATCTATCAATTAATTGATAATAAATGATCGAATAATAGGCAGAATTAAAAAGCACATTTATTCGATAATCAAAAAAATTCTGAAATTTCCATCTAATATATATATTATTTTTCACGAAAATTTATTTAGTAATAATTTTTTTCCTTATTATTAGAATAAAATTAACTCATTTCTTATTTTATATTTTTCGATTATTTCCATTATTTTCTTATTATTTCTCAAATATATTCAAATGTAAACAAAATAATACTAAACTTAAAAAAAACAAACAAAAACAAAAAAATAAAAGAAAACAAAATACTAAATAAACATAAAGTTAAGTATAAATATAAAGTTTAAAAATAAATAAATTAAAATTTATTCATTTTTAACTAATATAATAGATAGATAGATAGATAGAATGTTTATTTAATATTAATATTAAAGGGTCGTGGACGAAATTGTACAATGATACAGTTGGTTGATATTGCTACACAAATAGCATCAGGAATGAGTTATTTGGAAGAGAAAATTTTATTCATCGTGATTTAGCTGCTCGTAATATTCTCATGTCATATACATTAACTATTAAAATTGCTGATTTTGGCTTGGCACGATTAATTCGAGAAAATGAATATGAAGCACGTGTTGGTGCACGATTTCCAATTAAAGTATTTATTTATTTATTTATCTTCCTTTTTATCTCCTCTCTCCTCTCTCCTCTCTCCTCTCTCCTCTTCTCTTTTCTGTTTTATTGAAAAGATTATAATTAAATTTTCAAATAATAAAATTTATTTTTAAAGTGGACAGCTCCAGAAGCTGCTAATTATAATCGATTTACTATTAAATCAGATGTTTGGAGTTTTGGAATATTACTTACCGAACTTGTTACTTATGGTCGTTTACCTTATCCAGGTAAAATTTTTTTCTAGAATAATACATAGAAATAGTAATGATTATATTTTAATTGTTATGAAAGAAATTGAATATTTTTAAATATTCAAATTATTTGATAAATATATCATATTTAAGTCTTCACTTCTAAACTAAATTATCTTTAATCAGAATCTTAAAAATGAAGTGAAGAATTTTTCTTTTTCTTTTCTCATGCTTTAAATTTAATATCATTTTGCTAAGTTTTATTAGCATAAATTACAGGTATGACAAATGCAGAAGTATTGCAACAGGTAGAAAATGGTTATCGGATGGCATGTCCACCAGGTTGTCCAGCAGCGCTATATGATATAATGTTGCAATGTTGGTATAAGGAACCTGAAAAAGGCCTACATTTGAAACATTACAATGGAAGCTGGAAGATTTATTTACCACCGATCCATCAGAATACAAAGAAGCTACGATAGCCTACTGAATCCATGAAGTATTATTATTATTATCGCTTCCATTGTTTTTCTTATGATAATATCACTTATCATTTTTACATTACAATAAAATAATTCAAGTTTTAAGCAATGCAATGAATATATATATCACATTAAAATGAATATCATCGATCGAATTATTCCACGTAAAAAAAGAAGAAATCATAGCATTCAGAATTATTGCCAATAAATGAGTGACGTGATTTAAGCGCAAAATCGTTATAGACGTAAAATGATGACGATCAAATTAGCAGTTATTTAAGAATGCTTAAATTATTACGTAATTAAATGAACGTCAATTTCTCAGAAAACGAATAAATCACGTGTGGGGTGTAGGATGAGATAGATGAAAGAAGCGAGAAATATGCGAGAAAAAGTTAGGCGAATGATTTCGCCGGAAGGGTAAAAGATCAAAGAAAGCATTCACTTACGTATAAAAAAATTTTTAATGAGAAATAATTTACACGTTATAAGGCTTACTGAATTTAAAGAATGCTGATGAAATGTAAATCAGAATCTTTTGAGAATCTTTCCTTCTAATATCAATACGTCATTATGTTACGTCATCACGTAAATTACGTGATGTTTATGCAATATTAAAATGGAACAAAACTACTCTGATAATTTAAATAATAATTAATTAATAAATTCAATTTATAACAATAAATTCATCCATGTTTTTATGCAAATTACGCTTATATAAATAATAATAATAATAGTAATAATAATCATTGGCTGTTTTACTTGAAATTCTTTTCCTAATAAATATACTAAATTAGTGATAATCGGTTGTACGTACAAGTAATATTATACATACATGTGATTGATATTTGCGTAGAAAGTAGCGTCAATTTCTATTTTAAATATTCAATCTTTTAAATTTAAAGAAGACGAATATATTTCTTCCTAATATTTGTTAGAAGAACGCGTAGAAGAATACGTAGAAGAATACGTAAAAATACGTAGAAGAAATATTGATTGGTTACAGAGTGACATAATCTTTCCCATTCACTTTTTTTTCTGATTATTTAAACTTTCGACATTTTGCTATTTGCTAATATCTAAATCAATGCTAGCATTTTTTCTAATTTTCTAATAATGATTTTCTATCTGAAGAAATTATGGGAATATTTGAAATGATTTGATTCCATTATGATCTATATTATTTATCAGATCAATTCAATTAGTGAATTTGCAGAATCAAGAATATCAAGAATCTGGAAAGTGCAAGTATGTCGCCTCATTTCGATAGTTATATTCGTCTTCATCGACAGATGCCACCATTTCCAGCGAAGAAAAATTCCAACAAATATAATTATCTAGCACGAACTGATATTCAAAATTCTGCTAATTGGGAAAAAATTATCTTTCATCAACTATGTATTCGTGAGATTCGATATTCTGAATTGAATTTGGAGATATTCCGATACTTCCTTTCATGAAGATTTCTTTTTTTTCTATATATTTCTGATTAATTTATTAGTGATATAATTGTTAATAAAAATAATAAAAAATAAAGTATATGATATGTTTAGTTACAATGTAGTACCAATTTAGTAACCAATATCTCATCTAACAGAATCGCCTATATTAATCTTAAAGCGCACCTTAGGTCTGCCTTACTAAAAATTTTTAGTTTACATGAAAACGCAAAATGAATTAATTTCTCTTCATATATTCTATTCATTGTAGAGATAAGTATTTAGGAAAGGTTAATCTGAAGTTTTCAGAAGTTACAAGGTCATCCAGATTATCCAGTACATATTTTAAGGTAACATTTATATCCCATTCCTCGAAAGAAGTTTAAATATTTGCCATCAGTTCATTTCAATAAATTTAAAGAAGAAAATTGAAATAAACCTTCCACAGATGGAAATCTTGATTTGAAAAAAAAAGATATATGACAATTAAATTATTTAAAAAGCCTTGAAGAATTCTATGTTATATTTAAACAAATAAATTTATTATAATAGTTTAGATCATATAATATCACAGATTCTCTTTGATCTTTTCAAAAAATTCTCTTACATTAACAACGGCATAACATGCATGGTTTTATTTTGAGATATAAAGGTGGAAATAAAATTAAATAATATACAAAAAAATCCTATCGTTTTTCTTTTTATTGACTTTACCGCCACCACTTCCGCTACCTGCGGAAACTTGTGATGTTAACCCGCTACCAATTTGACGTGTTTTTAATTTTGGCACCATTTCACATGCGTATAACATTAGTGACATCCCTAAAAAAATATATAAGACTAAAAATCACTATAAATGGCTAAAAAATTCGTAAAATCAAAAATCGAATTTTCTAAATCTAAAAAGCATTTGTTAATACATACTTGTCGGGAATTTCTGATCACATAGAGAACCATCATCATTCCGTAATTGCACTCGTACTCTTCCCTGAGAATTTGCATCACGATTCGGATCCAAAGGATGCATTTTCTGCTTCTAGAAATTAATAAATTCAATTAAGACAGATAAAATAAAGCAAAATTAAATGAATCATTTAATATTTGTTATAAGTCATTTAAACTTAGCAGAAAAAAACCTTATATAAAAATTAAATTTATTATTATCCAAAAGTGTTCTTATATAATCTGTTAGTTATCATAATTGAAATTAGAGTAATTCTGGGAGAAAGAGAGAAGAGAGAGAGAGAGAGGAGAGAGAGAAAGAGAAAGAGTCATTTGAATGTCGTAAAACAACTGAGAGACTTAGTTATATCCTGTATAGATAAAACTTGAGTTATGATAATTATTAATAGATTATATAAGAAAATTTTATCAGATGATATATCAATGAATTAATATAAGAATACCTCAAGTTTAACTTTCATACCAGCATTTGATAAGATATCGAAGATTTCTTGTGCTGTTGGCGAATCTACTGCCTATATAATATATTTCATTTAATAAAAAAAAAAATCTTAACAAAAAAAAAGAATAAATTATATATCGAAATATTGGCATAATAAATATTAAATATAAGGAAGTAAAGGAATTATTTTTAGGGTTTGAAATATCTCGAAATATAGCATACTTTATTCTTACTCACTCGTCGTCCTTGTGCAATGGTTTTTCGAGAATTCATATACAATGGATATATACATATCCATCTGCATTCATCACTTAAAGGTTTCGTCTTGTACTGTACCGTCATACTGTAAAATGATTATGGTAATGAAATCAAAATTAATCAATACAAATTGATATAAAATAATTGAGAGAATAAAAGGAATTAAAAATAAATTCGAGAGAGAGAGAGTGAATGAATGGATAATATGCTAAGGAGAGAATCAAATAATTTCCTATAGCAGTAATGGAAATATTTAATCACGGAGCACGAAGAAGAAAAAGAAAAGTTCACACTCTCGAATTCTCCTTACATGAAGTCCTATTAATATCAATTAAGAGAAAAGGCCGAATCCACGAAGTACCAGCCTATCTATATCGGACATATAATGTTGATAACAATTTTTCCGAGATTTTGGTTCGAGAATTTGGGAAGATTTGGATATGATGGGGCATAAGATAAGAGCTGATATTTTAGAAGAGTGATCGTGTATTAGTGTTATTTTTAAATTATGAAATGTATAGTTTGTATAGTATTTCAAATATTTGCATTTTAAGTTTTGATAGAAATACATAATAATGAAAAAATTATTATTACACGAAATCTTCTTTATTACTATTAGTTTATATAATTATTAAGAAAAAACTAATTATTGTTATTATCATTATTATTATTGTTATTATTATCATTATTAGCAAATCATCATCATCACTATTATGATAATTGTTATTGAAATAAATTATTATTTAAACTATGATTATTCCTATCCAAAAGATTGATAGAAATGCATAATAATGAAGAAGGATGTAGTTCGGATACGGAAGAATTATATGATGCCTTAAAAACTGCTCAAAATCGAAAACAACGACAAGCCGGAGGATGGCAAACGATTGGTACGTTTTACAATTAATACTTAAAAATTTTGTTAATTTTATTTTCTATTAGATTATTTTTAACTTTAAAAATAAGCCCATAATTTGGTAATAATTTAGATATAATTTCAATTATTACGATATCGAAGTTTTTAGAATTTTTCTTTTTAGATATATTTTTGGTTTTTTTCTTATTTTATTATTAAAGTGTCTTTTTACAGGTTTGGATCATACACTTTTCAAAGGAATTCAGAAAAAGGATTTCGTCAGCCTACACCAATTCAACGCAAAGCAATACCGTTAATTATTGATGGCAAAGGTTAAAGTTTTATTTTCATTAAAATTTTTATATACTCTTTTCTTCTATTCGAAAAGAAATGAATCCTCAAAGTCTACAAAAACAAAAAAATAATAATAACAAATTTGACCATTGGGATGTTTGATTATTTTTACTGATAATTTAACTGAATGCTGGGGGCCAAAATAAAAGCAATTTTGTTGTAAGCTATAGAGCTTTGCTTTTAATAAATATTTTTAGAAATTTACTTATTTAATCTTTGCATGAATTTTGATTTGTAGATATCGTTGCCATGTCGAGAACAGGAAGTGGAAAAACAGCAGCTTTTGTTGTTCCAATATTGCAAAAATTAAGACATCGTGATATGAAAGGCATCCGCGGTTTGATCATTGAACCAACACGGGAATTGGCAATGCAGACGTTCACCGTAGTTAAAGAAGTGGATTTTTTTTTTTGACTATTATTTTTCATTTAATATTATAGTGTCAAGCGAAACAACATAGTGATTATATATATGCCTGAAATTGCATATATATTACTTTTAGATTATTTTTTGAATAACGAACATTTTTAAAGTTTGAAGTCAATGATGGATCATGTGTTTTGGAAAAAAATTTTCTACTTTCAAAATTCTCTGCTTTTATTTTTGTTAATGATATATATAATAATCACTGATATGTATAATAATACCTAATAATGTACTGCTGTTGGACAAAAACGGAAATAAGAATGCAATATAATATAATTTAAATTCTTGCTTCTAATGTCTTTTGGAAGCTGATTTAATTTTTCTTTCTTTCTATGAATACATTAATTTTTGTTTTTCAGCTAGGAAGGTTTACTGGCTTACATTGTGCAGTTTTAGTGGGTGGTGACCGAATCGAGGAACAATTTCAAGCTGTCCATGAAAAACCTGATATGTGAATCTCTTATTTATTCATCCAATTAATTCTTTTCCTTGTCCTTTCTGTACAAATCTTGATAAGTTTTTAAAGTTCAAAAATTTAATTGCAGCGTAATTGCAACCCCTGGACGTTTGTTGCATGTTATTATGGAAATGGATTTTCGTCTATCTGCAGTGCAAATTGTTGTATTTGATGAAGCGGACCGCTTATTTGAAATGGGTTTTGCTGAACAACTCCACGTAATTTTCTATCATTTGTTGTAAAAATTGCACTAATCAACAGTATTTATTATTAACGATATCAGAAGAAATCCAGTTCGTATTTTGTAAGTGAAAAAGCATTCAGTTCTTATTTTATAACTGAATTCATTAAGTTAACTCATATTATCTGTATACAGATAATGCAAACAACTTTCTATACGACAAATTCTCTCTGAAATCTTTCCATAACAGGACGATAATGCTAATGTTGATTTTTAAAAAATTTTTTTTGCCTAAGCATCTCCAAAAGTCAACGATCGATATTGAAATCGTGAAGCTTTTTATTTCTCGAAACTTTTTATTTATACAAAGTTATTATATTAGCACATAATGTATTTTAAGGAAATACTGAAACGATTACCGGAAAATCGACAGACTTTGCTTTTCTCAGCCACTCTTCCAAAGAGTATCATTGCTTTTTCGAAAGCGGGTCTTTCAGATCCAGTTTTGGGTATATATATTTCGTCATTTTTACGTATATGTCTGTAATTGCAGATAAATGTTGCATCTGAAAATTCATGAAATTTTAAGGGATTTCTGATCACAGGTCGTCTTCGTAGCGCATCTTGTGTAGGAAATTAAGTCCTAAGAAAATTTTCAAATTTCTGTAAGGAAATTAAATAGTTAACTTTTACTTTGTTATCTCATCTCACTGATAGAGTATGGACAAAAGTGAAATTTCAGTTCGACTTGATCTTGCTGAAAAAATTAGTGACAAGCTATCGATGGTATTCTTGCACTGTCGCGAGGATGATAAATTAGCGGCATTTTACATCTTGCTCGTGAAGTGGTAGCAGGAAATGAGCAAACCGTTGTATTTTGTGCAACAATGAAACATGTTGAATATCTGGCGGCAATTGCGGAAAAAGCCGGAATCGATTGTGTGGTGTTATATAGCCAACTGGATTCTGTGGCCAGGAATATCAACATTCAAAAGTAATAATTAGCTGCGATAGTGGGGTAACAAACCGTAAAATTCACGTTGGGAACAATTATATGAACTGGTCGATATGTCTAAAAAAATAAGTAAAAAATTTCCAAAATTTTGGAGGGCTTTTTTATTTTTATCAATTAATAAATTTTGCAGATTTCGTAGGAAGGAATGCTCCTTATTAATTGTGACGGATATTGCAGCTAGAGGAGTTGATATCCCATTGTTGGATGTCGCTATAAATTATCATTTTCCTCCGAAACCGAAACTTTTTGTTCATCGTGTTGGTGAGATATTGATGTTTGACTTTTTGTAGCTAACTAAGTAAAGTTTCATGTTGTGTCATTTATTTATAATTTTAGGTAGAGTCGCTCGCGCTGGTCGTTTCGGAAAAGCCATTAGCTTATTTGGTGCAGATGAAGTGCCATATGTAGTCGATCTATTTTTATTTCTGAACCGTCCACTAAAGTTTGCAACGATTAATTCAATCAACAAAGGCAAACATTTTTATAAATTTTTTTAACAAGTTTAATTAGAATAATATATATGATTAGTTGAAATCTATAATTTTCCAGATATGGTTGCTATAATTTTCCAAAGTGAAAATTTCAAATAAAATTTGCTTTCCCATTACAGATGAAACGTTGATTGGGACATTTCCAGATGGTATTATTGATAGGAAATTGATTTTTTGAAGAATGTGCATGACAATTCAGATGAACTAGTAGGTTTTGAGATTTTTATTATTGCACACATTCAATTATGTCGCGTATTTGAATTAAAATACAAATTTTAGGACGAGCTCCTGAAAAAATCAGAAAATGCTATGCAAAAATACAAGAAAACTCGTCCACAACCATCAGCGGAATCAGTACGTCGAGCAAAAACTGAGATGAAGGAGGCATTAATCAAGGCGTCCGTTCATCCATCTCTACAGCAACAAACTCCAGAAGAAACTATCAGACAGTCGTTGCTTCGGGATTTGCACAATTTCAAATCATCGGCAGTATGTAGATTTTCTAAATGCTAAATGTGTGCTTATTTTCACAATTGCTTGAAAATGAATGCAAAGAAAAAGGATCATTTGTTTCTGGAAAGATTGGAAGTTCAGCCTTTCATGTAGATCATGAATTAGTTATACTCAAGATAGCGGAATAAACTCCTATATTTGTAATTATTTTTATATAAAATAAAATCTTCTCGCAATCTCGGTCGAACCATCGATATTTGAAATGAGAGGAGTTCTATTTTTATCTGCAGAGGATTTAATATTTTATTTTTAGCTATAATTTCAGACCATCTTTGAAATACAAAGTGGCAGTAAAACTTTATCAGCAGCTGTTATGAAGGAGAAGCGTAAAGCCCATCAGAATTATATACATTCTAAAACTGATTTGGATAAATGTCAGAATTTTAATCAGTTGGAATTAACTAATCCTACATGTGAAGCAAATGAAGATGTTTTGGCAAGTTTAACCGTCGTATTTTAGTCTTTTTATTATTACCTTCATAGATTGCACTATTTTTTAGTTGATACCTTGTTTAACAAGTACTACTCTATCTCTACTATAAAATTTAAAAAATTAGCCTACAAATTCTTAAAATGTTTATTGCGAAATGGGGAATATAATTTAGCACTAGAGATTGCAAGATACTGTTCTCTATAAAGTCAATTTAAGCAATGTCATACTATTTCTACTATTATAATACATGATTCATATCTATCATTCTCTACTAATTTTTTTTTTTTGGATGATAGCGATAGTATTGATGCTTTGTTAGCACAAATAAGAATGATATGCTTTTTAAATGCTTAAATATTCTCTATATTACAATATTTTTTCATTGGTGATTTGTTTCACAGTTCGAATATGAAATCATTTCGAACTATTTTATGATAAATTGGATATTTTGTGTTTCACGAACGAACACATTTCAGAAAAATACATTTCATACGGTGATAAAAAATTCGAAATTTTCGCCCGCAAATGCTTTGATACAAAAAAGGACAAGAAAAGAAAACGAAAAGCCGATGAGTTACTAGAACAAAAAGAAAACATTTTATTGGTAATGCTTTTCGAATTTCATTATGCTCTTATTCCCATATAATCGGAAATCTTTAAATATTTTCTTTTTTCATTTTTGATTCTAATTTAGGTATAACGTCTTACACCATACTATTTTCAGTGTTGTTTTAGCAAAGTTAATACTTTTAAAAGGGTTTAATCAAAAACAGAATATTAATTTTTTTTCAGCTTATGAATCTGCAGAAGCAAATGCAGAACGTGGCTTGGCTGTGGATCATGATTTCAATGCTTTAGCCAAAGAAAGCGCTATAGAAATTCTTGCTGACGATGATATTGGTTGGTATAAGCAGAAGAAACGCAAAAAATGATTAGTTTTGATTTCTTCTTTTTGAAATTCATATTTTCTTTTTTGTTCAAAAAATGTTTATATACGTTTATATATATCTCTTGCTTATGTATATTTTTACGATTTTCAATGAGTAAAGTGCGATACCATCAAGCGATTAATATTGTATTTCTTCAAAATTTAAGAAAAATTTTTATTCCTAAAAACTATAAGAAAAATTTCGTTTTCTCTCTTTAATGTAAAGCATTAATTATTTATCAACGCATTTTAAAATATCGAGGAACATTTGTCTTTTTTAGGGACAGGAAACTGAAGAAGTTTGTTGGTGATACTGGTGATAATTCAAAGAAGAAAATGCGTGCTGAAGATGGAACTTATATACCAGCGACATACAAAAGTGGTCGTTATGAGAGATGGCAGAAAAAACAAAAATTGGAGTACCAGAACAACGAAGATGATGAAGAATCGACTGATGCAAGGGTAAAGCAACACGATTTTAGGGTTCGCTATTTTCAACTTTTAGCTAGCATATTTTGATTTCGAATAAGTTCTTTTCCCTGTATTTGAACAAATATATTTTTATTTGTTTTCAAAAATAATCGAAAGAAAAGATTTATGAAAGAAATAGCAGTTCAGAATTGGATGTGGCTAGTATATAGAGGTTTGGTATAGCAATCGATTAAAGGCATGATTTACATTTCAAGAAACTTGAAAAACATCACAATAAAAGAGGATCTTGGAATCGTTGAATTACTTTTTCTGAAAATTATAATTTTATACTTTAGAAACGTAATGGTAACCGGAAAGGAAGAAGGCGAAATAACACGGGAAATAAAGAAAAAGAGCACCACGTTCTGAATTAAAAACTTCTGAACAAATTCTTAAACAGAGGAATAAGAAAGTAAGGATTCAATCATATCAAGCATACAGAAGACAACAAAATTTGAAGAAAAAAGCTTGAATGAGAAGCGGAAGAAGTAATTTAGTCTTATTGAATGTTTTCACTTTTGATATAGTCAAATTTCGCTGTGCTTTTTGCTGTTGTGATCTTTCGTTTTTATTAGCTTTGTTAAATAAAGTATTGTTAAATTGCAAGTAATGTGTATCATCTTACTTCTAATTTACATAAAAATTCACTTCACCAAGTAAAGCTTTGAAGGCTTGATTCTCGTAATTAACCTTATAACTGAAGCTGTTATCAGCGATGCAAGTGAAACAAAGACTCTATCTTGTTTACGATCAAGATGGAAATGATTTGCATGTTTTGAAAGAGACAGAAAAATGTTATGATATTTATATTGATTTAAATGAAAGGTATAATGATTGATTCCTATGTGAGATGTATGAACTTTGTGAAAGAAATTTTCAATGAACTAAATTTATTTCATACTTAAGTTTTATTAGATAAACTTGTTCATTTATTTACTCATGGGATGATATGACAATCTATCCTAATGAAAAAACATAATGCTCATCTTAATTAATTTAATAATGTAAACAATATATATCAAGACACAAAAAAAGGAACGACCTCATTAATCTGATTAGATATAAATTTATACCATTCTAAGAATATAATTTCAGTTTTTTCATGAAAATATGAATATGATTTCTTATATCAATTTTGATAATTAAAATTTTTAAATAAAATTTATCGTTGTCAAAATTTTAGTTTTCTAAAACTATTGATTGATATTAATTAATAATTAAAGTTAACTAAAAAGAATATTGCATATTAAAATTACAGACAACTATTATATACATCTAGGCTATTTTGTGTTATGATACATTCATTCATTTATGGGTTGCTATAGAAACGTTGCATGTTAGAAAGAGTTGGCCAAATAATAGATACATACATATATATATATATATGTGTGGGCATAACTAGGTGACCTTTGGCTATTTTTCATTTTCTTCAAAAAAAAAAAAACCCTTACCTCAATATAATCATTTTAAGAAATTGAAAGGTAAGCTATATATTTTTAAAAAAAAAAAGATAATAAAGTACTATTCTCGACTTTGCATTATTAATTAATTAATCAACTTTTTTTTGCTTTGAATTAGATAAATTTTATAATGATAAATATGATAAAGTATATTAATAAATAAATGAAAAGGAAAAATGGCATTATTGGATTTGAACGAATTGGAAGAATTATTTAAAGAAGGTGGTGATAATCCTGAAATAGTAAATCGATGGTATGACCAATTATCCAAGGTTAGTATAAATATTATTAAAAGAATACTTTAAAATAATATTGTACTAATTTTTGAAAAGGAAATAATTTAAATTTAAATTCGATTCACTTAATAGAAATTTAAATTTAATACTAAAATGTAAACAACAACAAACAACAATATTATAAATAATATAAATTATTATTATTTGTAAATAATATTTTATTAAAATATAATTAAGTTTAATTTTTATATTTCATATTAAATGGAAAAGAAATTTTAATTATAAATTGTTATAATTTAATAAAAATAATTTATATTTCGAGATATATTAGATATTGAGAAGTTTTCATTTTTATATTTATTTATGCCAAAATTATAGGTAATAAAAATTTATTTGTATATTTAAATTTAATATAATATTTCGTAAAAGTTTTACGTACTGAATCTAAATTTAGTACAACCTGGATGATATCGAATTATTGGAATCAGCTAAGCAAATTATGAGAGCAATGAAATGGATTATGGAATATGAGCATACGAATGCGGAAGAGTTAAAAGAGTTAGCAGAAAAAGAAGCTATGGAAATAATCGAGAAACAAGAAAATTGGGATGAAGAAAAGGAAAATATGAATGTATGTTAATTAATTATCGATAAGATGTTTAATTATCATTTAGCATGCAACAGCGATACATTTATCATCTGTAACAAATGCTTCGGATAATATCCGATACTGATAATGCCATTCCGGTATAGTTATAGTAATTATTAATCTTGCACGAATAATTTCATATCATATTTATAATTATGTGAATAATAAAACAACAATAATTATTGATTAATATAATAAACGAATGATTGAATATTATCTCCAAAAAAATTTTATCATTTCTATATCTGAAAAGATTTTTATAAACAATAATAATAATTAACAGCTTATCAAAAAGATTGATAAAATTTTTTTAATGTAAGATAATTTTGTTGATAATTTTAATTTTCATCATATTCAAACTTTCTACTTCAATAAATCATTTTTATAGATTGAACTTAATTCTTTACGTGAACGAATAAATGCTATAACAAACGCTACCGATCTTAATGAAACATTTCGCGCACGAATTAATAGTTTAAAAGAAGAAAATGTTTATTTAAAAGAACAAAATAGAGAACGGTTGTTTATTTGTTTTTTTTTCAATTAAAAATGTCAATAAATAAATAATAAATAAATAAATAAACGAATCTAAATCTCGAAGAAAGAATAAACATTCATCTTGAATTATATTTGCTTAAAATTTGATGAAAATTTGAAACTTAATAATTATAAAAGAAATTAATATAAATATATTTATTTAGCAATCGTGAATTAATAGAACAAAGTGACAAAGCTGAAAAATTAGGTTTACGAGTAGAACAACTCGAGAATGAACGTGCTAAACTTATTCAACAGGTATAGTCTAAAAATAAATTTTAAATATCAACGCTTTAGTTATTATTCATTAAAGTGATTTCATTTCTTTCTTTTTCTTTTTTGTTTTATTATTTTTAGCAAGCATTTTTGGATGATTCTATTCATGAAATGAGCAGACGACTTGATGATAAAGCGAAAGAATCTATAACTAATGAAACTGAAACGTTGAAATTACGACAACGAAGTCAACAAGCTGCATTACTTTCTAAACAACTTCAGGTTCAATTTCTCTCGATATTTTTTCAACTAAGATTGAATCTACAACAATTGAAATAGCTTTTATAATAAATTTTAAAAATTCTGAAAAGAAAAAAAAGGATGCAAAAATAAAATATTATCTTTAGGAAGTAGCACAACAAAATGATGAACTTCGAGCGGAAATTGAACAATTATCAACAGCGCTTGCTTCAGCAACAACATTTATCGAAGATACTGCTAATAATTATCAATCACTTTATGAACAATTATCAGAAAGTGATAAAATTATTGAACGTTTAACAAATGATAATGAATTACTCAATAAAAGGTAAAATTAATGATTAAATTTATAGATTTATAATCTTTTCCAATAATTCTAACAAAGTTTTATGATTAATTTAAATTTTTATTGATATATTTTTATTTTAAAACTTGAATATTAAGACTACATATTTTTTAAATATTATTATTATTATTATTGTTATTATTATTATTATTATTATTATTATTATCATTATTATTATTATTGTTATTATTATTATTTACATGCTATTACTATTCAATAATTTATAATATAATTAGATAGTTTAATAATAAGAAATTTTTTAGGTCAATTAATCGATATAATAGAATGAAAGGGACAAATAAGTTGATATAGTAAAAAATAAATATTCAATAGAACTTGAATATCAATAATAATAATAATGATAATAATATTAAATTATCAATTAGTGCTGATTTGACTAACTCTAATTAGTCTAATTATATTTTTCTTAATTACATATTAATTTTTTTCCATCAAAAGTTATATTTATAAAAGTAAACATAACTTTTATTTATTTTTATGCATATGCTCGTTTTATATTCAGTTTCAAGATGAAAAAGCGACGGCCATTGAAAAGTTGGAAAATGTTGATGAAAATTCAATTCAACATTATAAGGTAATTTTAATCAATTTAAAACTTTGATTGATAAATATCATCAAATATGATTGGATTTATGAAAAGATATGTAATTGATGTTATCACCGATAAGTATTGAATTTTGAGATGATAACATATGTGACAAAAACTTCATAACAGTATTTTTTTATCGTATGCATAGCAAATATACAATGATATACGGTATAGAATTTCAGGAATTATTACAGAATAAAGATGAGCAGATTGAAGCATTACAAATGAAATTTGAAACTTTACAAGTTTGTTTTTAAATTTAAAAAATTCAATTAAACAAAAATCGATTTATTTGATTTATTTAAAATATATTTATGGCAGAAAATAATTGATAACTTTTTGAAAATATTTCTTCTTTCACAAAATCTTATGGATTAATTTTTATCAAATTTATTTTATTAATTTCAAAGAAGCTATATAAATATATCTATGATATCAAGTATCGATCATAAGTATCGATTCAGTTGATTTACATCGATATCAAGTATCGATCATAAATATCGATTCTATTGATAAATTACAAAATAAATATTTGATATTACTAAGCTAATTAACTAATAGTTTTGCTAAAATTCACATCGATATATGTCATTTTAGGAAAAGCCATTTTGAAGTTTAAATGGAATTGCAGATTGAATTGCAAGAATTACAAGCACAAAGTATGCTCGAAAGTAATGTGGAACGAGAAGAAGAAATGGAACGATTACGAATCGAACTTCTCGAAGCAACAAAAATGGCTCGACAACTTTTCAGTGTTACAACAAATAGTCATCAGATTGATGATACAGTTACACAAATGCAATCTAAAATTACATCACTTAATAAGGTTGCTTTATTTTAGATTCAAACTTCACGAAATATTGTAAACATTTTCATAAAATATTCTTTTGAAAAGATAAATTTAAAAAATAAACAAAATATAATTTCAGACTATCAACACATTACATTATGAAATTAAACAATATGAAATGGAAAATAACGAACTTATGCGTAATTTAGAAATAAAAGATGTTGAAAATCAAAAGGTAAACGCTGAATTGAGAAGACTTCGAGAGGTAAATTTTAATATTTATTTCTTGAAAAGTTTGTAATCTTAGAGTAGCATAAATTAAGAAAGCAAAATATGACAATATTCTCGAAAAGATCGAGATATGCTTCAATAAAAAGAATTGATTTATGAAATCAAATTATTTGATTAAATAGTAAGTTGAAAGAATTTACTATTTTGAAAAATTGATTTCATTTCAATTCTAAGCTCTTTATTTTATCATTCACTGGCAAAGAATGATAAGAATTATGATAAGTGCACGCTAGAGAAATTAACTGATATTCTCAAATTTCAGTTATTTTCAAAAATTATCTATTTGTCTATGAGAATTACAAATTTTTTCAGGAAACATTCGGTAGTGCAGAAGTTGAGATTAATCGTCTGGAAAAACAATTGAATTTTCGAGAACGACAGATCGAGAAATTGACAGCTAAATGCTCATTGTTACAAGCTGAACTGAGTTCCGCTTTTGATGTTTCCAATCAAAAATTAGCAAATGATATTTCTGCAACGAATTCCGTACAAAAATCATCGCTGCCGGAAAAAGATGAGGCATTTAATGAAGGTAGAATAGAGCGTGAAAAATTCACGGAAGATGACGCTAATTTTCTACGTGAGACAAAAGCGAAAAAGAAAATCCATCGAAGATGGTGTTGATTCTTTGCAAGAAGTCAAAGAAGATATTGTTGAAAGTAAGAAGAAAATAATGAAAATTCAAAAAAGGCCTATACAGTCGGGGAAAAGAAAGG
Organism: Dirofilaria immitis; assembly: GCA_024305405.1. Lineage (NCBI taxonomy): Eukaryota > Metazoa > Nematoda > Chromadorea > Rhabditida > Onchocercidae > Dirofilaria > Dirofilaria immitis. Next base: position 2,195,924 of record JAKNDB010000079.1, on the reverse strand, counting down.
TGAAACATGAAATAGGCCTGGAAAGTTTGGAAGCTAGTGCAATGATCATTTCATCACTTAATCATGAATTAATGCGACTTATGCAGGTTTTAATTTTAATCATTATCTTCTACTTTTTATCATTAAAACAAAATATTGATAACAAAAATGATTGATTTAAAACAGGTTAAATTTTGTTTAACCTGAAAGGTTGCAAGCATTAAAAATACTTTGTTTCTTTGTTTATATAGATCAAAGGATTATAAGTTTTTTAGTAAGTTTATTTTTTTAAAGGAATTAGACGAGAAAGATTGCCAATTGGAACGTATGGAGAAAAGTGTGCAGCAAGCAGCAAGTAGTATCGATGAATTAAAAGTGAATTATTTTAATCTACAAAAGGAAGTATCCGAGAATGATATGACACAGCATAACAAAGATATCATTGATAAGTTGCGCCAACAAACTGAAAATTATGAAATTGAAATTGAAGAATATCAGGTAACAGTTAACAAAACAAATTGCTATCAAATGTTTAAATGATAAAATTTTATTAGAAATGATTCATAGCCCAAGAGACAAAATAGAGAAATGATTGAAGAATGTATGAAAAGATGGAAAAAAGATAATGAAATAAATATCTTCAAATCACTGACTTCTGAATTCTTCCTTCTAACAACAGATACATCAATCTAGGCAGGCTTTCATTCTTCTGATACATAGTTTGATCTTTCATTTCTCTGATATACAGTCTAGATTTTCATTCTTCTATCTCATCATTTTTCATGTCCATATTTCATCCATCATTTTAACCATGAAGTTGAGCTAAATAGTTAACATATAATATATTATAATGATTTAGTAAGATAATAATTATTTAATAAATTATTTAATTCAAATTAATTAATTCGAAATTAAATTTGAAGAAATTGGCCAATTCTGATACGATTAGATGGAAATGAAATGAAGCAAAAATTAGAAGAAATGAATCGACAAATAATAGCAGAACGTTTACGAAATCTTCAACTTGTACGAAAAATAGAAATTGTTGAATCGAATCGAAATAATCAAAATATTGAATATCGGAAACTTGAAAAAGCTATCAAGAACAACGTTTATTACATATAAAGCAAATTAAGATTGCTAATTATGAATCAGTAAATTTTAAATTTTTAATTCATTTATTATTTTAATTCAATAAATATATTTTAGTAATTCATTTAAAATAAATCATAATTTATCTTACTATTTATTTCATTTATAATATATACCTTAGAATATAAATAATATAATCAAATGATAAAACAAAAAAAAAGCACTTTATATTCTGCGAGATTTTAGGTTGAATTTTTATTTATAAATAAAATTTGATGAAAAAAAAAAGAAAAACGAATAATAGCCAAGACTTTGATTATTCATTTCAGGATTTGGCATCAATTGAGATAGCACGTCTTCAAACACTTTTACTACATTCTGTACCTAAAAGAGATTATGATAAATTATTGGCACAACATAAGCAAATCTTAGCTTCTGATAACAATTATAAATTAACAAATTATTTGAAAAATAATGAAAAGGTAAGAAAATATTATGCTTTAATTAAATTTTCCAGGTAAAACATTTTTACCTTTATGATTCTACCAATATCAGATTGTTTAATATATCATTTTGCGGTACTTTATAAGTATAGAAGAATAGAATGAAAATCATTAAATTATTTTTACCATCAAATTATGTTTATAGAAAGTAAAAAAAAAAAGATATTTAAAAGTAATTTGAAAAATATATATGATATATTGTTACGTTACGGATTAGGAACACGTACAAACGTGAAAGTTAACAAGGCATCCATAATTAAGTATAACTGTTTTCCAGGACAATGAATATATCGGTATAAATCTTTTAGAGATGACAGATGAAATAAAAAGTGCAGAAATTACAGCAGAGAATGCTCATCTTAAGGTTGCTATTTTTATTTCTAAAATCGAGAATCGAGAATCTGAGTGAAAATTTGTCTACTCAGAATGTTTATTTGTCGGCTTTTTCAAATGGCATAGCAATTCATTTCGATATGGTGACCCTAAACAGAAGGTTGCTATGCTAGAGTATAATTACGTGGTTGTTAATGCTAATTGATGGAACGCGTGAATTTAAAGAAGCAATAATTAACAAGTTAAAAAGGAGACAACAATCTTGAATATACACTTAGCCAGGTCTGTGTTGGCGCTGGTGCTAAGCAAATGCTATCGGATAGAATAGATAAATATCATCCGTGAAATGAAAAATTCATTACACGTATTATACGTGGTCAATTACGTACACGATATGTGAAGTTTTCTAGGTATACTCGATCCTTAAGAAGATTAATTTGCTGAATAGCCATCTTTGATCGTTGTTTATATATTATTTTGAATTATTTCAATTTGAAACTCTTATTTAGGAAATGATAAATGTTCTACGAAGTCAAAACGAATACTGGCAACTTGAAGTGGAAAAAATTCGAGAACAAAATACTGAAATGGTACATTTCCTGGAAGATGTCGAGAGTGAATCACAGATGAAAAGTTTATTAGTTGCTTTAGAACGACGCTTTCTAAAAGCACTTTCGGATCGAGCGCAATTTTCACAAAATCAAAAATTGACCAATTATCAATTTATCGATCAGCAGAATGAAATCGCTCGAAAAAACGAAATTGGGTAAATGAGAAAAAAATTGATTCAAGTGATCAGATCATTGCAACTACTCTTCCAGGTTGGCTAATTCGAAATTGTAAATTTTATTTTTCTTTTTCTCAATTATCTATGTAAAATGATGTCATTCTTGGTGCATGACTTTTTACATCACCACTGTGTTCTGAAATCACTGACTATTATTTCAGATATTACTGGTAAATAAACACAACATAATATACTTTTTAGCTCAGAAAGAGAAGGTATCTGAGTGAAGCCTTTTATAGTATAGGCTACAACCATCACAAAAAATTACTTTTCTTTCTGCATTGAGACTGCTTACTAAAGTTTGATGAACAAGCTGCTATATGCTTTCTAAAAGCGTTTCACTCAAAGCTTAGATGGACATCAGTATAGATTATCCACAAGGTGAAATCACCACCACTTATCAGTTAATACATGGTTGCTTATCGTTGTCTTTTAGTGATATCAAAATTTTTATGGCATCTTTAATTTATACTAACTTAATGAACTTTGTAAAATGATTTAATGTCAATATAAATAGTTTTTATATTAGGCGGCATTTGATTTGTTATATTTATGAAATACTTTATCAGTAATTAAGAATAAATAAGAAAAGAATAAGTATACATGAATCAAAATTATTTAGTAATATCAATGAATGAATGAGTAAATTAAAGGAGATCGAATTTGCCTATCAAATTTTGAAAATTGAATTGGCCTATAAAATTCTGATAACTTAATTGGCTTATGAAATTCTGATAACTTAATTAGCCTATGAAATTCTGATAACCTAATTGGCCTATGAAATTTTGATAACTTAATTGGTTTATGAAATTCCGATTAATTGGCCTATGAAATTTTGATAACTTAATTGGTTTATGAAATTCCGATAACTCAATTGGCGAAATTTTTTTATAGCGCATGCGATCAAATTCAATGGAATTACTAACTGTACAAGATATGCTAGAATATAAGGAAAAAATGATAGAAATCGATGATAATTATGCAAAAAGTCAAAAATATAAAGATGAGGTAAATTTGATATGCAAAAAAAAAAAATTTGTTTATTCAAATGATCAAATTTATTTATTTGAATTATTGATTGAATGATATGTTTAAAAGATTATTTTATTTATTTTTTTATTAGCATGCATAATTGAAATGCAATCTATTTTGCATGTGATAAGAAAATTTACAATTATCATGATATAATTTATTAAATTATAGATTGAAAGAGAAAAGAAGAATTGGATTTGCAATTACGACATGCTGAAGCATTACGAAAAAGTTATGAATTGTTGCAAGAGAATGATTATAGTATGATTAAATTACAGAAAAGTTTACAAGCCAGTCATTTCAATATGTTAAATGGGAAAAAACAACTTGAAAATGCTGAAATACAGGTTTATGATAATCTTTTTTCAGTAACATTCATTTATTCTTTTTATCGATCATTGATTGATAATAATGAATTCAAAGGTAAATTGAAAAATTTATGTATTATTCAATTTTTCAATTTATCATTTTTCAGATTCAAAGAAAAGATGAACAAATACAAAAATTGGAAGAAACAGTAAAAAGTTTGCAAAGAGAAATCGAAGATTTGTTTGCAGCAACTTTCAAAATATCTGATTTTATTGAAGAAAATGAAAAAATTGATGAATCCATCTATCCTATCACTGCCGAACTTTTATCAAATGTTGAAAAAGAAACATTATTGCAATCGGTAGAGAATGATGACTTGAAGCCAAATGTTCAGAATGTTAGCGATGAAAAAGCAAACTTGGAAATCGAAGAATCAGAAATTATTGATAAAGGCGAAACACCAACAGAAACTATTGATAGTGAATCTGATGTTAAATATCATACAACAACTTCTGAATTGCATACAACAGATGGTACACATAAAATTACGAATATGCATTCAGAGGAATATATGAAAAAGTTAAATTATATTTGTGAAACAGCCAAATTATGTATTGCAAATTATAAGGTTAGCTATTTATTTAAAATTTTAATTTTTATAAAATTGAAATAGAAATTTGCTAGAAAAAAGCATATATACATATATGTACAGTAACCTCCTGTAAGCATGTATGTATATATACAGTAACCTTCTGTAAGCATATTATATACAGTAACCTCCTGTAATCAAATTAAATCAATAAGTTTTTTCTTTGCGGTAGAAAATTAAAAATTTTTTTTAAATTTTAATTAATATTTGCATAATTTTGATTCGTTGTTTTTTCATTCTATGTATCATATTTAATTTCAGGAACAACTAAAATATAAAGATGAAGTTATTGAAAAATATAAATCATTTCTAAAAATTATGCCAGATGAACAAGGTGATCAAGGAATCATTAATCCGTTATCATCAATTGTGGAAAATTTAACAAAACAAAATTACGAACATCAAACGAAATTTTATCACAAAATTATCATATTGATATTGAAGCAAAAGATATGGAAATAATTAAATTACGAAATGAGATAGAACATTTTATTAAAGCAAATCGACGACTTACGAAAGATCTTCAACATTTTCATAGTCAAATGAAAGATTATGCTGAAGCTAATACACAAACTGATTCCCTACAAAAGGATGATAAAATAATAGAAGGCATTTGTGATAGCAACAACTTGCCTAATGTAATCGAAGAATCAAGAAAAAGTGTTATTAGTCAAGAATCATCATCAACAATTACACGAACATCATCATTAGTACAATCATCACATATTGTTCAAGTTGAAGCAACTAATATACAAAATAATGATGATACGATGATGGAAACATTGCGAAGAGAGGAATCAAAAATGATGATAATGCGTATGGAAATTAGAGATCTTAAACAGCGTAATGCTGCATTACATATTAAAAATCAGGTTTAATACTTAATTTCTCTTAGAATTAGGAGATACATATAGCATATAGAAGTTTATAAAGTATTATAAGATTAATTATTATAATCATTTATATGAAATAATATCTTATATATTTTGCATATTGGAGTTGGAGTGTATAGAAAGATTAGAGAATTATTAATATGTATTCAGTTTGATTATTTCAGAAATATTTAAGCTAAAGTTTAAATTAATATAAATAAATAATATATTTAGGAATTGGAAAAAATATGCGAAAGTATTCGAGCTGAAGCATTATCTGAAATAAAGCATAGTTATTCATCAAATATTAATGTTGAATCAGAAGCTATTGTTATGAGGTAAATTTATCGAATTATCTTTTACTAAAACGAATAATATTCATCGTTCGATGAATATGACATCTTTCTCGACTTCTTCTCGACTGCATAAACAACATCGTACAATGAACGCACGAAAAAATATTATGTTTGATCCGAATGAATATATAAATCTCTCGAGAATAATTTGAGAGGGAAGATATTTAATCTTTTAGTAGTTTCTGGGAAACAAAACGCTTTTTATCATTTTAGAATTGACATTGGCAATCATTTATTTCAGACTTCAGCAAGAACTTAACGATCTTAAAATAGAAGCTGGAAATCAGAAAAAATTAATTCGAGAACAAAAGAGATCATCGATCGTTTCGAGAAAAATCAGCCCATTAAAAACGCACAAGTTTGTTTACTATTATTATTACTTTTTTCCATAGGTAATGAATGCTTTTTCATACTTTATAATAACTCGAATTTTAAACTTTTTCTCATTTTCATCCTATCTGATTTTTAAGTTAAATTATAATCCTTCAGGAAGAGGTATTAAAATGGCATGAAAAGAAGGCACGTGAAGGTAACATTGGCTTGCTTCGAAAAAACTTAAAGAAATTGAAGAACGTGAACAAGAAACGTGTGAAAGATTAAAAAACGTGATCAACAAATTAAACAGTTGTATAAATCAGAAAGTAGCAGAAGTGCTGAATTAAAACGATTGCAAGAGATGATCAGAAGATTGAGAAGTGATAAAGAGATGAGCGATTTGCAAGTTAAAATAGCAAATGATCACTTAAAAACAGCAGAAGAGACAAATACATATTTAAATCAAAAAATTGTTCAATTGAAAAAGGTTGGCTTTATTTGTTTAATTTTATATATCATATTTGAACTATTCTTTTCGAACTTAAAAAACTTAGCAAAAATAAACTTTGAATTTCACTTCTATTATAGACAAGATGTTGAAACATTGGTATAAATAAACAATACTATAATACTGATATAAACAAACAACTGCTATAATATTGATATAAATAAATAATACTATAATATTGATATAAATAAACAATTTACTATAATATTGTCATAAATAAACAATACCATAATAGTTGATATAAATAAACAACTACTATAATATTGACATAAATAAACAATATTACTATGAAAATGTTGATAAGCAAGGAAAATATTGCATATTATTGAGTAAATGATAATGAAATAAATTTCAGTTACATTATATTATTACTAATATTAAGTATAGATTATTATTACTAAATTATTAAATTAGGTATAGATTATTATTATTATTATTATTACTAAATTACTGATATTAGGTATAGATTATTACTACTAAATTAAGAAATTAAATGCAGACTACTTCTCAAGATATATTAATTATCATTGCAGGAAAATGACGAAATATTATCAAATGTTAATGAGAAAGAAGAGATATCGAAAGATAAAAAAATAACGGATGATATTGCTGAAACTCATAAATACAATATATCTGATGAAGAATTACGTGAACTAAGGAAAAAAGCTGAACAAGTTGGTTATTCTATTTCCTACCTGAAATTACAAGAAAAAAAAATTTTAAAATAGTGGATGATAAAAATATGCCATAATAATTTAGAGTTGCAGAAATATAAGTAATATTTAATATTAAAATAATAGAAATTGTGGTTTCATATTTAAATCATACTTACCAAAAAGAAGAAGAATTTTACATTTAAAAAGAAAAAAAAGAAACTTTAAAAATTCATAAGCCTATTTTAAGTATGATAATTTAATGAAACAATTAATCAAGTTGGAAACGGAAACTGGTGAATATCGTGAAGAAATTCGACTTCTTAATGATAAGCTAAATGAGCGAAAATATGATTGTGGTGCGGTTGCTGTCTTGCGTGATAAGCTTATGGCTAAAGAAAAAATTATCGAACAACAGGTGCACTCTTTTATTTGCTTATAAATATCATTCCTAAAACTTTTATCTACCCAACAATTAATCATTTCATAATGATTAAAATACGTTAATGAAGAGATGAATTAAATGTGAATCATCTTTTTAGCTATTCTATCATCACAGTTAACTTTCAAGTTATATCAAATTGACTGTTATGATTTGTTTCGGAATAAGCAGTTTAATGTTATCGCTAACACTTTAACCTTTAACCTTTGCTTTAGCATTTTATTGGTTAAAAATCTGGAACTTCTAGACATTTGCCATATAAAATCTTAACCATATCACACTGAAATGTTTCATATACTAAATGATATGTGACCTATCATTTTTTTAAAATTTCATTAAACTCCATTTTTAGCAACAACGAATCGAAGAATTGGAACGAGAAAAATGGCAAAATCTATTATAACATTCATAAATTATATTGCTAGGTATCAAACATATCCTTCACATTCATTTAGTTGAGCAAAATTTGCAATATATTTCTCTTACGGAGGAGAGCATTTAAGTTCATTGATTCTGGAATTGAGTAAAAATATGCTATTAAATGAAGAGAATTGCAATACTGCAAATATTTTTTTCATTTTTTTTTTAATAGAAGAATAATAACACCAACGATAGTAACAACAGCAATAACATTAATTATTTTAGAAATAATTCAAATTAATAAAAGATATATGAAAATATGGCTTAAAATTAATTCGTTAATGTATAAAGTATTTTGTTTATAGGCAAAAAATAAAAATAAAAAAGAAACACATATGCAAGATACTGTAATTCAAAATGCATATTACTATACAATTAATATAAGCAGTAAAATGAATAAACTTAAAAACTACTTAATCTCATCAGCATTCGTAAGCATATTTGGTATACCATCACGAATTGGAAAAACTCGTCCACTTTCCGGACATTTCAATTCGCCTTCGACAATTTCGACGCATACTAATAAGCGATGCAATTCATTCTTCAATTCTTCATCTTCCAAATTTTCAGGCAATTGTTCGGGCAATTTTTCTCCTTCACCAATACTTAGCGCTGCTTCACGAAATGCATTATAGTTTAGCTTTGGTATCATTCGCTGTACAAATGAATCGTTATAATCGTGTTGCTTTATTTCCTTTTTGTAGCTGTCAAAATCAACGGATAGCCTTCGATGACACCTTTCAGAAACATTGATGATAAAAATTATGCGTAAGCAATTTCATTTGCCAACTTATACAGTATTCCGTAAACCTGAAAAAGAATTGATTTTTATATACATATAAATAAAACATCATTTATAACAAAGAGCATTATAAACAGATAAAACTTCGCAATGACTGATTAAATTTCAATCAGTTCAGAATTTTTCTGTATGATTCTGGTCTCAATTTAGAACATACATTACCATTTTTATAAAAATAAAAACAATTTTATAAATTCTACAAAAATTAAGTAATAAAAAATTATCACTTCACATACTGCTAAAAAAATCCACCCACTAACTATACTAAATTTTTAAAATGATTGCATATGAACATGTTTAGTTCTGTTGATTAAAAATTTTATTTTCCTTTTTTGCGCAAATTTTCTCTTTAATGATTAAACTTGGAAAATGATAATGATGCATTATCTTAAAATGTCGCATATTTCTAGCATTGAATTTCATATATGATTTTTAATAAAATTTATATGAATTATTAAAATTCATTTAATAAATAAGCCATACAAGTAATAATAATAACATTGTGCCACCTATATGAAATGTATATTGTAGGATGCATAAGGAAAAATTTTTAGCATTATTTCATTGTAGAAAGGAAATTTTAAATTTTATAATATATATGAAATATATCACAAAATAATGAGCACTGAATTGATTTTTACTCAGTGCATACCACTGTATCAATGCCCCATTATAACGTATCTTTGGAATAAATCCTACCGAATGAGCTCAAATTTCATCCACATCTCGTAACACTTTTGGAATCTAGGAGAATATTTAAAAGCCAAAATATAAGATAATCATTCAAAGTGAAATAGAAGTACTGAACAATTTCCTATCAGAACATCCTAATCGGTAGTTATCGTTTCAAAGTGTAATATGCCCATGTCAGTTTAGATTTGAAGGAAATCTATATCATTATATTTAATTAATAAAATATCGCAACCAAATGTTAAATTACTAAACTAAACTGGTATATACACTTTACGTCCAAAAAGTCATATATTTAAATTATACTCTCTATCTTGACCAAGAATTTTGATAACGATAAAGCTAATGTAAGGTATCGAACAATGTTCATGATGGATTTTTGTTTTATGTACTCATCAACTATATATTACCATTTACAAATTCATTATTCTTCTATTAACATATAATTTCTTTTTCAAATAAATGAGAATGAGGAAGAATAAAAGATGATTTAATAAATGAAATGATAATAATAACGATATGATAGAATAATTTGTATGAGAGTTAATGCAAAGTATCGAACAATGTTCACGACATCAGTCGTTTTAAGAATACAAAATTAATCAAGGTGTATTTATTTTTTTCTTTTGCAGCAATTATATTAAGCAACGAATTTCAGAAATAAGAAAAAACATTTCAAAAAGATGAATTAAACTGTCCAATAAAGATAAACTACGGAGTAATTTTTAATCTCAAGAAAAAAAAACAAACAATTGGAGCAAAAAATTTAAAGGACGCCAACAAAATTAACACGACAAATCATATTACTGAACGACATTCATTTCAAATAACGTCTAAACAAAGCAAGTACAAAATAAAATGAAAATACGAAATACGCTAACACATCTTATTCCAAAAAAGATGAAAGAAAGCAAATAAAGATGAGAAAAGGAAAGAAAGAAGGCAGTTTATTAAAAATACAACAAATCATTCACTCTTACAGATGAAATTTTCAAAAAAAAAAATTAAGAAATAAATGAATCGTCCGAACTCCTATCGGGATTATATACGATTACTGATTTTCAAAATGCCTTCTTTGACACAGCAGCATTAAAATGCTTCTAGATCCTTCTACGATATGTAATTCAAACATGAACGCGTTCAAAGTTGGATCAAGCGGAAGGAAAAAATTTTAAGTAATTAATAAAAGAGAAACTTCTCGAAATTAGAAAAAGAATTGGGCACAATACCGATATTCAAGCAAGATACCAGAACAAAAAGAACGGAGTATAACATGTGCCTTGAAAAAAATTTCAACATTTAGACGCTAACATTTTCAAGGATGACTCCCGAAAATATCATTCCAATTAACCGGAATACAATGAACAACAACTGATACCCGAGATCTAAAGATGTTTTCAAATATGAATAAATTGAGAAAAGTTGTAGAGTAGCAATACTACTATTACAGCATCTAGCCATTCATTGTAGTCGAAAGATGCATCAAAAATTTCGAACTATATCTCTGATTTTTACGATTTTTCAACACTTCAATTGAAAAGCATCAACCGGCAATACCGGACAGACAATTCAATAACAATACAACAACAATACAAAATAACATTGAGCGTAATAATAAGTTGACCGCCGAGGTTATAGAAAACACTTTTGCGTTATCATGAAGATTATCCATTATTTTATGCATAAATATTCTGAGATCTTTTCAAAGTGCTCAACAAGAAAGAAAGATATCCTTGCAGAATTCATGTAAATATTAAGCATAGTTGTACGGTAATTTTTTGTAAAGACTTCACACTAAATTTTGCTTATCATTCAAATTACATTATCTGCATAATCATTATAGTTACAATTTAAAAAATTAAGCAATAAATGGCGAAAACAAAATAATCACCGAGTCCTACGGCCTAACTAGCTGAATTCTAATCGCGGTCAACGAATGGTTGTAAATAGATACAATCAATCAAAATAGTCAGAAGAAGGAGGACGAAAAATATAATAAGTCATTTGAATCTTGAAATCTAAAGTGAAGTAATTTATTTCATCCACACTCCTTCAAAAAATACTAGGCAAAGGAAAATTTATTCCATCTTCCAAACAATAGAAAAATCAAAAAAACGCTCTGCCACTATGAAAAATATCAGTGGACTAACTAATTTTAAACTAGCGCAATAACGACTAAGCAATGAGGCAATATTTTTATAAGAACTGAAAGATGATTTATGATTATTTCCGCATACGCCGTGCTTTCAACATTTTTCGAGCAGTTGTTGACGAGGTCGAACCTACAGAGAAAAAATTTGGCACTGACGCTGATCCAGGTACATTTCTACAAATAAATTTTCATTCATTATGGATTTCACAAAAAATCCAAGAAAATAAAAAATAAAGAACTGAAGAAATTTTTGGAGATAGGAAATATATTTGAAAAAAATTACTGTAGATACAAAACTTCGGTATCTTTTGCATATTTTTATTATCAATTCTTAATGTTGCAGGAAGTTAGGAAATTTTAAGGAAAGCATGATTTATTATAAAAGAAAAGTAAAAGACATTGTTGACAGACTTTTTAGTTTAGATGACTCATTGAAAGCATTCTTACCCAAAAGGAAGTGTAGATGATGCCGGGGTAAAGTTGAATGTCGTTGAAGTTGTATCTAGAAGTAGGATATATTAGCGAACAAGATCTCAGACAACTTTTCAAAAATAATAATACAATCCTCAAACAAATAGATTTGGAAAATTATAATATTTGAATTTTTAAAACAAAATACACAATGTTAAGAGTAATGAAAATCAAGAAGCATTAGAACAAAATCATAAAATATAAAAATAAGAACTAACTATTCACTGGCTGCTGCGCACCGAATGTGAAATTTGCTGACGGTGTAGTCAGAACCAAAAACAAATCCTGTAGAACCATTTGATGCTGTAGCACCGAAATTGAAAGTCGACGGAGGTGACGTTAATGAAGCTGAAGGCTCAAAAGGCTTGAGTGCAACTGGCATTTGCTGCTGTCCAAATGAAAATAAAGATGTGCTTGGAACAGCAGGTGGATTTTGTACCGTTGTTTGTAAATTTCCGAAGAGTGTCCTGAAATAAGCAGATATAACATTCAGCTTGCAAACCCAAAACATAAGTGATTTCTCTATTTGTGTGCTGAAAATGACAATAAATCCCAAGATTTCGAAAAAACTAGTCATTTAACAAAAGCGCAAAATATCATTTGAAATCCTACATTATATCATCCTACATTTTGACTTAGAGCAAATGCTGCCTAATTTTCTTTCGAAATGAACTGTGGAATGAAAAAAAGATATATATATATACACGACAATGCATCATTTTACCCAGTAGAAGTTGAACTTGAAGCATTCGAAGCACCAAAATTGAATAAAGAAGGAGTCGATGATTTCGACACTACAAATGACCCAGCTGCTACCGACGAAGCTACTGGCGAAGTTGTAGGTGAACTCATCTCGACAACATCATGATTTCCGTCTTGACTTGATCCACCGCTGGTACCAAAAAGGGTGCTACAAAATCGAGGCAATGAAGAAAACATTAAATAATTCAAATAACCCAAAAATAATTTTTTCACAAACTTCCCTGTTGAATACAAGATGCCGGATGTACATTTATATTTGATGAAAATTTCAATATAGTAAGATTGCCTTTAATTTTTCAAATCTCCATGAAATAAATTCACCTTTGGGATCCGAAAAGCCATGCAAAGTTGTAGCAAATGGTGGCAACGGAGTGGCAGTAGTTACGGCGGGTGTACTGGCTGTAACAGCAGAAAGTGGAGCAGAAGAACCAAAAGTAAACAACGATGTAGTCGGTACTTTAATTCCATCAGCTAAACAATAGTTTCGCATCAAGTTTTGAAAGCGAGATTTAAAATTGAAAGTGCAGAAATTATTTCAGACCCATATTTGATAACTTTTATAATTTAAATATTTTTCGAAAGACTGTAGTTGACAAACCTGATGTAGTACTAAAGACCCGAACGTGAAGGGATTCCCAGTTGTTGAAGTGGGAATGCTGAAGATACTTTCAGACGGAGGTAGAGTTGTACTTGCTGATGTTGTCATAGTTAAAGTCGGGAACGAAAATGATGAACGAGTCAAAGAAGGTGTAAATGAAGCCGTTGTTCCAGAAGAACCAGATGAAACGCCAAAGGTTAAGGCTGCACTTGGAGGTTGAGAAGAAAGAACTAAGGGCTGTTCTATAAAAACTAAGAAATCTGTAGGATTGGAACATTCGCAATCAACACATTTTAATAAAACTTGTTATTAACACCATAAAAGATCGAAATTTGCAAAAAAAATCCATAGATCAAGTATTTCGAAACATTGAAATTTACGAACCCTCAGTTACTGTTGGTAGGGATTTATCTCGGCAGCTTTTCCAAAGCCAGAACTTGATGCCAAAGTATTCGATGACAAGCCAAACTTCAATGGAGTTTCAATATTACCGTTTCCATTAATGACAGAGCTTGAATTTAGCGTGCTCATTGTTGGTGGAGCAGATGTAGTTGACGATAAACTAATTCCGTCAGTCACAGGTTTCGCAACAGAAAAACCAAATGAAATGCCTGAAACCTTCGGGAATGAAACAACTGATAAGTATTTTAAACGATAAATTACTGCCATTGTTTATTTGCCTTAAAATCATACAGCAACATCATATTGTAGTGAGAGGAATAGTTTATTCTTAAATGATCACAGATATGAAAAAAAAATGAGGAATATTAAAAACAAGATACCTCCAGAAGAAGGTAGAGGTTTGAAAGTACGATCACCAAAAACGCTGGTAAATGAATTACTTTGAGAACTAATATCCGTTAGCTTAATAGCTTTACCGTTGCTTTGCTTAGGATTACCGCAAGCAATGCATTTATTATCACTTGATTTATTAGAAATCCAACATTCACTACATGTCCATGGCTGCAATAGTTTTAAGAATGGATATGAACCTGTAAAATTGAATTATGGACACATTCTTTCATTAGTCAACATCGCTTCATATCACTGCTGTCCTATTCTAAAAATCTGGATAACTTATTATTTTGGGTAACTTAACATTAAACCAAACCTTGTCTTCCGGCAACTGATTTTCATAACCACAACAGATGCATTTCCTGATATCTGCTTTATTGAAAACCATACATTTTGGACATGACCATTGCTCAGCAGACTTTTGTAACGGCTGTTTCAAAGCCGACGTATCTGATATTGTAGTGTCATTGTCTATAGGCTGAAACAAAGGTGCAAAGTATGTAATATTTGTTGCATTTCTAGAATTTCGAAAAAATCCTAAAACTTCAATAAATAAAATACGAACCTTGACAGATGTGGCAACTTCAGTGACTGGTTGCGTTTCTTTATCTATATCTGCAATATTTTGTTGCCCTGCAAAACAGTTCTTCAGAGAAAAATTGCAACGGGTTATAACGACATATTATAGCAAATTTCATTTCAGGTAAATTCATATCTAAAAAATTGAAATTAAACAAAAACCTTCAATTTGTTTCGAAACAGTTTCAGCAGGCGTTGAAAAACTATCTACGGTCTTATCAGCAGTAGATTTAAACGCCGTTTTAGCAATTAATGGGGCATATCGAGGAATCTAAAACAAAACAAAGTTTTTGCAGTTTCTATAGCACTATATTTACCTACTTTTATTTCATGTTCTAAGGAAAGAAGAGAAAACTTCTCCATAATATTTCTGCTTTTACTGCATATTTGTCATTGAAATAAGATAAATACGTATCCGTGAAGTAAATACGAAAAAAATCCGACCTTTGGTGGAGTTTTTCACGACAAAACTTGCTGATGGTCCTCGTTTCATTGGCGGAGCAAAAGCAAACATAAGCGCCATCAATTTTCGTTGGACTTTCCTGAAGATCATTAAAAAACTTTTAAATGCAGGAACTGGTGAAACAAATGTAGCGATACTTTTTGAAAAAATCGACATCCAAGCAAAACATTCAAAACTTAATAATCATTTCTTTTAACCATAAAATCAACCCAAAGTTACCGAAAAATCCAAATTCACAACTTTTTCTTACCATTTCATTTTTATCATTTGTCACTATTTCCTTTACTGGACTCACAACGCCCAAATCTCTAGCACTGAATACATTTGTCGATTTTCCGAATGAAAAATGTTGCGACGATGCGTCTGCAGTTTTAATCATGGAAGTAGACGAAGCTAATGCTTCATCCTTCGATGATACTGTCGATTTTTCCGCATTATCATCGACAAAAACTTTCTCTCGGTCAGGCTTCCTTGAAGGATTCAACAAATCAGTTTTCTTAGACGGAAGTAAACTTGATGATTTCGTAGTTAAAACATTATCAGATTCACTCTCTTGTTCTCTGTCTGTCGGATTATATTCTAGTGTCTGAACAGCATGCGATGAATTTGTGGAAGAATCAGGCATCTTAGTTGAATAAGTTGGACGACTCCTGAAAATATTGTTATTGAGCATACACAGATATATGAATGTATCATGACGTAAAAAATCTTGAAATGTTGAAAAAGCATGCTTACGTAGCCCATGCTAAGTCTTTCTTTCAAAATTAAAACTCGTATCATTTAACGGCAGAATAACTAATTTGCTAAGATGAAAAATCAAGTAAATACGATGTATCACTATAACTTAGTAACAAACGGTATTGTTGTGATTTATTTACTAGACAAAAATGGGAAAATTATCCCTAACTTACCACGCAAATAAACTCATAAAACCACAAAAATCGAACAAATATAATTATTAACCAAAATGGTGAATTTGATTTCGTCGCAAGAATATTAGATATCAACTGGGCACGTGATAAGCTGCACATGGAATTTCGTGGTGGCTTTTGGACAGCACTGCTGATGACATCACTCGCCCAACGTTCCGGTCCATTCAAATTTAGAGATGGCAATCGCTTCAATTCCTTAAGATATTAAAACATATTAAATGTTCAAATTAAAAATTCTGTGCAGCAAAAGAAAAAGGTAAATATTCCTTCAATTTTAGATATAAGTGCGTATCTGTATTTAGATATATTATTATTAATAATATTACTTCATATACTAACCTTAACGGGTGAACTGATTTTTTCTAACTGCTCAAGAATAGCTCTTGTTTTACTACTTAGCGACGAAGTTGCAGTGCTGCGGGAGCGTGATACTTTCGGTTTTATCATCACTGGTGTAAAAGAGGAAGCAAACGATTGGTTTAAATGACTTCTTCCACTTGTCGGTATATCAGATAATGAAGACGAAAAGAATGACTGCAATAAAAATACATTGACTTCATATTTTTTTCATAGAATTTATAAAATCTGGTGATTTATATAATAAGCCAAACACTTTAAATTTCGAGAAAACACTGCGAAATAAAAGTGAAATTTTCCGAAGTAGAAAAAAAAGATATAAAATGAACCATCTCATTGGAAAAATCCCGCTGGATTTTTGAACGTTTTGTAGGCAAACGACCGGAAAGAGATTCCGTAGATGATGTAGCGAATGTATTTCCGATATTCGGCCACATTAAATTATCTTGAAAAGGGCAATTTGTTGCAGCACGTTTTCGCTAAAATCAAAGGCATATTCGAATTTGACATATTAATCAAATACTGGGAATTGTAGATACAAAAAGTCGGAATAAAATTTCATTAACTCCGCCATAATTTTATTTGATCAGAAAAAGAAAGAAATTATACCATCACTTCAAACAGCTGTTAGAAAAGTTATTGTACTTTCATAAAATGAAAAATAAAACAATAAATATGCAGAATCCTCACGGTAGTACTTGTTACTGTTTCCTTGTCGGTTGAGGAGCTGACCGACCGTGTGGCAGCTAAGAGCGCGGAAGGGCTCAAATAACGAACAGCATGCCGCTTTGGTGTATTATCATTTTCTATAAATGAGACTTATTTCCGAAGCTTGAAACCAAAGTACTTACAATTTCACATAATTTTTATCCAAGAACACTGGAGTAATGTTACCTTTTAAAGATTATTATATAATTCAATAAAGTAAATGAATAGTGATCCGCGGTTCTCAATTTTAATAGACCGTAGTATGAATATAAGACTTTTAGAAGCTAGAAAGTCGACTTCTGGTAATGCTCTAGTACAATGACATGTTCCATGGTGACATAGTTGTAAATTTTTTTTTAAAAAAGCAACTATTTTCGAAACGGCAATAGTTTAAAAAAAAATAAACGCTAACGTGTCCTGCTTGTAGTTGGCACAGTGATAGATGGCCCAGCACATACGCTTCCGACAATAATACCGTCATCTTCTTCACATACGTCGCTTTCGGCTTGCTCTTCATAAGAGGTATTACGTGAAGAATTCCGAGTATCAATGGATTCCTTAGATGTAGCAGCAGATTCGACTGGTGAACGTGACCAAAGGCCCGATATATTACCAACTACCGACGACAGCCAACCACCCGTTTTCCTCTCCGTCATTTTATACTTATTAAGCAAATTATCTATGATAATTGAATGTTAAAATACGTGAAAATTAGCAATAAACTCTCCGACTCTAAAATCTGAAAAAGAAATTCTGCCCTTACTCTTTAATTAAATTACGCAAATTTTACATGTCGACAGGACAAAAATACAGTTGTCTTCTACAAAAATCAAATGATCGCCCACCATTCTCACGACAGCAATGTGAAAGATCAAACAAACACTCGTGAGAATTCATCGCTCAACAAAGGTGAATTGCGACTTCCTAGCATGCGTTTAGATTTTAACGCGGCCCGCTAAATTCTATATAGTTGGGACTCCAAGATACCACTGTCAGACGGATCCAATATATTTCATTAAAATAAATTTGTATACTCCTTATTAAGCGCAAATTTCTACAATCATTTCAAAGTTGAGAGCAATTTGGGAATGGTATCCATCTGTCGAACTCTGAAAATAACGCCCTATGAATCAATAGTATACAATAATTAAACAATATATCCATTCATTTGATAAAAATAAGTAACAAGTACATACTTACAATTTGAATGGCAGCATCTCATTTGATTAATAACGAAAATCTCTCAAGCATAAAAAAACAATCACGAGCTAAATAAAATATATAAAAAAATCACGAGCTAAATAAAAAAAGCATATTTATCGTAATTTTATCGTTGTACCATCTAAAATGAAAATTATTCTGTATTTGACGATAAACTTTGTCACTTACTATTTAATAATTTATTTATCAACATAAGTTAAAAAAATCGTCAGAAATTTCCCATTATTTAATGCAATTACGAAAACACGCTTGTATATCAGATAACAACCCTCTAGAAAAGACGCATACTAACTAAATATTTAATCTATTTATTAGCTTGATAAAAATCAGAATAAACTTTTGAATTATTCAACTTACGGAAAAAGGAAAACTTGAATTTATACTTCAAAATAAGGATTCAAAAAAAGATTATCAACAAAAAAGAGTAATAATTCTACGGATAGATGAAGAAGAAATTCACCCATATATTTTCTCTAATTAATCCCATTATCTAATTGAATATATTGTTATTAGTTGATAACACGATATAATCATATGTAAAAGATAGATAGTTGTAAAGATACATTTGAAAATATCTCAAATTATGAATTCTTTATGAAGAAATCAATTATTTATATGTTTGGAAAATAAAATTAAATTTAGGTAGCACAACTGAGCGATAAAATTAACGCAATGCATCATCGAAACAAAGCACTTACGTCAAACTACGGAAAATTTAGCGCAAACGAAACCTGTCAACCCGGACCTAAACCCTACCCAAATTGCCAACATGTCAGCAAAAAAATGAAACCGCGACGCAGCAAACGCGACACAGCCATTTCAATAAAAATTTTTGAATTGGCGCTTTTTCATAGAACATGCAGATCATGATCCAAAGGGCCACGCCTACAACAATTACGGCCCCATCCCCGCCCAGTTCTTTGTTACAACTGGTCATTGAGCAGGGCGGGGAGTGCATCTCTACGTTTAACCATGTCACTCCGTTCCGATAGCTGTATTTGTTGAGGTTTGAAGCGGGAGTTCGCGGTAATTTTCGAACGGTCTAGAAATGGATTTTCGAGAGGATAAAATATAACGTGACAGAAATTGTAACATTTTTGCTTGGAATGACAAACGTCGCTCACGTGAGTTACAGTGAGAAGCGTCGCTCACGTGAGTTGCAGTGTTCTGTGCAAGAGTAACGTTATGTCCACGTGACTAAATCATGTTAAAATGTTACTCGATCGCTTTTTACTCTCATACATTTTTCTGCCGATAGTTTGTGTCTATCCTATCTTTTCTTTTATTCTATTCATAGCAGTCCTTATACTGTGTTCTTTTCTATCCCAGTCATTAAATAATCACTTTGACATTTCTGGCTTTCAAAGAAGCGATTTTTAAATGCTGGTACTCTAGAAAAAAAAAAAAGGTATTCGTCTGTTGATAAAATATCATTTAACATTTCTCGAAATGAGCATTACTGTGAAGGAATCTTTGATCTGACTTTTTCTACTCGATATTTTCTCATAGTCATTCAGCATTTGCTGTGCTAATTTTAGCAAATAATTTTCTACTGATAACTAAATTATTATATCATAACTGTGGCGGGAATTGCGAAATGGACAGTGAACCTGCGAAAGGTTCATTATCGAGCTTCCACAAATAAAAATTTCATGATTTTTATTGTTCATCATCACCATCATCGTCATCATCATTATTATTACTACTACTACCACTACTATTACTATTAACATCATTATGTTTGTTTTCATCTTTTATATATATATATTACTGGTAGTAATAACCCTTTATTTTTACTCTTTCGTAATTTTTTTATTTTTTATGTTTTCATATATCCTATTAGAATAAGATTATTTCTTTATTCTGAATGGAAGTACGACCGGGTTTGGAAAAAAATAGGTAAGGTCAAATTGAAAGTTGAACATGAATAAATAGCTAAGAATAAGTGAGATTATTTGTTTTCACGTTTTTCACATTTTTCACATTGTATATATTGCTCGACATTTTACTATTTATAGTTGAAATCTGTCATAATATAATATCTTATCGTTGCTTACTGTATAATTATTGTTTTATTAATTTTATTTATTGATGTGTAATGTTGCCTTAAAAAGCATTGTTTAAACCTAATTTCAAAAATTTCTCACCAGCCCATACATCTGGTTAAGAAGAAAGAACAAATTCCTTGTTTTATCTACTTTATCCGGAAGGTCCGCAATCTGGAGTCTTGACCTAGTGTTATTTGTCTGAAAAATCCCTCGTTATCAATTAATAATAAACACTCTCAGTTAAATCGGTTTTTAACAGTTAAATGCATAATTCCTATTTGTAATTGCTAACAGTCTTGACTCTTTGAATCCAGATATGTAGAGCTGATATCACTTCACATGGATGCTTTGTTCAAGAGAGCTTTTCTCATCATGTATTGATTTTCCGAAAAAGATAATAAAAAGAGTAAATGTACTATTTCTTCTTTCCCATGAATAACTTTTCTCATAGTTTTAAAATTCAGTTAGAAACGAGAATCTTAATAATAGCTGTCCTGGTAGAAATTATGCATATATTAAACATGTTTTGGAAAATTACATTTTCTAGAATTCCGGGATCGCGGGATTTTTGCTGTTCTCTTTGCTTTTTGCGTGATAAATTGATGGGGTAGTCGGAATGGAAGGATTTATTCCTTGGTAAAGATGATGCGCAATCTTTCGCTGTTCTGAAATTTCAAGTTAGAACTATGTTGATATGGGATTAAAGATCAGTACATTATTAGATGTTATGCAATGTTATGTGAAATCGTAAGCAGCATGTTGATTTCCGGAAGTAAAGAGATTTTTACTAAGACTATGAGCGTGTTTCTTTGGTTGTGTCATTTCGATCACTAACCAGAATATGAGTGAATTTTTTTGTAATTTTTTGAAATTTTATGCCATTCCGGAGCATATTTGATTTTTGCAAAATTTTACCGTTTGGAGTTTAGTTTTTGCTTTAATTTAATATTCAAAATCATACTTCAAATAAGTTAAATTTGAGGATTTAAATATTATAATGGGTGGTCAATGGTGAAGAATAGAAATTGAAATATACTATAGTATGGGTATACAACGTTTATTCGATTATATTTGATTCATTGTTACCCATAAATGTATGAATGTGAATGGATATCAATCTGTGTAAGTTTTTCTCCAGTAATCTTTCAAGCTAGTGTAGAATTAATATTGCTTTAAAAATGAATTTAATTCTAAAAAAGTTAAGAAAGTTATTCTTAACATTTCAGTAATGTTACTTCAGAGTTTTTTTGCTGTCTTACTAGCGATGAATGATATCAGGAGTCTCTCATAAGAACTAGGGTTTTGATAGATGTATTGAAAAACTTGATACTTGTCTTCAAAGGCTGAACTTCGAAAGACTGAACTGCAATCAGTCAATCAAAGATCTGGCATATGTTAAAATTCATTTGAAATAAAATGATGAGGTCCATAAACAATGCATCATACTTGCAGTCTTTGCATTAACTCTTTATGTATTTGTTATTATCTTATCGAAATCTATTCACTGCGGCGATACAAACAGTGTTAGCAATTCGTCCATTATCAATAACGAGAGGAAATCTTATCGAATTATCAAGGAGCGATCAATACATGATAACGGTTAGCTTTTCATATTTAGATTTCTTTGTCTTTGCCTTAATTTAAGCCTAAATTGAAATTTTAATGAGAGTTTTTCTTTTATTTACCATTCATCGCAATTCACCAGTAATAATTTTGCATTGGTCAGATAAAGTAATCGAATCCTCACGATCAAATTTTTAATTTCTTCCATGTGCCTTCTATCTTTATATTCTTTTTTTGCAAAATGTTTCTTGAGATTACTTTGGTTTTGCTTAAACCGGCCGATATATTTTATATTTGAAAATACAGAAATTAATGTCGTGATTGTTTTTCGTAGATTTACTTGAAAAAACGCGCAAATCAGTTATATAAAATACTCAGCCTTAGTAATTCCAAAATATAAGTGAATAAAGTTGTCTACGGGTCAGATTATTTCCATCTTCAACTACTAAATCGTTGTAGATTGACATTTAAAATATGAATAATTTACTTTTCTCTTTTAAAGTACAAAATTCTTCCTTATCACTATATACAAATGTAATATCTTGAACTGAATGATATAAAATTTAAAATTTTAATTGAAAAAAGAAGACAATTGCGAAGGGGCAAACCCTTTGCATTGCAAAATCCTTTATGGAAATATTTATGAATTAGAAATATTTTTTGCGGGAAAAAGCACTTTGTCAGGAGTAACAAGAGCTATAGAATTTTGTGGTCATTAAGTTTGAAATCAAATAATGAACAGTGCAAAAAATAAATGTGCTGCGCCAGTACTTTTATCTTGTTATGTTTTATGATTCGCTCATGTAGTGAAGTTATCAGTGTAATAAAAGGCATCGTTACGACTGTACAGTTGTTGTTTGGATTGGCTCATTCACGGCATGAAAGATCTTTTAAGTTGCTTCAGATCTCGTTTCGCTCTAAAAGGTGAAGGAAGGAAGCTCTCAAAGAGTAAGAGCAACTGGTCTTGTTGAAATTGCTAAAAATTCATAAAAGTTTAGCATCGGCTCCAAAACATTCAAATTTATTTCTTTATATTCAATGACTCATATCTTTCACAAAAATTTACGATAGGTACTTATAAGTTGATCAGCTTTATCATAAAATTTCGTGCAGTGAAATAATAATGAAAAAGATCCTTATTATGTTTGAAATTTTTACTGAAACTTCAAGATTGTTTAGATTAAGAGATAGATTCCCTCATCGAATTAATGGTAATAAGAATGGAGTTAAATAAGAAAATTTTTGTTAAATAAAAAAAAATTAAAAAAAACAATTTACTGGAGTTAAATAAGAAAATTTTGATTTAAATTCGGAAATTGTCTTTCTTTGTAATTCTAAAACATCCATTTATCAGTTCCCTTTTTTTATTCAACTTTATTTATGCATTATTTTTTTTGTTCATAATGTATCGTATTTCTCATATTTTAATGTTTTCTACCATTCATATTAATTTTCAAAACTATTTATACTTTGTTGGCATAAGCAAAGAACGGTGATATTTAGTAAAGAAAAGAGAAGTGAATTATACGAAAGGAAAAAGGCAAGCCAGAGAAATTCACAGATAAAATAAGAGAAGAAAAATTAAATGCATTGAAAAAATTGAGATCTCTGGACATCTGTGGACACAAAATTAATGGTTGGCTTATCACTATAACCATCTGCTTTTCGTGTTGTCAGCAACGACACCGGTAACGTATCTGGAAAAATCACTTCCATAACACCTGCCGGTTAAAAAAAAACCAATCAGTCAATCATTGGTTGGTAGGATACATTTGCTCTGGAAACAATGACTACAAAATTTTTATGATATGAAAGCTTTCTTCGCAATGTTATCCATTTTAAAATTTATTTGATCTTTGTTATCAAATATTTGACTTTCTTCAAATTTCATTTAAAGCTCGAAAATTTTTTTATGCATTGGCGTAACGCGCAGTGGTTGAAAGGAAAGAAATGAAATTAAACTAGGTAAGAATACTGATTAGTACAAAAAAAAAATTATTTCAAATGATGAAAATGATTAAAGAATAGGCAAAATTTTTGTTGTTCGATTGCTTTAATCTATTATTTTTCTTTTGTTTTACTTATTCTACTATGCTATGAGTACAAATCGAGAAATGACATAAAGATATTTTAATTCGGAAAAGCTTAATAACACAAATTAATTTTTTTATGCGACATATTTATTATAATCACTTTCCATTATTGTATTTAAATATTAAATCATGCAAGTACAAAATTTTGTATTAAATAAGTATGCTGGAAGAGAAGTATCAATAACGTGTTATTTTATGCTTCCAAATTTTACGGAAGTGATATCCCAAATATTTTCTACTGTTGAAGATTTTCACAAAATTATTTGAAATATAGTTTTAAAAGGAGTTTAAAGTATTTCAAAAAAACATGTCAGGTAACAAACAAAATGATATAATTTCATTTCATTCATTTTAGGTGTTAGTTCGACAAATTAAATTTGTTATACAGTTATATCTCTAACGAATGCTTTATTAGTTATTACATCTGTCATTGAAAGTTTGTTTTGCTTTTGCTTATTAGATAATTGAAACTTTATTTTGTTTATTAGATAATCTATATGCGACCTATAGCATATGGTGTTATGGTTTTTCGAAACAATAGTACCAGCGTTTTTCATTTGAAAGTTTTTTAAAAAATTTGTGGTCAAAGACTGACCAGGACTTTCTATCTGTTAATTTTTACTATGCATTCGTAAATGAGCACCGCATCCATGATATCAAATTACGCTTCTGAAATTCCTCTTGAACACCTGTATAAAAATTAAAATTGTAGAAACGATGATTTGATTGTTTTTACATTCTATAAGAATTTGGTGAAATCAAAAATAGTGCAATGTTGTATCGTGGTATCATGAAAGTTCATCGTGGTGCTGCATGCGTAAAAATTCAGCAAGCTTATTGAGGTCATGGCTATTAGGCAAACTTCAAGTTCTGGGAATATCATTAGTCTAATTTTAGAACTAACTGATAAATTTATCAAAAATGTTTCTGGATTTGAAAAAAATATTGGTCTTTTATAGATTACCATAAAACATTATGTCTTTCATATTGAATCGGTGAAATAGAATAAAAATTTTATAATGATTCAGAGAATCTTGTTAGTTGAATTCGATATCATTGAAAAAATCGTTGTTTTCTTTTCATGATTATCAGTATTTTTCAGACTTTTTAGCTTTTTTTTCAACTCTGGAGTAACGAATTTTTCTTACAAAAAACCGGTTAATATTATTGGATTTTTTATGATTTTCATCACAGAATTACTTTAGAAAAAAACTAATAAGAAAACTAATCCTTTCATCTTTTATGAGAAATCATTTACTGAAATTGTTTTTAGCAACCAAAGACATTTTTCTTTCTAAAATGAATATTTAAGTTTTTGAATGGTATTAGAAGTGCAAATATGAGTAAATGTTGTGAATCGCTGAAAAGAATACTCTATAAAGTTTTTGTAAAGAAGTGCTAAATTTTGTTTCCATCATAAATAATTAGTAGACGTTTCGATTTTTTTAAGCAGAAATATTAATCACTTTAGAAATGAGAGAAAAAGGAGAGATGGTCATTATTATGAATTACCATCGTTAGTCATTCTTTCATATAAATCCTTACGAATAATACGAAGGGTTTCTGAATCACACCGGGGAGTTCTCTTTTCTAAAACAAGATGATAGATCAATGTTTCTTTTCATTCAAAGAAAAGGAATAATGCAGCAATTATTTTGAATTGATTTGTGATCTGTTTTTGCTTAGATAAATAAAAGTTTAAAAAGAAGTTGGGAGAAGGAAAAACGGGAATGAAAATGTCAATTCTTGATTATGAAAGTGAATATTATTACAGTAAAACATATTTTTTTAGCCATGCAATTTTTTTAAATCTTTCGGTTTGAGGATCTGGTTATTCGTATCTCTTTCAGAGCATGAGGTCTTTGAAATAATTTTCATTATTTATTTTTTCTGTCTTTTTTTTACAATAATCTGATTATGCCTTTTATTGCACCTATTATGTGTGCAGTTTTTAGTATTTTTATATATTGCTGTAATAATTTGATGATCTAAGTGACCGAAAGGAATCATTTATATAAATTAATATATTTGGAAAAGAATTATATCGAAATGACAGAAAAGAATACTTTATAGAAAACACTATTTTAAGCTCCTCGCCTAAGGTTAGAAGAATCACCTGTATAAATGTTGGTAATATGAAACCCAAATGCAGTACCAGGAAGATTGATTGCAAGTTACTTTAAATAGACAGTAATTGTTGTCCTAAAAAAATTTTCGAAAAGCTTCTCATATTTTTTGATTTGAAAATTTTAACGAAATGAAAATTTGCATAAATCATGGATTCCATACAAATTTTTTTGAAAAATATGGGAGTGAGATAATGGATCCCTTTCAAGGTGATCTTTTATGACAGTAACTTTTCAAAAAATATGAAGAGGTCGATTTAAAAGAATGATGAAAGATGATTATTATCGCAATCTGTTTATCAATATAATAACACAGGTAAATCAGATTTCTAGGTAAAAATTAAAAGAAAGCTGATTTCTTTCATTTCTTTTCTCTTCATTTCCAACCAACTCAATTTTATAAGAAATTGCTATATATAATATCGTTTTGGAGAACAATTTGTAGAATATGCGGCAATGGATAGAAGCTTATATGGAATTTTCTATAAATCGCATTTCTATAAATGGTTCAATTTTCTCATTAATTAATCAGTATTTATATCTGTCGTTTGTGGCGCCATTATTATTACTGCGAAGAGTTGAGCTTTACCCTACTACCGTATTTTTTGGGCTTTATGAATGATATGTATTAAAAATAATTGCTGTATTAAAGTGAGGTCTTGATTAATATAAATGTGTCAGTTCGTCTCTTTAATGTTAATGTTGATAGCATATATATATATATATATATATTGCATGAATTCAATTGAGAATGTCAAATTGAATTAAATGATGTTATTTCTGATCACAATATAATAGAGTAAAGTGAGGAGGAATATAGAAGGGAATGACGGATAGAATGATATTACTGTTGTTTAGGATAAGAGAACAGATGTTAATATAGATGATGTCAGTCAGTCAGGAATAAATCAGATATATGGCAATGAAAATGATAGGTGAAAAATAATTTGCTAAATACTAAGTTATTGAAATGAAGATGGTTTATTTTAACAAAAATATAACTTATCATTAAGAGATATTCATAAATTAAAGAAGATAAAACATCATCTTTTAAATTAAACATAAAGGAATTTCTTTTTTTTATTATTATTAAAGGATACAAGTATTATGATAGCGTTGTGGAGCAGGTAATTAATGTCGAGGACACATCTGCATAACATCTGTTATGATAAAGGTACTTAAGGATAACTAAAATGTATCGTCGGCTTCAACAATCGTACATTAACTAAAACAAAGTTCAGAATTATATAATAATGCAGTTTTACAAACTCATTTAGTTTATTTATTTCAGTTCTTAATATACTTAAAGTTTTCGTGAGATTTCAAATAAATTAGTTTGTAGTAAATTGTTTATGTCTAACAGGGATTTGTTTATAGTGCTGTCCTGATTACGAATGAATTTTTGAGGATTATATGATTTCGTGAGTGCCAATGAAAGATTGGATCGAAATAACAATTTTGACAATCTTTTACGAAACTAATAAAACTTCATCTGCAAGGTCGACAGAATTTTATAGCTGTCATAACCATTGTTAGACAGTGCAACGATAGCAATTGCAAAAATGTTCTGAAATTGGATTAAATTGCTAGAATTTAATATTTTACGAGAATATTAATTTAGAAATTTTTTTAAGTGTCTTAAGATTTTTTAAAATGATTTTTAAATGTTTTAAGACTTTGTTTTTTTCTTTTTAGATGACCGTTTTCTTGGATTTAATTTCACTGAAGAACCTACGAATACGGTGGCAAAAGGTGGTCGGGTAGAATTGAACTGTCGATATGCCATATCGTTGAAGAATATCGCATCTCGCATTGAATGGCGGAAAGATGGTGCGGAACTGGGTTCATTACGATCTACGGGAAAAGTGTAAGTTGTACTGATAACAAAAAACAGAAAAACTAATATAATATTCTTTTGCATTGATTGGGATGGGATTCAAACTTGAATTGATATTTTTAGAAAAAATTTGAAGGAAATGGAAAAACTATTTATAAAAAGTGGAATTAAAAAAAAGTCAAATTTTAACTGGTCATCTCTTCTAACGGTATAAACAAATATTTTCGCTATATTTGTATATTATCATTTCATTATTTTGAAATTATTAAAAATATCGTCGTTCTTAGAATCCAAAAATTAAAGTATAATTTTGATTTAGATCAGATATGGAGTGAATAATTATTAAACAAATTAATTTAAATTTATAATTTTTAAAATGAACATTTACGATATGCCTTAAAATTTTGTAAGGAATTGATGAGGAAAACCTCGATCAATCTTATGTTTAACATTCTGTTCCTAATCGCATGCTTGTTATTTATTGCTTCGTGCCATTTCGCGTCGTGCTATCGTTCTCTTTCTTCAATAAGAGTCATAATTTTGCATTCCACAGTGTTTATAAATGATTTTTCTTCAGCATAGTAATATATAAATAAATCGTTCTTTATCTTCGGAATCACATTTCTTTTATTCCTTATTTTTTATGCTAAAAGATTCGTTTGAAAAAAAAATTAATATACTATTCGACAATTAAGAGATGAAGAAAAAAGCTGAAATAAAAAGATTAAAATAGAGGAAAATGAGATTTTGGGAAAAATTCAGTGATGATTTTTAAAAGAATAAATATTTTTTAGGTTGCGTGAATTCAGGAAGTACGATAATAAAAGTGATAATTCCATTTGATTTTCTAGTTTCTGTTATTTTCCTTCGAAAAATTTTTTCAACGAATTCACTGATCTCTGTTGCCTTTTTTCCGAGATGGAATATTTAGATTTAACAAATAATTTCTTTCGAAAGTAATTTTAATAAAATAATTTTATTCACTTGATTCACATTTAAAGTCTCCGTGGCTTTCCATGATTTTTTAATTTTCAAATATTTTCTCTTTTCTGAATAAATGAAAATTTCCCTCAAATGATCGGTGAATTTTTTCCACATTAAATATAGCTATTCCATGTTTGGAAATATAATGGCATAGAATTTATATGGAAATTTGCTGGGATACTGTGAGAGTAAGTTAGGAATTAAAGGCTCATACATTGCTGAATGTTGCTGAGATGAGTCCCAAGGGATTCATGATGAATAGATAAAGTAGCTTAAAATGGACATTGCTCGAGTGGCCGATTTGGTTTATTTCTAATTTAGGTCATCTGATTTGAAGAATTATTTACAATGGGGACATCCGGTGACGGTGATTGACAGAGAGAAGGACTGGTCAAGGATGTAGGAGTTTGAAGGCTTCATTTCTAGTGCTCAAGTAGACAGACTGAAATGGTTTAAGCAGTAAATTAAGCTTTCTAATGTGGCATGTCAGGGAAACGAACCAGAACAATTCAATTGCTAGAAAAATTGCATTACACTTACAATGACCAATATTAGTAATTTAGTCGAAACATTGGATTAAATGCATTAATTTCTATAGAAAAATTTTCAGGTTATTGAAAAAATTGCATTTATATCCTTCTATTCTTAGAATGAAATTGCGAATATATATTGATCGAGTATTTATCACATTCGTAGTACAAATTTGTATTCTAAAAATAGTGGAAAATAAGAAATTAGGAAGTATGTGAAAATATAGATATTTCAAAAATTAGGCAGAAATATCATTTTGAGAAGAAAAAGCTTTCAAAATAATATCATGTTGTTTAGGAACGGTTTCATGAGGCCTTTATTTGAATATTATTATAAGAGAATTTTTCAAAAATGTTATTTTTCATTATTATTAATCAAATTTATAGTATTCTTCCATCCGAGTTTTATCATATTTATTATCATTATTCTCTTCCTGCTTTGATGAATGATGGAATAGAATAGATTTCAGTACTAGTTTTTTTTTCCATTTGAAAATTGGAAAACATTAGTCATTTTTTTATGAAAATGAGTATAAACACTTGGTTAAATGAGAGAGAACGTAAGTGGGAAGAGGATAAAAAGAAGAGAAGGGATTTGATAAATTTTTAAAAGCTTTTTCGAAATAATGAAAGCTGTACATTGCTATTATTCAATAGTATTGTATATGAAGAATAAGAGCCAAACTTTGATTTGTCAATTAGCGTTAAAACCTGACCGATATGCTCTAAAGCTATTATCTAAACAGATAGATAATTTTCATAATAAATTCTTCTCTATTTTTATCGATTTGTTTAATCAAATGTTAATTATTGCTTCATTTTACCATCTGTTAAACATTCCTTCAAGCTTTCAAGCTGATTATTTGCTATAAAATGGTTAATTCATATGGTAAATTGCAATGGGATATTACTAATACAATGGCGCCATGAGTCATGCCAAATGTCCACTATTTGCTATAAAATACTAGTAGGTTGAATTATGGAAAAAGTAAAACTTTTAAATAAGTTATAAAATTTCCTAATAATACATATTTTTAAAAAATTTCGAAAAATGACAAGATACTTATGGTTTGAAATATACATGGAATAAAAATAAGAACAAATGACCAAAATCCTATTATCATTATTTATAGAATGTCTATTGTCATAATTCTAAATTGACTTCCTTATGAAAAATTGTAAGTATGTATGAATTTGAATCTTAGCTGAGTTATCTTTAAAAATATCTTTTAAAGTGATATTTCATGGGAATGTTCTCTTTTTTCTTCACTCTCGTCCACCCGTTTGCAAATATTACGATGCTCGTCAATGATAATGTGCTTTCTTCTGCTCCTCGGTATCTCTCGTATATTACTCAAATGTCCTTGCTTTGTTTGCATAAAATTCGGTAGTGGATACTATTGAAGCTTACAATTTCAGTCAGAAAACAGAAGTAATCAGGCATGTAAAAGGAAAAAATGATTTGTCTCACACAAATGTCATTCATTTTCCTGTGCGGATGTAAACAAGAAAATTCTCTAATTTGCTGATGAATCAGAAATTAAGGTCCAATCTTTCTATTGAAATTCTAATAGACAAAATTATCCAGCATTAAACTTAGAGTTCTTTATAGGGAATCTTAATTGGATGGCATGGAAAATACATGAATAAACTTTCTGAGAAAAACAAGTAGGGATTATTGCATTTAATTTTCCTACTGATTTTGATTAGAGCAAATAATCGTCTCTGAAATATTGATATTATTGGAATGAACAAATCAATTCTGTTAAAACAAAGCGATAATTTGACAATACTTGAAATTTGATTCATGCAAACTAAGACAATGTTTTCACAACTAATTGAAATAGTTTGATAGTGCCATTCTTTGATCATTGAATGATGAATTCAAAACATGAAGTCTGCATGTCTAGATGAAAAATGAAAGGAATGGTTGAAGTATTGTTTATATTTCAGAATGTTCATAATTACCGCAAAAGATGGAAATGATATGAGTAGATGGTAGTGTTTTCTGAAGACTAATAGTTATGTAGAGAGAGAATTTCGAAGGATCCGTGTTCTCAGTCTTTTCCATTATCATATGTCTTTGTCAAAAAACACGTGATGTTCAAATAGTATTAGAAAATGCCGAAACAATATTTAAATGTCGAAAGATTATATTTTTCAATAATTAAAAAAGTTTCCTATAAGATGGAAAGCTATTTGAAAATAAAATAATAAGCCAAAGGTTTTTTTCTTAAGATTTTCAAGTGAGCAGAAAACAAGAGAATATCAGATCGTCCTGCCATATTCAAAATATCTTCCTTCCGCTAGCAACATTAATATTCATCGTATTTGCAACATTCATTTTAGACCATAATATTAACTTGCGGCCAGATGACTTATATAAAGTTTATTTAATTATTTGAAGTTTTTTTATTTTCACTTCTGCTAGTTTTTTCTTAGTAAGAAATTAGTAATTTTAACCAATTGAGGAAGCTAATTTTTTTCAAGGCGCGTAATCATTCGTTGTTTTTGCATAACTAACATTTATTTAATTTCTATTTTTTGAGTAGTAACAGCAAATTGTTAAGATTTGTGACATCTTCTGGTTCATTAATTATCGAAAATGTTGGAACCTCCGATGAAGGCCTATATCAGTGCGCAGTTCACGTAACGGATAAAAATAGTTTTATTTGGACATACCTTTCCCGAAGAGCAAATGTTAAGCTACCTTCTCTTAGCAGGTTTTATGATTTTTTTAAATCAAATCCATGCATACAACATTTTCTCTAGATGATCGATTTATATATCATAAATTGTATTGCTTATTTATCAATGTTTATTCACCTATATTCTAACAAACAAAATTTCCTTATTTGTAGAGTTACTCAGTTAATTGAATAATTACAGATTCGAAATACAACCGGAAGATCGTGAAGTGCATGCCGGGCAGAGTGTGGCTTTTGCCTGCAAGCTGGTACATGCTTTTGACATTTCAACTTTTATCTTTTGAAATCATACTTTAATTTATTGAGGATTAGCTTGGGATGGTTTAAAATCTTGCATAAGAACAGATTTAGATTTTAAATTATGCTGACTAAATGAGTAATTGGTTGCAGGATTCTCAACCTTCAGCTCATATTGAATGGTTTTTCAACGGAAAGCGAATTAATGATCGTGGGTTTTTTTTAATTTCTTTTGTTGTCTTTAGGGAATATTTTAAAAGAACTTAGAACTGGCAAATAAAATCAAATTAATTGGTCTTATGTGATTGGTTTATAAATCGTTAATGGAAATCAAGCATCTTTTCTGTCAGGTTTCAATTTACAAAGTGGAAAATGCAAAAATTGAAATTGATTTCAAATTCAAAAAGGTTTCTGAACTTAATAAAAGACGATGAAATATTAATTTCAATTCGATTTTGCTAATCGGGGTTTTTGCAGTGATGTAAAGGAAAATTTATGACTGAATTCATGACTTCGTTTGAAATGGGAAGATTTTATTGAAAATCAATGCTTTTTGAGGAAGGCAAGATTAATGCTGATATTTCGGTTGCAGGAGATGATAGTTCTATAACAATATTTCCGGTTACTTCAACGCTCGAGATAAGTAGTGTCTTGCCCAGGCATGAAGGTGCTTATCGTTGTGTTGCAACGAATGAGGGAAAAACTCGTGCGAGCCGTGATGCTCAACTTATGATAAAACCTGAAAATAGTGGTAATTTTATTGGTTTCCTTTAATTGAGTAAATTTTACGATTTAAATTTTATTATTTATTGTACTAACATTATGTGATGTTTCTGTGGACCATACTTTATAACATAACTATATTCAAAGTGGAACTAAATTAAACAACCCTCTTAATATATATATATATATATATAATAGATATTGAAGAGCATAATCTTTCCCTCAGAATCACTTTTTTTTGCCACACATTTTTTTTACACTCTTAAGAAATCGAAAAATTAATTTTGTAGTTGGCAATGAGTTTTCTGAGCCATATTTTGTTCTGGAACCGCGAGGTGATGTGATAAACGAAGGCGAATCGGTGATACTGGAATGTCTGGTAAATGGATGGCCACGGCCAGATGTGCGATGGTTAAAAGGTGCCGAGACTATTTCGATAAATGGAGATAGGGTAAAAATTATTATTATTGCCTTGGTACTGCATAAATTTGCTTCCTTCATAAAATATGGAAAACTATATTCTCTGATGCCTGTACATTTCTTGTGCATTAATTTTTACCCATCTTCTAGATGCGTCAATTAGGTTCATCTTCATTTATGATTCTAAAAGCGAAGGCACAGGACACAGGTGTTTATACATGCAGAGCAAGTAACAGTCAAGAATCGTTAGATGCGTCAGCCACTGTGCAAGTTAAGGGTATGTGATATTTTTCTTTCAATGAATTTAAAAAAATTTGAAGAACTTTTCTCAGAAAATTTGCATTTTATCTCTTCTCGCTTCCGGACGCGAATACTGAAATTATTGGGATCAGACAAGAAATTTCGAGTCAATCATTTTTCAACTTTTGTAAGAAAATCGTGTTCTTTTAATTATGCTTTTAAATGATGATATCGCAATTTTTTCTTTTCTTTTTGGATTGAAGTGGAAGAAGATTAGGAAGAAAAAGAATAGCACTTCTTGAAGTAAAATTTCAGTTATATTCTACTCTTTATGAAAAACTTTCCGGCTCTTTATCCCTCTTTCTTATGTGTTTGATCATTTTTCGTTTTTACTAAGAAAAAAAAAAGAAAAAATGCATTCCTAAGCTATATGCCAATCTGAATGCTTAAGCTTAAACATTTAACTTCTCTGCGTTTGAATTTAGTTATTTTACGAATAAAAAATTTTTAACTGTGATTTTAAATGTTTTATGAATTTCTTTTTGCAGTAGCGCCGGAAATCATTTCGGAACCAAACAACATTGTGGCGCAAGAAACGACAGATGTTGAGGTTTTTTTGCAGATTTATCTAGAAAATTTTGAATTGTTTGAGTTACAGACTGCTGAATTCACTTAACTCATTTTTAGTTCAATTGCGAAGCTTCGGGAGAACCCGGTCCGGCTATTAGTTGGTATAAAAATGGTGAAGCGATCATTACGAGTGAATATTTTGTGGTAAAATTTAATCCATTTTTATTTTTTAGGAAATAGATTGATTAAAATCGAATGGTAAAAATTACCTAACTTGGGAATTCTTAGTTTTTTCAATTAGGAATTATTAAGAAAGATATTAAAATTTACTTAAAACTTTGCAAGATTTTACGTAAAATAAACTCGATAAAAATGAAACTAAAATAATGGCCATTATTTAAAATGTTCCAGTAGCTCATTTTTTTTTAATAGATAGAAGCAACCCGTTTACGGGTTCTCGGATTGGTACGAAACGATCAGGGCGTATATCAGTGCATTGCTGAAAACGACGCTGGTTCTGTGCAATCAAATGCTCAGTTAATTGTTCATAGTTCTGGTAACATTTAAAGCATTTTATTAAACTCACAGTATTGCCATGTAGCTGGATTTATGTCGTAGTAAGACTATTAGTTGTGCTATCTTTTAAATAATAGATTAAATATGCATTATATTTACTCTGCATATGATAATTCTTAAAATTCTTTTTGCTTAACAGTAAAAAGTGGAAGGCAAAATTTGGATGAGTCAATTCAAAGTTCTATATCAACTTCTAGAAAATTTATGCATTTTGAATTTTTATTCAAGCAGTCAGTTTGAATCTATTTCCGGTTTTTTTAATACTTCTCTTCTCTCTGATTTTCCTTAGGATTTTAGCCAGTAATGGTATTACTTTATAGAGGAACTTCTACAACTTTATGCACTAAAGTTTTATTCAATGAATGAAACGACATCTATTTTGGAAGAATTGATGAATATTAATAACACGGGTGAGAGGAGTGTGCATGAGTGTGTATGCGATTGTCTTTTAATTAACTCGTTATTTTTACTGCCCTTCATATTGAAAAGTATTTCAACATTTTCTGAATGATTGGTTCCAAATTTTTATAAAATTATATCTAATTAATTTCGAGTTCAGGGCATGACAATATTATTTTGAAATTTAGCCAATAACTGATGATTATTTATTAGCTTTTTAATGCTTTTTATTGTGCACGATTAATGGCACCCAACCATAAATTTGGAGTATATTCGTACTCTTTTGATGCTTTGTTTGGTATAATTTGCTACTCTAATTACGAAAACTAAATGTAATTTGAAAATTATATTAAAATTTAGCCGCTTATGCCTGAAATTCTTCATTATATCCCACAGTTTATAATGAATGATTTGTAATAATTCTGTTTATTAGAAATGTATCTTCATTTTAAAAATCTTTATTTAGATTCATTTTCGATGGCTGCTTCAAGTGGACAGCCGAAACTGCCATCAGAGCCGCTAGGTGTGCGTGCAAATGTTATTGGAAGTCGTTTTGTGGTATTAGCTTGGGATCCTCCTTTGCAACGACATGGTGCTGTTTTGGCTTATCATATTTTCTACAAGGAACAAGATTCTTCAAGGTTGTTTCTGTTTTTAATTGCTGGCTTGATTTGGTACATGATATGGAAAAATTTTATAAACTAAATATTTAGTTATAATAAAACTTTTTTCTTTAGCTTAAAAAATTGAATCGTTAGATCGCTTTGTTTTATGCTGAAATTACTACAGACTACAGTAGAATCCTTTTACAGATCCTTATTTGTTTATATTGAACATTTCGTAGCATGTGAAGATGATTAAATTTAGAGAACGGATGATGAATTCGTCAGCGACATCGTTCACGATAACTCCGTTGCAACCGAATACTACCTATGTGTTCCGATTGGCTGCCGAAAATGAAGCTGGTATGGGGAAATCAAGTGCTCGTATTTTTGTTACGACAACAGAGGAAAAGGTTTCTTATTTTTTGAGTCACAAATTTAACAAAAGAGAAATAAGTGTTCTGTATAAATGCAATTGTTTTTATAGTAAGATTCTTTTTACAAGCATATCAATGCAAGTTTATAGGCAGTTCCTGGTAAAGTGAAAAATCTGCATGGCATAGCTTTGAGTCCAGAAACTGTCGAAGTATCTTGGGAACCACCAGGTGGTAATGGACCTGAGCCTGTACAGTACAAATTGTTCTATATTCAAAAGATCATGAACCAAATGAAAAAGAAACGCAGATTGTGGTTTATATTTACATTAATTTTTCTACTTTTTTTTCAGAAATTTTAATATTTGTAAATCGAAAACATGAATTTATCATCTATTCTAGGTGTTAGTAGAGAATTCAATGGCGGATTTTATTTTCAGGTGAAAAAAACATCTTATACTCTCCGTGGTATGGAGAAATATGTCGAGTATATCATTCGTGTCGAAGCGGAAGGTGTAAATGGTGCTGGTCTGAGCTCTGAACCAATTATCGTAAGAACATTATCCGATTTACCATCATTACCTCCTAGCGATGTTAGGTATGTATGCCATTTTAAAATGTCAATTTTTGGTTTTAGAGATGTATTTCCCAAAATAGTTTTGCTTTGTTTGCAAATAATTTAAGTTCCAGATCGTTCGTAGAAATTATAATGAACATTACGATGTTCTGAAACTTTTTGCAGAGCTGAAGCATTTTCAACTACTTCTATTCATGTACAGTGGATACCGTTACCAGTAGAAAACAGGAATGGTGTTCTGACTGGATATCGAATAAAGTACAAAACAAAATTGCGTGGTTCAAAAGGCAATACCTTAGTGGTCGATGGAAACAACAGTTCATACACCATATCAGGTCTCGAACCTGGCACTCAGTACATGCTTCGAGTTGCGGCTGTTAATCAGGTTTTTTATCGAATATTATAAATGGAATTGTCAAGTGATGAAGACAAGAATATAGTATATCTTCCGTGTGCAAATTTTCTGAAAGTATCATCACTGGAACAATTAAGCTTAGATTTTTAATGGTCTACAGTTTCAAGCACATTTATGATTGATAATAGGAAATTAATTTCTATTTCAAAAACAAAAATTATGGTATTAATCAGTTTCAGAATGGATCTGGTCCATACTCAGACTGGTTTCATGTTGATACTCCGTTGGAAGACAAAGATGAAGGACAGGTAGCTGGACCACCCCTCTCGCTTAAAGTTCAACCATTTGTAGATTCAATCCAGCTTTCATGGTTGCCACCTAGAGATGATAGCGTTATGATTCGTGGCTATCTAGTGAGTTTCTATTTGCCGCATATTTTAATTACTGATATTTTAACAAAAATCGGATTTTGTATTGTTTTTTAGTGCGATAAAAAATCAAGGAGTAGAAAACGTTTTTTGAAATGTAGTTAATGCTTTGCATATGTCATCATGGTATACTGAATATAATATAAATAAGATTCTTGCTCTTACAAGTACGTAAATTGACTTATGCTGCAGCGGATTACGAATTCAGATAATGTAAATTTTTCAGATTGGTTGGGGAATCAACATCCCGGATGTAGATCAAGTGAAGGTGCCAGCAAGTTTACGGCTTTATACTATTAATGGTTTAAGACCGGGACGTGATTATGTAATTTCATTGCGTGCATACAATATGATAGGAAATGGTTTTCCAATCTATGAAACAGTTCGAACCCTTTCTCCTGATTCTAAAAGTATCGCAAGTGGCCAACAAAGCAAAGATTTGGGGCGAAATGAAACACCTATTGGTGTTAGGGCACTGACACTTTCATCATCATCGATCCGAGTAACGTGGATTGATCCTGAAATGGTTATACCTTATTCAAGACAATATACTGTACGATATAGTTCCAGGTTTGTGAAAAAAGTTTTTATAGTGAACTTTTTATAATTTTTAAAGTGGCTTTTACTTTATCACTTCGGAAAACATATATGATGATATTTTTTTCGCTCTACATCTTATGCTTGGTATAAATTGATCGGTTTTATTATCCATATTTAATAAATTTTGGAATCAGTTTAAACCTATGCATTACTGAGGAATCAATGTTTGAAAGGAAATAATTAGTAGGTGAATTAATATTTGTTAAAATAAAAACTGTTAGCATTTTACTACTTAACTAAATAACAGCTGTTTTTAATTCAGTGTCGAGAATGGTGGGCAACGACGTTATATCAATACATCTGAACTGGAAGTGGTTGTCGAAGGGTTACGACCCAATACGCAGTACGAATTTGCTGTACGAGTGAATGCTGGAAAGTAAAATTTTACATATTTCAATCAAAAATTGTATTTGAAAATAGTTTTAATTATTTTCACATAAATTTTCTCTATTTCGCCTTCTTGGTGTAGTTATTCAGGAAGATAGCATTATTGAGGTCATGTAGTTTGCTTATTTACTTATTGCCATTGCAAAATAGGTTCATTGCCAATAGACTCATTGTTTAACTTAAACATCATATTTTTAAATCTAAAAAATTGTTTATGAAAATTATTTATTCTTAGTGGCTACTTTTCTTTCTCAAAATTCATTTTGCTTTTTCTGAACTGGAATCGGTTTGCTCAAGTAAACATGTATTTTGTTCGTAGTAATAATTTGAATATTGTAATTTTAGTTACTGTTAACAATTTCTAACGTAAATCTAAAATATCATATCCGTAATGGCACCATTTTTGAGGCAAATTTCTTTCAGTCGGATTTCATAGGAATGAAACGTTGTTTAAAAACATTGATATTGAAACAAAATCAATCTTTAGAATGCATCGAATAATTTCCGATCTAAAACGGAATCATAAAAAATTTTAAATTGATTGCTAATTGTCAGTAAAATTATGGAATATTGTAATAGAATATTCGTAAATCTTGGAGTAAATCCAAAACTTTGACATTGAAATGATGATGGTGCAGTCGGTATCAGTGCTAGTTGATAGTTTTGCATCGTAAGTTCGGCTCAGAGACGTTATCTCATAACAATTCAGTCATCAGATAAGCCAGTGATGAATGCGTCATGCTAATCATGAAGGAAATTCGGTTGTTTCCATTAACCATGTTGTAAAACAACGTAACTGAGGCTTCTCTTTATAATACAATATACAGAACATTCATGTGGTTTGTAACATTGAAAAGTTTAAAGTGCGATAGAGATTTTGTTGAAAACAATATTCTTTGAAGGTCTTCATCAATGTGGTCGATGACTGCAGTAAATTCCACGGCTCCAGCTCCACCATCGAGTGCACCACGCGACCTAACAATCATGCAACCAACCGAGGGTGATCCACAGACATTGATATTAAACTGGCAGCCGCCAAAGTATGCTAACGGCGATATTGAAGGTTGTTTTAAAGACCTATTAAAATATATTTGTTCTGCATATTAATTTACCACCGGTAATTTAAATATTTTATTTGGCTTATAAGTTCTAATCTTTACTGAGCAATTAGGTAATAGATTCGTCGTTATGCTTATGCATCAAATGAGCGAGTTTTTAGTGGTTTAACTATGTAGTAAATTTCGGGCAGAATATTGAAACGTTCAGCAATTCACTTCCTTCATAAGATGTTTG
Source organism: Dirofilaria immitis (assembly GCA_024305405.1). Lineage (NCBI taxonomy): Eukaryota > Metazoa > Nematoda > Chromadorea > Rhabditida > Onchocercidae > Dirofilaria > Dirofilaria immitis. The sequence continues at coordinate 2,155,474 of JAKNDB010000079.1, read as the reverse complement.
ATAATTTATTTTAAAAATTTTAAAGTTAAATTACACCATTACAAAACGATATGTGGAAAAAATCTTGTATTTGAAATGCTTTTTTAATTTAAAACATTGAAAATTTTCGTTTATTTCAGAATATTTGGTGTATTATGCAGATCGACCGGATGCACCGGATAAGGATTGGATTTTGGATGGAGTAAAGGGTGATCATTTATCAATCAAATTAACAAATTTATTACCACGACAAACATATTTCTTCAAAGTTCAAGCACGTAATATCAAAGGATATGGTCCGTTGTCTCCGATATTGCAATTTGTCCCTGGTGCACCATCGCCACGGTTATTCCAAGTCTGTCTTTTTTTTTCTCAAATATTTTAGTTTATTTATGCAAAAGCACGTCAAGATTTGCGAAAAAAAATTTAAGTTTATTATCTGGTGGTACTTTTCGATCATTTTATTCTCAAAACCACACCGTTTGTTTTTATAAATAGCAGAAAAAACCATTTCAGATAACCTCATAAATGCATGTTCAAATCTGTTAAGTTTTTTAGCGTCTAGGAGGAAGGTAAATTTATTATGGATCTTCCTTGCATTGCAGTCGCTATCTGAAACTTATAATACTGTTATGCTATTCAATCGACTTAAAAAAAAATCGCGATTTTTTTAATTTCAGAGTGCTGAAATCGATTCGGAAGCTCCTCGTCTGGCGTTGTTTTTTACACCAGCTTATTTGGCACTTATGGCGGCAATCGTTTTTCTATTAATGATGTTGCTGATCACTATGATTTGGTATATCAAATCAAAAAATAGTAAGAAATCAACAGCCTCAGGCTATATGCGTGGAAGAAAACAAGTGAAAAATGGCAAAGGACCACCAGACTTATGGATTAATCATCACAGCGGGGGACATCAGATACACGAGCCGGGTACTTGTTTTGTAGTTTCCAAATTTAAATTGATGTTTTTCGAATTATAAATCAAATTAATTCAAACTGTTTACTTTTGCTTCTTCAGCTACATAATATTAATAATTTACGTTTCATATTTTTATGGAGTTTCGCTTTCTTGTTTTGTTCTCTGTTGTGATTGCAAGCAAATTTGACAGTAAAATTAGAGATTGAGGCTTAGGTGTTGCCATACATTTTGATAAGAATGGGAAGAAAATCACATTTGTTTCTTCTTTGTGTTTACACTGTACATACATCGGCCAAAACAATTATTATTTTATATTTAGTTAACGGATTCTGTAATCACAATACCCAAGCAATGCCGCATGGCAAATTTATTCACATGTCTGTTGCTTTTCGCTTTCCATTATGAATTAGAACAATAGATGTATCTTCTGTATCTAAATCTATCTCTTTCTACTTCAAAATGCATGGCAACATTGGCATCGTCTTGTTCTGATGCACTATTAAGTCATTCCAATCGTAAATCGTGGGTTTTGAAGTTTGTAACTCTGCAATTATCGATTTTTGGTTAAAATTAATAAGTCCTCCATTTTGACCTTAAAATTCGCATATTTGTAACTGGGAACGGGAATATGCATAATTGTAGAGAATCTGATTGAAGAAACTCTTGGGATACCGTCAAACGATTTAAATCACTGCGATAATATAATTGAAATGGTCGATTCGCCACAGTCCCAATATCTCACTCTCCAAGGTGCTGCTTCGCTTTCTTTTGCATAATTCGATTTTCTTCCATATTTCATTTTGTTTTCAGTTTGTTTGTTATCATAGAAAATTTATAAGGAAAAAAATTGTATGTTGTCGATACATTTTGACCTCATTTTGCTTTATACACATAATGCACGCATATTTTTTAAATATTTTACATTTAGACGTTTATAATGATTTGGATAATATGTTGAATGCACCTTTTAAAATAATAAATAAATGAATAAAAAAGTTCGCTAACTAATAGACTTTTGAGTATTATTGACTTACCCTTTCATTTTGATTCTTAGATAATTTTACTTTTTCTTTTCTGCTAAGCAACTGAAATAATAGGATATACATGCACTTTTTCATAATCCATATGTATTTTGTATAGTGTATATACAAATTATTAAGTGCTTGCAAGCATGCTGCAATTTCGTTACAGATTAAGAAGGCAAGCGCATTAGCATGTTGTGATTTAATTATGGAACATTTAATATAGCATGGCTTTATGATGTTTTTTTTAATGTAGCTTGCTTTTTTTGGATAGTGTGATGTTTTTCAATTAATTGCATGCAAATCACATAATCTGCAAAATTCTGCAAATTATGCAAATAGTCTATAACTTATATTTCTGGGTATATTGTGACTTTTCACGATGAGTTATCCGATGGAAGGTCACCGAATTTCAGCTCAATTCACCGATCCCGAGTACATTGAACCGAGAATGATTCAGTCGGCTCACGATGGTATCATTCAACGACGGCGACCTGTGGGAAAAGCAGAATTGATCTCCACTCATACCGCTATGTCACAGAGTCCACTATCCGCCATTGTAACTAGTGATTGTAAGTATGATTGTATTGGTAGTAGTGCCACCACTGTATTGCTTGTTAAAACTCTCAGTATTCACATTGCATTAATTTTGCTTTCATATACGATTCGTTTTGAAGCAGTTTGATACTGCTTTTCTATCAACACTCAATTAGTTAGTATTATAAGTCGTTTAAGGTGGATTATTTTCTTTCATATTCTTCACCACTTTGAATCTTTATGTCAAATGTTTTCAAAATCTATGCCATGATGATACAATTGCAGATTTCACCTAGGTGATGCTAGAATCTCAGTCTCTTTTTAATACTTAAGACATTCATAGTGGAAGAAGAAATTGTCAGTTTCTTATAGAATGAAGCTGAATCATAATGAATGTTGAGAATTTTGAAATTTAATTGTTCAGAAGTTTTTATTAAGTTTTTGTTAAATTCTTTTCTAGAAACCAAACCTGCTGTATTTTTTAATTCTCTTTAAACAGGCATTTTGTAGTTGCATGGTACTTGTTTTAGACGAGGAATATAGAGATATTCAGGAATGCATAGAAATTATATTAGTTGTTCTCTTTCTTGGCCTAATTTCTAATCTTTTTTATTAGCACATCGCACTTTTTACGAGCAAAATGAATTTTGAAAATTGATAGTTTCCTTGTTGAATTCTCATGCTTCTTCTTAATATTTAAGTATGCGCTAGATTCAGGCAATGGCACTTTGACACGAAGTTATCATCAATCATCGACCAGTCTTGAAGGACGACAAAAACTCCTCAAATTCTTTACACAAATATAGGCCGACACCAAGTATTTTTTGTTGAAATTTAAAAAGATTAAATGGTCTGAATTTATCTTGTTTACATTTCTCTGTTCATTATATTATGTCAACAATAATGCTTAGACCATGAAATTCAAAATTCTATTCCATGAAACTTCCGCATATCTGAAGTAAATAAAATTAAATTGACTGAAGTCAATGTAATGAAATAATTTAGACTTCAAAATGAATTAGATTATTTTGTCCTATTGCCAATACTGTACTGTACTATATAGTACAAGATTGATTTATACGGTGTAATAAAACCAATTGAATATGTATTATCCAAATAAATTCGTTGCAGTGAAACTATTAATTTGAATTCAAATATTTTCTTCAGGTAGCAAAAATTGATTTTTCTGATCACAGCTCGACGTACAGTTCATCTCAGGCACTTCATATATCAACCCCACCTCCACCTCAATTACCCAATCAAGGGCCACCTGTTGCTCCACCTGCTCAATTGATCGGCACTGATGGTTATAGGACGTTACGCAGGAATTCAGCCAATTCAAATCCATTGAAATCATTTACACAGCTTGCAGGAGCTCCACCACCAATCACTCCCACATCAGGTATATCTTCTATTTGAAAAAAAATGACAACTAGATTAACTAATTTTTAATTACTTATATATTTGTTGCGAGTATATTATGATTTTATTAGATCTTTATTAATCATTGTTTAATGCATGTTCCATACTTGATATTTTGGCATTTTCTTATGTTATCTGTAGATGAACTTTGTCAGGATCAGGTGAACGAATGGCACACGTCGTTAGACCTTTAGTTGTTGCATCACCGAATACTAGAAATGGAAAGCCTGCCGGTGTTGTTATTGGTCAGAAATCGTCTCATGTTCCTGTAGGACGTGCAGCTGCACAGCCACGAGTCAACGTCAACAATATTTATGCACCATATGCATCTTGCGCAGTGTCGGAGAAAGCTACACTGCAACATGAAAATGTCATCGAAGCGCAACCATTGCAGGTTTCTCCTTTTTTGTCTTTACCAAAATTGTAAAATTTTAATCTTATGTGTATTTAGTGAATGATTTATATGATTTCTATGCCATAATATTATATTTAGCGATTTCGATGCCGTTAATTAGTGAAATTTTAAGAAAGTTTAAGTTTAGAATCATTATTTTTTTACAGCATTTTTAAATTTCAGGCTTCAGCTTCTACAGAAGAATTAAATGCACAGATGGAAAATCTGGATACAATGATCGATGATCTGCAAGCGCTTCAACATGAATTCAGCACAGCTACATAATTGAAAGTGTGTTTTTAAGTTAATATGACATAAAACTATCTTCAGCGTACCAGTGATTTTTCAAAAATTCCTTAATAAGCTGGTCGATGACGATCTCAATTCTCGGTGTTTATTAATTGAAACATATTATGATTGATCATTTTTTATTAGTTTTGTCATGGTCTATTTTACGTAACGCTGAACTACCGAAAGAATTTTGAACACGGCAAGTGATTTAGTGCAATTAGATAGTGAATGTAACGAGTGTAATCAAGTAAGCGTAGTGTACATATGATTCTGGCAGGAATTTGGGTTAGCTCTGTATCATTCTCGTAACAGCTTTATGATTACTATAATCCTTAACTCTTTCATTATAGATGAATTTTTATCTTGAACATTGCCTAAAAAGTTACTAAATTATTGTCTTAGATATTTATCGATGCAATGTTCAGATAAAAGCATAAAATTATGTCTTGTTTTATTTTGTTATTTTTTTAGAATATGAAAATATGAACCTCTTTTTTCATATACAGAAATGACTTTTTGTTGAGATTTGTTGTTATTATTTGTACATCAATTTATCAAACTGGATTAAAATAGGTTATAATCAAAATAGGTAGCTAACTAGCCTTTGATGCTTTTGGATTTTCTATTACATAGAAATAATTTCTTTGTGTATAAATCGTAGTTTTTTGACACGTAGGTAATAATTGAATTCGATTTGAAAATGATAAAATAGGAAACAGGGAAATGGGGAATGTCCATATCTCTGCTTGTTCTATCTTTTCCAGATTTATTGTTTGGCTTGTATTAAAATTGAAAATAATAATGTATTGAGCAATAAAAGTTAATGATATGTAAAAATTCACTGATATTATATTTTCTATTAGTACAGATTTTATAAATAAAAGGAGAGTTCATTGATTTCTCCTTTCTTGAAACATTGCATTTTATGTTTTTTGTTTTTCATGTTATTTCTTTATATCTCACCATATTCTCTCTATTCCTCATCTTACTAATTCTCCTGGATTTCGCTTAGTTTATTGACTGGCTAACAGTCAAATTTTGCTGCCTTATTTAATGTAATGCTTTAAAAGAATACTGTTTTTGAATTGCTATCCTCTTGATATATGAAAGATATGAAAAGCGGCAGTAGTTTCCAATTATTTATGGTATTTTTCCAAAGTTTTTGGAATTTGCTGCATAGAACTGTTAAATTGTAATTCATAAATTTATAACCTCTACATTTGATTTATTTGTTACAAAAGCATTCATGTAAGGCGTAATAAATTGTTTGAATTGTTGAGTTATTAAATTGTGTTGTTATTATGTTTAAATGTATGACAATTACTTTATGTGTAGAATATTAGTTCATGTATGAATTTCGTTACAATAATTTACTTTCAAATGTTAATTTAATTATTTAGACGAATCTGTAGACTTATAAAATGCTTGTAAAATTTTGTGAAATAATTAAAAATGCTTTATGAAGAAGAAAAACAACTCATTTGAAATTCAATACGAATCATAACTTGTTTTACAACTTCTGCTTTCTTCTCATTTTTCGTCTTCGTTTTATTCTTTCAAATAATGCAAATAATTGAACAGTTCGCTTTCATGTCGTTGATCACCTTGTATTATTGTGCATTAGAAATTTGTATGTATGTATCACTGATTTTCTCGATGAGAAATAAATGTTTCAATGTTTCCTTCGCAATGTATTTTCAAAAAGCGAGAAATCAATAAAAATAAAACTATTGATAATACTTTATCTCTTAATAATCAGTATAAATTTTAATTAGGAACATACAAAAACGATTAATTCATTTCAAGCTAATCATTTTTATGTTTCATATTTTTCATGTGGCCTTTTTTTAACACTTAATATCTTATTCATTCATATCATTCATGTAAAAACATGGCAATGCTACGATTTACTAAAACAATGCACTGTTAGCATTGGTGCTATTTTAGATATTAAAATGATAAATTCCAACAATATAAATTATTTCTGTGAAAACTATACATATTCCATTATACCATGTTTAGCGAATGAAGTATGTTTATATAGATTTACTATTAATAATTTTATCGAATTTAAGAATCATTTTATACTAACTAATATTTCATCTATTTGTGGTTTTTTAATAAGATGATTTCAGAGTAATCCACTGTTAGTAATATTTTCTAATTAATATGAATGATGTTTAATTAATTGCGAGTTGGAATTCTTCCAGGCTTATTTGCATTCTTTGAGAAATATGAAAATTTTTTAGATTTTTATTTATAAATTGTATTTATGAGCTTCAATCAACAAAATGAATATAAATAAGCCATGAATATAAATTGGAAAAATATAAATCGATGTGAGCGGATGCATGAATAGATTTCGAAGTCAATTTTGTACAAAAAGAAAAACGAGCTAACTTATTTTTTCAGATGAAACATCAAGCAGGTGCTACCCATCATGAAAGATTCCTCATTTTTCGTAAATGTGTCGAAAATGATCGATTAAAGCAGAATGATACGGTATAAAAAATGAAATAAAAGATTTTATGAAATTTTAAGAATATTTCAAAATGATCCATGGAATAATAATTATTTTCAGCAATATACGATAAATATGATCAAAATTCTACGTCTATACCTATACAGTTGCATTTATAGTTCAATGATAGATATGTCGCAAAGTAGTTGTTTTAAGTAATAAATTTTTAAACTTTTCAATTTTTTAAATAATTTTTAAGTAACTTTTATCTAAGATCACAGTATATAAGACTAAAAGTTTCATTACAAAAAAAATTTACGCAAGAATATGTCGCAAATTTTATGCGAATTAAATTGGAATGAATTTGAAATATTTTAAATTTTAGTAAATTGGTCCAAAATTGTGTAGAAAAAATCCAACAACCCGTAAATGTTATTATTGGCGTTGTAAAAGTCGTGATTTTCTAACGCTTAAAAATCCAATATTGATCTTGCAGTAGAGGATGAAGAAAATGAGGATGAAGAAAATTCCAATAAAGCCAGTAAGGAAATAAAAATTTGATTCAAAAAGAAGATTATCGAACATGTTAGCTTAACATATTATTCCAGGTCAAAGTTCACACATATTAGCACTATTTTCATCAATGTTACAGTCTGAAGAAATAGTTAATATAGTGGTTGAGGGAAAAGAAATAAAAATACATAACTAACTACAAAATAATTAATATTGCAGTTGTTAATAGAATCGGAAATTGGAAAACTTCGAATCTTGAAATCACAAGCGTCTCTATTATCAAGAATGGTTGCTATCAAGCAATAAATTTGAATTTTCTTATCTATTTAGCTGATATATTTCTATCTTTGTTCCTTTCTTATACATTCATTTGAAAATTCATTGATAAATGAAATATCAAATTTCTAAAAGAAACGAATAAAATATTGCTCATTTCCTTCTTCAATTTCAAAATTAATCATCCATTTCTTTTTATTAAACATATCAAACATAATTTGCAAATTTTTGTTCCAACTTAACAAATGCTATTGAAGATAATCAATTGTATGATAAGAGAATAGTTCCCATTTATAGCAATTCTGCATGACAAGAAAGAAATATATCACAATTGTATGAAATGGTGACAGTACTCATATGATAAGATTTAATCAATCAATAAGTTATGTTTAACTCTATCATTATGTTAAAAATATTTGACAATTGTTTGGAAATTATTCCAATTGAAAAAGATCTAAATAAAAGAGATGAAATAAAAATCGTTATATATAAATAAATATGTTTAATATTTATTGATGCAAATTTCTCGTATTGTAGCTTTGTGACTTAAAAAAAAAAAATATTTCGGAAAAGTAGGAGGAATCTGATTGAAAAAATATATGCATTGAAATGAATTTTTATTAGAAAGCAAAGGAATATTTTAAATTTAATTAATATTATCTATTTCTCAACAACAACACCTTTTCTACTATTATTAACCATTTTTGGATTATATTATCATTTCATATATTATTTGCTTATTTAAAAGAAAAGAAAGTAAAATTTATTTAACATTTTAATGTAAATTATCAAAAATCACGAATTATTATTATAATAAAGATATGATAATTTAGCTGCAATTTGAAAAATGCCATTCTCGAATCTGTTAATTAATTATTTTGATCAAATTTTATTTATTGCTTGTTTACTTCTACAATTCTACTTTGTTATCAATTCTGATAACAAATAATGTCATGATAATTTAGTGAATGAAATGTGTAGGCTAAGGTCAGCATAATTGTTGAATTTTACTTCAATCATTATAGATTCGACTTAATTATTTTATGTTTAGCTAACAAAGTAAACTTCTCTATTTTTATTTCTTAAAAAATTATGTTCTTTTCGAATAATATTGTGATTATGATTAAAATTCTCTTGATAAAATTATCCTTTAATATTTGATAAAATTATCCTCTAATATTATAAGTAGCATTTATAGCATTTAAAATGATGATTTTTTTATCAGTTTGATAAGCATTTGATAAATAGAGTGAAATATTCAAAAATTGCCTATAATAAGAGAAAAGTGAATGAGTGAGTGAATGAGTGAGTGAGTGAGTGAGTGAGTGAGTGCAGAGAGAGAGAGAGAGAAGGAGAAAAGTAAACAAAATTTGAATTCAATTTTTTTCTTTTTCTTTTTCAAATAAGCCTTGATTGCCAATGCACTAAAGATTATCTTAGCAATGGTAAATAGTGATAGTATGATAAAAATCAATTGGTTATAATGATAACAAAATTGATCAATTTTGATCAGATAAGTCAGAAATTTCTAAAAAGAATAAACTATCTTTTAAGCAATGGGATGATAATTTTATAATTTTGATAATTTTGATTTTCATCTAAATGAATTCCAAAAAAACTTTGAATTCTTTGAAGTTCAATTTATGATAGGATCAACGTAACGATCTTAAATGACGCCAAATTGATAAATAAATTTTATGCAAATCAATTTTGAATTTATGATTAAATTAAATTTGATCAAAGATGTTATCAGGTTAGCAAATTAAAATTCTAATTCCTGCCACAATATTACACTATCTCATATAATGCTTATAAAAGTGTCTCCCGAAAGAAACAAGTTTAAAAGTATTAAATTTAACCTGACTATGATCAAGTTGAATTTTTCAATGAAACTTATTCTCATGAATTTAAAGATTATCATAATGAACTGAATGATGCAAAGGGAATATTTGTTTAAAACTGCAGTGAAATTTAAAAATTTCAAATAGAAGAAACAGAAGATTTAACATTCTGGAATAGAAGAAGCCTTGTCCTTCAAAGTTGCATCAGAAAAGGCATTATGATTTATCGCAATATGATTTACTTTACTGAAATGAAATCGATTTATTGATCACTGATAAGTGTGGAAATAGTTTAATAACGAATAGTATCATTCTTTTTTTTATTTCTATTAAATCGTTGTTGAATATAATTTGGTAAAATATTTTAAAGTTTTTCTTGTTCCTGGATTATTTCCTACTTTTGATCCATTTCAAGATTTCTTTTATTCCCAATTCTATTCACATAATGCAAATATAGTATCGTTTTCTAGAAACAAATAGTACGAATTTCAAGAAATTCAACATTTACAACAATGGTTTTGATTTAATCAACATTTATTATTTTATATAAACATTATGAAAATGTTAACTATTTTCTGGCAATTTTGATAAATATTTCATTTGATGAAAATTGTAATTTTTATAAAATTAAATACAAAGTTGAGAATTTGAACTTTTTTTTAGCCACAATTAATAAATTTTATAAAATTGAAGAAAAGATTTAAAATTTTTGTTGGCAATAAATAACCATAAATGTATAAAATTGATTTCTACTTAATGTCCTTTCAATGATGGTGATTTTATAGTAAAATGATTAGATATTGTGCTTTGATAAAAATTCATTAAATCATCTGTGTTATCACTTATCGGCATTCTAAATCATTTAGTTATTTATTATCAACAAAAATTTTTCTTTTCTTCAATTTATCATTTAATGGCATTCTAAATATGAAAATTACAATATTACAATATGCAATATAAAGCAATATGAAAGTAATAGCGAAAGTAACTTTGACAATGAAATTTTAGACTTTTTAATATTAACGAAATAATAAATTTATCAGAGCTAAAATTGTCTATCAAACTTCCACATTTTCTTCATCAAAGTATCTTATAGCCTATTTTGTATTAAAATATAAAGTATCTGATTATGACGATCACGTATATTCAGAATTCAACTCGACGACAATTCATCCCTGCTCTTATGTCAAACTATTCTTCTGCTGAATATTTATTTATTGCTGTTAACACTTTCCCTATTGATTCGTAGCTTTTTACCTTCTAATGATTATATAATAGATACATTTATCATTGATATTTTGATAATAATTAGTTCCCAACGAATTATTACTAAAATTTATTCGAGTACCGTACAATAGATATTGAGCATTTAGTATTACTCTCAAGAACAATTTAATTAGCAGATGAATCATAAGAAATATTACTTCGCCTCACGGATCATAGTCACTACTCATACCAGTACAAACTCGCATTCCGGAATTCTTGATCAGCCTATGTTCTCATTCAATTTATTCCAAAAATTCGTCCATCTTTTGGATAACTCTTGACATCATTAGCTAAATTCTTCATATAAACTTGTGCTGTTGAAACTTACATCAATTCGCATCTTAAAATAGCGACGAAATATAGCGTATACTTGCAAAAACACCATGCATTCCAGAGTTACTGCTGGGATAAATGATTTCAATTCACATCTTTTCCTAAATGTTAAATAAATCCCAAAAAGGACCTAAAAATCGAAAGTAATATACATCATAATATTTTTTACTATAAATTTTACTGATATCAAAATAGGATAGTGAAATGATACAAAAGGAATACATATATAAAATTAAATAATCCTTCAAATTGACATAAGAATCGATGAAGATAGTAAATTTATTAAATACAAAATCAAAAACATTGCATTGTAAGAATAACAGAAGCCATAGATTAAAATGAAAATTTAACTTCGAAAGACTATTACTTGCTAGTTGGAAATAGAGTGGAAATACGGCAGTTTAACTGACGATATTTGGGGAAAGATAAAACCAACAATACATTAAACAGATAGATAAATAAAGATATTAATAAAAATAATTTCATTTAAGCACATTTTAGCGTGCAAACCATCACATTATAAATATGCGCCACAGAAAACTTGACGGAAAATCAAAAACAAAGACCAAGGATATTAAAAAGTAAACAAACTCTGAGTTCCTTTCCTTCACTTCATATAATAATGCTGCATAAAAACGAAAATCAAAATAAAAATCGAGAAAATTTTAAAATTTCAAATGCGTCTCAACATGCATATTCGATTACTTTCTTTTAATGTCATATTAAAATTAAAATCTTGCAGAATCTGCGGATACTTCAACAAAACTGCATATTTAAAAATTCAAATAAATTCAAAAATTTTAGATTTGTCGCAATCGACCCATTCCGTAGCATCATTCCAATGCACATGAATAAATCACAGCATCTTGTACATCAATCTCATAAAATATTGTACCATATTAGCAAATGACGAATCATATCAAGAAATAAGTATTAAACCTAATTTTAAGCAAAGATCTGAAAAAAACACATTTTTGTTAATTCTTAATAATACAATCACTGAATCCTTTAATTTTTCTTAAGAAATTAATCAGTATCCTATTTAAAAACGGTTTCCAACAACAATGCAGCAAAAGAAAACTGCAATCCATATACCTAAGCTTATATAGATTAGACAATATTAACTCGAATTAAAATTAAATTGGATCCAATTGATTCCAATTAATGAAGAGTAAACGAACAAGAAAAACAGAATTAAAAACCACGAAAGATCTATATTAGATTAAAAATCGTACACAATTTTTTGGAACAGACTAGAAGATATATCTTATGAATGTCTTTTTTCTGATCTGAAAATCCTATGGATTTCAAAAAGTCAACATGTATTAAAAACATTGTCCCTCAAACTAAATTAGTTTCGAAATGATTTCAAATTTTCAACGATTTAGATAAAAATCATTAATTTGTAATACAGAAACAAGAATGAAACGAAATTAGAAAACAAAATCCTCGTCGGCCATATCAATTGCCCAACGAAATTTTTCACGCTGCGTTTTGTTGAAAATTTTTTCAATTGGTACTTGATACTTTTTGCACCAGGCAACTGATATCCGAGGATCTAAATAATTCAGCTTTGATGTCGACAGAGCAATCTGCTTATTTTCATCCTGAAATTACAATGGTTCTAATTATATTAACAGAAATCCTACTTAATTATATTAACAGGGATCCTACTTATCTTTCATAAAATCTCAGGCTCTGTTCAGTGTGATGATCATTTATCACTCAAGAGATAAAACTTACCTTATCTGTTCGCTGAATTTTCAGTTTCCTCAACTGTTCTTTGATTCGATCAACACGTTTGGACGCACGTTGTTTAGCTGCATCAGCATGTGCCTTTTCCAATTCTTCCTAAAAATCCGACAAAAACTCAATAAATATGAAAATAAATTACAAGACTAAATTTAAAATTAAGCTATGAGAATTTAACCTTGGCTTCTTTCAGTTCGGCTTTCTTTGTTTTTATTTTTGTCCCTAAATTTTCCATACTTTTTCATGACTTTTGGCACGGCACGTTGGTGATTACATAAAATTGCAACTTGACGATTTGCTCTATTGTAACAAAGTAACAGCTCAGGTGGTGTGGAATCATCTACAAATGGAAGTTATTAAGTAAACACAAAAAGAAACCTTTCGAGTAATTTGTAAAGCAAATCTTTATTAAATTATTCAATTTATTCAGAAAAGAGTTATAAAATTGCTGGAGAAGAAAAAACAATGAGATGAAAACAAAATTCGATTTTTTATAAAGTCAATTTCCTACACCATTATTCATGGGTGATTTTCACTTGAAAAACAATTGACCTTTAGTCAATTTGTCTAATTGTTGTTGCAGTGTAATCGATGCGTTATATGTACGAAAAACTTTGGCAGTTAATCCTGGCATCAAACTTTGCAAATACTTATTCAGCGATGCAGTCTGCAACACAAATTCGTAGAATAATGAAATCGAACTGAATTATGAATTATTGTTCTCCTATTGGGACGCTGATAAGTTAAAACAAATTTTATACATTAATAGTAATAATTAATGCAGCACCATTAATTACAATCTTACAATGACACAGTAATATGCTACCATAACTAGAGACATACCTGGAGGAACAAAAATTCTAAAATTTTCGGAAATTATGTGTGCATTGTCAGTTTACAAATGAGAAGTATTTTTGCTTTTCTAAAACAATCGTCGTTAAAAATCGGAAAAAAAATTTATATTAAATTAAGAAAAGAGACTTACATCAAGACGATCGAAAAGATCATCGTTGCCGCTTTTATTTTCCATAAAAAGTTTCAAATTTTTAAAACTCGTTTCTCTACCGGTACTTTGTTATAATACCGAATACTATCTTTACCAAGAAAGTCAAATTCAACCACGTAACTGAAAATAACATCATCCAGCCTTCTGTACATCTTAATTGATGGAAATGAGCAAAATCTCACAAACACAGTAAGCCCAGAGTATATTCATATACCCAAAACTTTCGTATCTCTTTTATAATAGTATAGGAAAATATAAATAGTTAAGATAACTTACTCGCTGTCATCTAACTTTTCATGAAGTTTAATGTGCTCGCAACGTAATGAACAACAACCAACGGTATCTGCTGCTTCATCTACATCCTTTTCATTACCCGCACGAAGCGCTAACTAAAATTGTATTTATTAGCAAAAAATCCTATTCAATAAATATAAAAAGAATTGAAGAATTCATGCCTTATCAATGAAATATAATGCCACTGCTCGCTGTCGTACGCGCATCTCCTTACTTTTCAAATCTTTTGTATAATTTTCCCGGATACTTCCAACAACATCTTTTAATCGTCGTGCAGTTTCAAATTTTTCGTAGTCTTTTTCACCCTGGAAACTGAATATTGGTTGCCCACGGTATTCCAAAATTAAAAATTCGTTGTCAATCTTTTTTGTTGCTTATTAATTAAAGTTAAATTTTCAACTAAATTTCCGGCAGTTTATCAAATATTACCTTGATTTTTGATGATGGGTTTAGCATAATATATTTGATTGAACCTAAGATATTGTCAGTCCAAGAACACAACCACGTTACTGTATTATCATGACGTACTTCTTTCCAGCGATGACCTTCAGGAGGTTTTGGTATTTCTGAATCCCTGTAACATTATAAATATCCAAATATCGAGAAAAACTTTCAAAGTAGAATTCAATTATATTATGAGGTCTTTTAAAAATGGTTTTTTCCAAGTTGCACAGGACTTTAACGATTAATATAATTATATTTAACTAACTAGTTAAAGCATCTGAAAAAAACCATTCTTGAAATGTGCAAAATTAAAAGATTTTATGTCTCGAATCATAACGTGCAAAACAATGAACTTGGATCATACACAGCAAAAGTGAAGGGAAAAAGATTTGCGTTAAGCATTTACCGATGGATTTCGCAAAATTCAGCAAAATATTACTTTGAACAATTAATGATCACATCCTCCGGATTGACTCGTCTTTTAAACGACCCATTTTAGGATGACCACCACGTCCTCGAAACAAGTCTGGTGGTTCAATTCGAAAGTTTCCTATTTTTTGTTTATGTCCATCAATATATGCAACACCATATATTTTAGCCTCCTCTTGCTTTATCTAAAAATAAAAATCACTGAAATAATGTTGTTAATTAGGAAATTATTCTTCTATAATAGCATTGAACCGAACCTCTTTGAGTTTTTGCTTTTCTTCTTTACTTAAGGATCTTCGCTCTTCTCTTAATTTTACATAATGATCATGCATTTCTCGAAAATCACATTTCGTCAAATCGGTAATCTTTTCTCGTTCTGCGGAGTCATCATCTAAAACCATAGTGATAAATTTTAAAAAATTCAAGACAAAAATATTTGCGAAATTCGCGCACTGCATTAAATAATAAGAATACAAACCTTCCTCCAGTCCATAAAAAAATTTTTATTGAAGGTTTCTTTCGTTGTGTACTCATGTTCCAATATCTTTGCATAGAAAGAAGCAATTTCCTCCGTCAGTGGTGCCAATTTCATCACCTATAATTGTTTATATCGTAATTTCAATTTGAAGTTGCGATATAAACAATAAACGATAGCATGCTTCCGCATAACTTAAAAATTTATAAAATTTTCATACTTTGAAGCCTCTATAAAAATCTCACTTTCCCATCGTATTTGAAGTGAACCGATTCAGGTAGTGTTACATAAGGTGGAGCAAAAATAGGTCCTTTATGGGAGAGGCTAAACCATTTGATGCCACTTGGTTTCTTTTCTTCTTCCCACCTAAAAAATGCCAGAATTTTCCAGTCTCGATATTAATTTTCAAAAAATTATAACATTTATTAAAAAAATCCGTTAAATTTTAATTCAAACGGTTGAAAAAAGGGAACCATTTCCAAATTTCCTCCTCTTCTTCTTCTCGTTTTTTCCGCTTATTTGCTGTAGTACCATTAGTCTTTTCACTTTTTATATGGATTTTCTCAGAACTCGAAGAAGTTGAGGCTTTCTTTCTTTCACTTGCATTTTTCGTTTCTCTTTTTCTTCTGTAATCAAATAACAAATTAAACAATTTTGAACAATTTCGCTTCAAATTTAAGGTGTTTAAATAATAAGAACCTTAAAACTATAAAAACTTTAGAATAATAGCCAACTTCAAGTTTGTAATCTTCATCGTCTGATACACTTTTTCTCCTTTTTTGGTCATTGTGGTAACTCGCACGCTAAGTGGTACATCGTCATCGCTTTCCAATTCTCTTTTAATCACTTTTTTTCAAGTGAACGAGTGGATGATGATGACAGTGGCTTTTTAACTCGACTGCTCGATGTACTAGTCAGTGCTTCCTCGAATAATCCTTTCTGAGGCTAGAAATTAACAACGATCATGATACGAAACACCATTTTTTTCGTATAGTTCGCTGAATCAAAGATATTTTTTTAAAAAAAGAATCATACCACGGCAGATAGATAAAATTATGCAACGAATGGAATAAGGTAGCACTGAATGGGTTCCTTCACCAAATAAATATACAACAGTACAATATTTGACAGAAAAAGAAAAATCAACTTTAGTCTTTTGTGACAGCGGTACATCATCGTCGTCACGTATATATTTTACGGTTTTCAATTTCTTAGCAAGTGGTACATCATCATCGTCATCGACAGTCATTCGAACTTTCCTTGACAATGGAATATCATCGTCATTGGACATGTCCTCCTTTTTCACTTCAATCGATGTTTCAGAACATGTACTAGAAAAGAAAAATTGGAATAATAATAATAAAGACATTTAACAGAATGATAAATGACTTGAAAACAAGAACTCATTCTTTAATTTTTATTTTTTTTTATTTTTTGTACTACTAGAACTATTTATCCGATTTATACTTGTTTCTGAACATGGAATTGCCAAGTTATTCACAAGATGCCAAGAAACACTTAAATTTTATGAATTTTATTTGACTAGAGTTCATTTTCATAGCGTTTCAATACACTTTCAAGATCATGATTAATTCTATCATATTGAAAAGTAAGATTTAAGAAAAGAAGCATTAACCTTTCACCATTTGAATAAGAATTTGAATTTGGAGTTTGTACTACAGGTGCAATTGTAGCCATAGCTGAAACATTTGAAAATTAACTATTGTTCAATATTTCAAACAAAATCATCACTACGCAACTAGCTACAAACATGTTTTGGCAATTTAATTCCCCATAGACATTAGAAATGCTGATGAACGAGCGATTTTTGTTGTGCAATAATACCGTAATTTCGATCGTTTCACATATCACACTTCAAGGAGAATATTATTCTGCAAAAAGCTAAAAATTAAAATCTTTTGGAAAATCTATGGAAGTTCTTCCAAGTATATCTATTCTTCTTGGTGCTTTTTCCTTGATGTCTTTTTAACCATTCGATTATGGGATTCAAAAAAGAAGATAGTATAATGCATCACCATAGTTTAACCATATTTTCCTTTGTTAAAAGAATCTTCGATATTCATATTTATTTCGAAACAAAAACATCAGAATATTTGCGAAAAAAGATATAGAAAAGATTCTTCAATAAATTAAAAATTTAATAAATCGAAAGTGATATTTCTAACACTTCGCATGTAATTCTTATGTCCCCTTCTTCTTACAATATCCACTGACCGTAACCTTCTATAAACATGTTTTCTTTTTTCATTTCAATTTTTTCATTAATCAAGAACGTCTCTATCTTATTGACAGATGCGTCTGAACTAATTATTAAAAAGTTTTTCGCGGACTTTTCAAGCTGGCAGTTTTCTCAAAACTATCTCTAATAATTACCTCATGAAAAGATTCTGCTTCCTGCTGAAATTATAAGTTCCAATTACGTCAACCGGATAAGATTTCTTTCAAACCATGATTCCTCCCCTTTTAATGGCAGATGTGAAACAAAAATCTCTGAGGGATGAAACGAGCGCCTACGAATATGTTCCTTGCAAATGACATTTCGAAAGGAGTCCAAATCATTTAGTAATATAACCTATACAATCAAATATATCTTTCCTCTTTCTACTCTTCCTTCATTTGCATTTTAAGTCTTCTTCTGACCAACGATCGAATTTTTGGCAAGCTAAATATTCTCTTACCATCAAGGTAAAATTTCAATCCATCAATCGATTGAATTCGAGAATGAGTAAAATATAGCAAGTTTTTCAGTTCTTCTCGAAAAGATAAAAATTTCCCGAAAAACTCATTTTTAAAAAAAATAACATAAATAAAGAATTTAACATAAAACAAGTCATTCCTCACATATAATTCAGGTGCAAAACAAAGTAAGGTCAATCAATACATTGCCAACCATGCATGATTAACAAAAATCGATAAATTCCGGGAACTTCACATAACTCACCCGACGCAAACCACCTCACCGGAAACCACCCCGAAACCACGGGGACAGTCGCACATACTTATACAACCGTGTACATTCAGCCTTCAGCTGCCGCAAAACTAAGTCCATGCGTAAAGTGGAAGATAGTCTCTGCGATGCTTGCCCGTCATCTTGTGATTGATCATCAGCAGCAGCCTCTTATCGCAATAAAATACGGTAATTGGCAATCTACCAATATTTTGAATGCTAATTTCATTTGTGAAATTGGTTGTATCAACAAGTATTATATATGAAGATTGAAGGGGTGATGTTCAAATGGATGTGGTACGTGTGGCGCGTGTGGCACGTGTGATGTGATACGTGTGATACATACAAGATATCCTAGGATTGTAATGAAATCACTACAAAATTTGTTTATTATGTATACTTAATGGTGCATTACAAATTCATCTTATTTAACAAAGTGATATGGGCGATTATCTTATTTACGTAACTCCGGAATGACTAGCTAATTGTATAAAACACAAAAAAAAGTAATAATGAAAATTGGAATAATTTATTTTGGGAAAGAGCAAACATGATATTATTTCATTAATAGACATGAAATTGTATTATAACGCTTGTTATATCCGTCAAAAGATAATTCTGATCGATTCGCTAATGCGATCATTTGAAATGATTCCAATAAGATAATTAGTATTCATATGATAAAAGCCTGAAGCTTGGATATACAAGGTTCCAGTGTGCTTTGACAAAGCTGAATTTAATCAACTTTCTATAGCACGGAGATTTTTTTCGGGCTGAATAAAGTATTATACTTTAGGTAGAAAGGATAATGTTCCGATATTTTGATTTATTCTCTATTAAAATTTATCTCTATGCAATTTCAGATTAACGGCTAGACAAGCATCACAAGATAATATGGCAGGTGAGAGTATTCATGATGGATACGATAGATACACTGAATATCACATGGCCATCCAAAATGAACTAAATGAACAATGAAGTTTGACGAAGCATTTAAATTTGCTATTTAATTAGGTATATTTTTAATACTATAGAAAATCGACCGTTTGTTAAATATGCCTCTTATTGTTTCTGAAATTAATTGATCAATTACTCGCCATTTAGTATCACATCAATTTCGCAGAGGGAATCAACTGTATTGTAATAGGTTAGGATTACAAAATTTCTGTTTTTTATGTTTACTATAATTATATATGCTTAATTTTGATACCATAGTACCCTGTCATTGTAATATTTGCTGTAAGTTTAGTATTAATCTAATCGTAGCACCAGTTGTACTGTTGATGTGAATCTAGTATAAGGAACGGTAATCAAAATATCAAATTCTTATTTGTTGAATTATTTATTCGGAAATATTTAAAAATTCGCTGGTTTACTTAGCAGTAGATTAGTTATAAGGTAGGGTTCTAAACTATATTTCTTAAAATGGAAATAAATCTACTGCAAGCTTTCTTTACTTGTAGCAAAAAATAACTTATATATTATCTTATTTTGAAAATGAAGAAGAAACTTGAAATTTTTTAATTACTTTTTATTATGAAAACGGCCTGTCAGTTTTATTTACTCTAGAATATTTTAATCATAAGGAAATTTTTAGTATGGAAAATTGGAATTTAATTTGATTTACAGAAAAGTGGAGATGCCGAAAGCGAATGTGTGTTCAGAATTAACAGTATTAAATATTCGGCTGGCAGTACGCCAAATAGTTGCTGACTTTTGTGCTAACCGAGAGCGAACTGTTGAAAGCATTGTAAATGCTCGGTTTGAGTGAGTCATTTACAAAACATTGAAATGAATTTCTAATTTAAGTTGATCATCTCAGTTTTGGAAATATTTATGCTTAATTTTGATACCATAGTACCCTGTCATTGTAATATTTGCTGTAAGTTTAGTATTAATCTAATCATAATACCAGTTGTACTGTATTAAAATAAATAATAATAGTTTTCCTAACCGAAAACTATTCGATTTATAGCATATTATCATTTGTTTTGTTTGAATGCAAAATTTTAGAAACTTGGTTGAACCAATTCAGCAGCTAGTTGCAGCTCGTCTCGGACATATATATGAGCAACTGCAGGTAAATTAAAAAACTTTGACTTTTTGATTTCGAGAGGATGCATTGTTCATATCTGCTGTAGAAAGTATTCTCAGGATGATACTCCGTATAATTTAATCAACATCATTGTATGATTTAATCCACTAATATTTCATTGAGAACGAAGGAATTATATGGCTGGAGAATTTTTCAAAAGATTATATTTAATATTTTAAACAGCAGTGACGAATATTATTAACTACATTATAATCTTAATATCACTCTAATTTACATATTTCAGTATAGCGTATTGTCACCTTCAGACGAACCACCTTCATTCGGATCTGTATTGAGGTTTTTGAGCGAACGTATCGATGAATCGGAACGAGAAATTGTTCAACGTTTTGGTATATATTATTCAGAAATTGATAAAGCTAAACTTCAAATTATACTATCTTCAATAATCGGCGAATGAAAACTTTTAGTACATTAAAAGTGATCAGGCATGTTAAAAACTTGAAGTCATTAATTTGAAAATAACATTGGTTACAGTTTCAATGTTTCTATACTACGTTTAAAAATTAATTCCCGGTGTCCTTTTTCTCTAGTTATTCTCATCCTGCAACACAAATGTTTTATTTGAAACATAATTCCTTATTTCATATTATAATTCAATATGATAATATTTTATATTTCTTCCTTTTTATTACTATATTTTTATTGTCTTTTTCTTTATCAGAAATACTGTTTAAAAAATATTGAATTTTATCTAATTTTGTGCTGATTTATTTTCACGGTAATCTTTTTTTTTTAAGGAAAAGATAATATTTCATCACGAGGGCATGTATATAAAGAACGGAAGAAATTTACACGTTCTCCTCTAGTTCCAGTTGATCCTGCATCACCGGTTGTCGATATTCCACGTTTGGAAAATCTTACGAGTGATCGTTCGAGGTTAGAAAACTGTGAAAATTTGCATGCTCCCTGTTGAATTTTCTTTTTATAAGTAATTTCTTTATTCTCAGAAACCGTAAAAGTGATAAGCGTCGAAAATCAGCAAAAAAATGCAAAATTCGAATTCTTTTCCCTTTTCAAAAAATGTTCCATCCACGTCATCTACATCAAGCAGTTATTCCCTGTCATCCGATGATTCATTGCTACAACCAATTCAAGAAAGAGAAGCAGCAGACATGAATTAGATTCATCCGAAAGGAAGGTATGTCTGCTTCTTTTTCGGTTTCTTTAATGACTGTTAACTCTTGGATGAAGATTAACCGCTTTATTTTAAAAGCTAATAATCATAGATTAGATGTTTAGATGGAACATATAACTAACGATACCGGCGCTTTCTGCTTCATATATTTCTAGTAATCTTTATAATTAAATTTTGAAGAGTCGTTGTGACTTTGACTTTTTTAGACCAGTAATATTTCGTCGTGCAGTTTTACTGAACGATCATCCCAATACATGAAAAGTAGTAGGAAAAAGGATGTGAATGAGGAAGTTTTGTTGGAAACATCTGTTATTTTGGAACAGGAATTCGTACCCAGTGTTCCATCAGTGGAAGAAGCAACGACATATCCGTCATCAACAAATGTTGGTTTCATATTATTTGTACTATTTTTAATGTAAAATTTATTATTGTATGTTATCTATCTAATTTGTCTTGTTTTGAATGTAATTTTAAAGCCTAATTGTGCCGCATATTGGCTTTTGTTTACAAATATGTGAACATATAAGATCTTTATGATCCATTTAGAATGAAGTTCGCTTTTAATGCTTTCTGTTGCTATACGGAGCTTAAAATTATTTAAGATTGTATATATGGAAAAAAATTCAGCGATGAAGTCTTTTAGAATGTTAAATACCCATCCACAATTCCTCATGTTTATAATTTCAGATAAAATCAAAAACACCAATCAGTTTATGCTCCTCTTTACGTTCAGATGACGACAAAGTTACAGTACGGTATATCCCAGCAAAAGTTTCCACAATAGATGCAGCAGTTTCCACTGATCCTGCATTTATGGATAATCAACCAGTAGAGAAAATTGAAGTCGGTGTCAACACTATTATAGAAATGGGTAGCAACACGACGGATGGCAGTTCGAGTTCAAATACAGCTTCTGATAATAGTGCGGGGCAACTACCAAAACGATTGTTTGATACTGTTCTGCAAAGGTTGATTTATGTGAAGCAAAACTAAGCTTTTCTAACATTAAACATTTTTTTATATTTCGAATGATTTTTGCTGATTTACATCTAATTTTTAAAAATTTTTTCAATAATCGAAAAATTCAAAAAAATTACTGCGAAATATAGCAATAAATTCTTTGTAGGCCTTCATTAAGAATTATATCACTACGACCGGACGGAAGTATTGTTCCCAAAGATAGTTCAGTGTCGCGAAATATTCCTAGTGTTCGGGAATGGATACCAGTAGCCGGTGAAGATAAAGCAGAGAAATCGATTTCAGCTTCAGATGCAGAAGTTTGCGATATGACAAGTGAATCAGATCTAAGTCGTTCAGAACATAACGGAAAAGAGAGATTCGGTAGCAAATTTTCTTCCTCTTAGAAGTGGTTCTTTGAATTAATTTAGCTTTCATAAATTTAACTTTGGGAGTGTAACATAAATATTTTTCTCAATTTAGTCTGCGTAAACTGCAGAAAATTTGTATGTAAGTGCGGTTTGATTTGTTAGTGTTCCTTAAGTGATTTCAATACCAAATCATTAACGGTAAATTTCTGCTTTGTATTTAGTCATTGTATATATTTGTATTTGTAAAATCTTCTGATTTGTACGACATTATTAGTAGAATATCGTCTTCTTATTATTAATAAGATCAATAATGATCAGTTCTTGTTGTCAGTGATTATTTGCAATCTATGATATTAAGAAAAATTTTTCTTTTTCAAAAAACATCGAATGATAACTGTAATGTACATGTATTTTCTTCGGGATAACACATCACGAAAACGATTTTAGCGCCAGTTCTAAATTATTGTTTTAATATAGATCTGATGATAATGCTTTGCTCCAAAATTTTTCTGGCTGCTGACATTTTTCTTGTTTCAGAGAGTGTCTCAGCATCGGCATCACGACCTGATCCCTTCGAAGAAGATTTAAATACCTTGGCAAACATTTCACCACTTCCACATTTTTAACATATCGAACATTTCTTGTCGATTTATAACTTTTATCATAAAATAAATGTTCACTTGTATTTACTTATTTTTGGTAATGCCGAGCTTTATTATCTTTGTTTGTGATTTCTGTGTTTCGCACTTGTTATTGATTTAACTTTTTAACTGGAAAGGCAAATGGAAAAAGCTAAATTAAAAAAAAAAAAGAAGAAAGCATAGAAGAGAAGGAAAGGAAAGAAAGCAGGAGAAAATGATTTGAAAAATAACACGAGAAGTTGTGTTTTCCATGACATCTGGAAATTACGTCAAAATTCGTTAGGATTGAAAAATAATAAACTGACACAGCATCTATTTGTTTCTAAAGAAGTTGGCAATCAGAGGGAGGCTGTTTTCGAGAACGAACTTATCGAAACATTGATTCATTTATTCATACGCTTTCTCATTCTGATTAACAGCTAGCTTAAATTGTTTGACACTATTTTTATGTTTTTTCTTTGAAAATGGCAGAACCGAATCTTTTCGATACAACTATCGGTATTTTCATGTGTTTTGTCTCATTTCTAGTGATTTCTTGGCGACAATAAATATAGAAGAATTAAATTTTAAATTTTAGATACATAATTTAAACTTTATTTTGCGGAAATTGAGCTGAAAGTGTTTGATCATTAATTCTTTTCTTTAATTACATTTTCCGCTATCAAATGAAAATTTATTCATTCATTTGAGTATATTATTTCTTATCAAAACAAAGTCGATGAAATTTTATTGGGCGTTGAGTCAGTGTATTTCATTATATTACAATTTTTCATTTTATTATAATTATAAAAATGCTGAAGATTCATTCATAAGAAATTTTATTTTAGGTGACAGTTTTGAAGACTGATGAGAGAAAACATTATTTAACTGAAGTCTTTTCATAAAAACACAATCTGGTTATTAATTAATACTAATGTTATTTAAATAAGAAGACCCGAAAACGGCCATCCCATAACTTTTCAACAAGAAAAGGGTAAGTATTTGCATAAATATTTTTCTAAATTTAAGTTCGTAAAAGTCCGTAAAAAAACATCCTTTTTTGAAGAAAAACATTAGGCATAAAGATTATTATTTATTTATATTATGAAAGATGAATTTGGAGATTTAGTTCTAAAATCGGAGTATATTTTCTCTTTTATGTTATTTGAGTGAGATCTAAATGAAATGAATTGAATCGTTTTTGAAATTCAGTTTCAAAATAAAACAGAAATGTTGCATTCATATGTATTTTGTAATTTCGGATTATATAATGATTATTTTAGGGAGGTTTTGTCCTTTTAGCCCTTTTAAGTAAAAGTCGGTTGGTACGCTATGAACTTTTGTAATCTTCTCAGGTAATTAATATTATTTTTTTTGGATTTTTTTAGAAATTTTATCCAATTCGAAATATTCTAAATTTTTTAAGGATTTAATTGATTTTTTTCTTTATTCTACTGATATTGATTATTTTCTTATCGTTTAAGTATTTATTATTACTAAATAATATTGTTGATATAAACGTAAATGAAAATAGATCATTGTTGATATAAACGTAAATGAAAATAGATCATGTTAAATACATCCATACACGAAAGAGTGAATTTATTGATTGTTATGAAGATTAGGAAAACGGAATTTAATGAAACAGTTTTAAAAAATTCATATCATTATAAAATCAGTTAAGCTGTACTTTTTAGTCCTTATATGAACAAAAGAGCTGCTCGGGGTGAAGCGTACGAGCCGACGCGATATGAACATGTTGCAAATATACTCTCTCACGGAGTAAGTTAATTCTTCCAAACTTTAAGTCTAACATGTAAATCTCATCTTTGCTGCAGATTACGCTAAAAGTTCTTATTGTTGTTTTTAGTGTAGCTTAGTATTAATCTAAGTGAAAAGTCATCTTGAATAGTTAAAATCTCGGTTCCCTTGTGTGAGAATACCTTTTTCGCATATGGCAGTAACTGCTAGGAATAATTAAAAAAGCATGGAATTTCTTCATCGTGTTTTGAAAAAAAAAATATGACTGGTTTCAAGTTGCGTTATTTTTTTTTTAAATTTCTGTGTCATTTTCATAAATTTTGTAATAAATTTAATTGTGTAGGTAGCAATATTTCCAAGTATATACGGAACACAGTGGTTAATCGCTGCGTCACGTCATGAATCAGAACGAAATGTATCGATCATTTACTGTTTTTTACTACGGTATACTTTTGATAACTAGTTATTCATATCAAAGTTTTTAAGACTCGTTTATTTCAACTTATTCCAGTAGTATTGACTACATTTGTTGAGAATTGATGCTAATTGCGGGATTTAAATCCTATTTATATTTTCATATAAATCTTTTTTTCCAATTTTTGTGAAATTTTGGATTGTTGTAGGTGCTTTTCACAACATCAACAGCTTATCACACATGTGAGCTTCTTTTCGTCCTCACAAGAAGTATGTTGTATTGCTCAAATTTATTTTGTTTATGAAAACATTGATTTTTAATAAATCGTAATTTGATGTCTGTTTACTATCTTCCTGATCTTTTATATTAGATTGTTAAAAATTTAATAGTATTGGACTTATGATTTTCTCTTTTCGCAAATACCTGTGACTGTTTTATTCGTTTTACGTAAATAATTTTTGATTTCGATTACTCAGAATCAGTCATTTGATTTTTTTCCAGGAATTTCCGTTATTATCTTCATATAATAGATCGAGTCGCCATTTATTTTTTTATTGCTGCTTCATACATGCCATGGTTTACGATAAGGCATTATGAATGTCCAGGAGTTAATTTCAAGTGGTTTCTTTGGTTATTTGCCTTTCTGGGTACCATCTATCAATGTGTATTCCATGATAGGTAAATCTGAATCCTATTATCAAAGATTTCTTCATTTTTAACTTTCATTTTTCAGTGTTTTTATCATTTCACTTTGAATATTCTTTTGCATATTTTTAAATTTTTTCATATTTAATTTCATTTCGTTCTGGAAGAAATCTTTCCAAATTTGTGGAAACTCACAAAATTAAAGTGAAAGTCACATTTAAAATTCTCATTTTTGAAAATCAATTTCAGATTTAAAATGATGGAAATGTTATTCTATATCGTCTTTGCTGTCGTACCTTTTAGTGCTGTATACAGCGCGGTATGTTACATTCTTTGTTAAAGCATATATCTCAGACGAATATATTTTAAATAGTTCATAAATTTTTAACTTTTAGAACAATCTAAGTGATCTAACTTTAATGTTAGCTGGTGGTATTGTGTATTCGATGGGTGTCATTTTTTTAAGTCAGATGGTATCATACCTTTTGCGCATACGGTTTGGCATCTTCATGTTGTTGTTGGTAAGTTCATTATAGGTGACTTTAATATGATATGCTAAATTAATTATACAGAGATTAATAATAGAACCAAAATTTTAAATGAAAGTTACAATATTTATGTGAAATATTTCTGCTTATTGTTAGAGGACTACACAGCAATAAACAATATTCCAAATATTTATATGAATCTCATTAATGTAAAAACGATATAGTTGAATATTGTCGTTTTCAACTATATCATCGACACATTGGACTGTCATTAGTACATATGGAGTTTGGCTATTTGGATTGCTATTAATTGCCTGAAAAATAGCTTTCTAAGTTGAATGAATGAAATGTTTGAACGAAAGTGTTTAAATCATTTTAGGTGCAACATTACACTGGTATGCCGTTTATAGTACACTTCTTGGACGAACTCATCAACTTTCATTGAAACAAAGATAAAATGGTAAAAAATTGTCGAAACATTCACGAATATAGTATTACTTGAAATCGAGCGGGTATTTATTATCTGTGTTTTCAACTTACTCAGTATTTAATCACTGATAGATGATGATTGCTGCTATATGATCTGCATAATAACATTGCCATGTATCTGCATAATAACTTGCATTTTTTTTCTTCAGTATTTCTCTTTTTTATTAGTAACCAAAGTGTATTGTATGGATTTCCATATTATATTTGAAAGTATCAAATGCATTTATAAATTAAGCTAATATGTATATCTTATATATTCTTGAATAGTCTTATAATTTGATACTGTAGTACTAAATACCAGTAATGTGTTTGTAATTTTTTAACTTATTCAACATTCTTAATATTTCACATCCCATATGCTTAACAGAATTAACGGCGAGGAATTCAGGTATTTTTAGATTATAGAAATTCAATATGTTTTTAGCTTTTGTAGGAACTCAGTGATATTTCTAGACTTATAGTTTACTTAGAAATGGTATTGTATTTATTGTATCGCTTTGAATAAATTTTGTGTTATATTGTTTTTACAATTTGCTTAATTTTTAGCAATTATTAAAAGACATAGGATACATGAAATTAAAAGAATTACGATATAATAAGAAACTATGATCTGTTTAAATACTTTTTCTCTTACATTAGGAGCATTTACTTTTTAAATGTTGCTAATTAGAAGTACAAGAAATTTCATGTTTAACAAGCTTTAGTTTTCAGCCTTGAAATTGTAGGCAACATTTAATAATTAATAATTCTTTCGTTTATAATTTTCAACGTGTCCTAGCAGCTCAAATTGAGATAATATAGAATTGGAAAAAATTGTTTATTGCCTTCATTACGGTAATTCAGAATCAGTTTAATCTATAAATATCGGTACGATGCCAATTACATGCAAATATGATATGCTGTAAAAAAGATGGAAGAATGAATTTGAAGTTGCGTGACTGCTAGATTCTTTTGAAATGAAATGATAAGCGAAATTATCAATGCTATACATATCGATCATTTTTAATTTGATTTTTTTCGAATTTTCTAGATAAACGAATTTATTTCCTAGAAATATTTTTTTAAAAGAAGAATTCTGCAAATAATTCGTTAATGTTGTAAAACGTTTTGAAAATATGATCGAAAAATGATGACCTTGGAATATATGGATAGCTTTGTAATATATATATATATATCGTAGTCCATTCCCATCAATAATATCGTATGCTGTATCGATATTCCGAAATCATTTAAATTTTATTGAAAATCATTTCATTCTTCAAATTAGTATGTTTTCTTCCTTTTTTTAAATTCTCTCTTCTTATATTATTTTTTAATCTATCATGAATTTTTGATCGAAAAAAAGCCCTTAAAATTCTTGGCATTCTAGGCTGTTTTAGGCTTCTTTTATTTCTCAATTTCATTGAAAAATACAAAAAATTACCGCAAATCATTTGAAAGAAGAGAAAAGAAAAATGGAAAATTTACTTAACGTCTCATCTTTACCACATTATGCTTTTATTTTTTAACTGATTTATTTTTAAATAGATAATTGGAATTAAATAGTTTTTCAAATACATTATTCATTTCCGGATATGATTATTTTTAAATAATCAATAAATATTATTGAAATTTCAATCTGATATACCATTTTGTCCATCGCCGTTTTTTTTTGATTTATTATTATTATTTTTCCTTTAATAAAATTAGTATGTGAACAATCGATATTCAATATTTTACTATCTATATTAATGATAATATCATACATACATATCGTAGTATTTAATCGATTTAGCATAAGTTGATAATTAGTGCAGAACTACTTATTTCAAACGATTTCAAATTTTTATATATGTATACAAATGATTATTAAACGGAATGTTCATATAATAAAATTAAAAAATGATTTCGAATGTTATATATTTAAAAATGATTTGATGATTTGAAGTATTAAAACGAAATTGATGAATGATATGAAAGAAATTTGAAAATATGATAAGATGAAGGTGATAGCCAAAACTTGGCGACAAATTTATATATTATTGATGAAGTAAACTTCATGTGATGTTCAAATGATATTTTGGGTCAATTCAATTTCAATGATTTTATTAATGATATCAAAACATTTCTCTTTGTCATTTTTTCTATATTTTTTCTGATCAAAGTAATGTACGACTGATTGATTGATAATTTCACTTACTGTATTTTATGATATCTTAAAAAATGATAAAGAAAAAGCTATTTAATGTTAATATTAGTGATAAAGATGGAGTATTTTCTAATATCATTTAAACAATACTAATGTTAAAAAAAAATTATCATATTTTTTATATAATCAAATAAAACTGAAAATATTTTTATAGTATAAATAGCTAGCAGATACGCTAATTTGATGATAAAAATAATTCTTTCGTAAGTAGATTATATCAAATGAATTAAATTCAACTTTATGCAATCTATCATCAAATAGATAATTTATAACAATTGACCTTGAAATCAACGTATGACATTTATCAATTTATTATCTCAGTGATTATGATTATTATGGACACTTTTTCCATTTCTCAAAATTCAATTTTGAAGTTAGAATAAAAAAGGAGCAATTTATTTCTCACAGTTAACATTAAATGATATATTTTTTTATTTCCCTCATCCTTGTATTACAATCTCGAAAAAAGCTGATATTTCAAATTATTCCCACGATATTTGAAAAGAAAAAAATAAGGTAAAAGAATGAATATTATAATTTGACCTTTTCATTGAATCATTCATTTAATTTATTTAAGAAAAAAAAGTAATTGAAATTTGACATTGGCGATACTTTTAATATTTTAACATTCTCGTCGTAATATTAATAGCTTTTTTTTTATCATTTCATTTGTATGAAAAAAGTTGAAAACATATTTGACATTTTTTTTTTGTGTTTTTACATTTTGTTTCTTTCTCTTTTTCTTTTCTTGCAAAATGCAATAAAAAAGAGGAAATAGGACATTTAAAAATTTGTTGTGATTTATCGGCAAAATTAGAATTGTATGATCACTGATAATGACAAAAAAAAAAAAGATAGAGAGAGAATATGTCAAATGTTTTAATGAAAGAAGAAATGAGAAAGTTGTCGAAGGAAAAATGATGCCTTTTATCGTAAATGTTACTTTGAAGTAAAAAGAGAAGAAAAAAATTCTTAAAAAACTTATTTTATTTTCGATAAAGCCATTCTTATTTTGTTGGAAAAATTTTTTAGCAATAAATATCGTCATTTTAATTTTACTTCTTTTTTTTGAAATTATAAGAAAGATTTTAAAATTTCCTATCTTTTTCTTCATTACTCAATCAATGATAATTAATTTAATTATAGCATAGTAAAATATTCCATTTTATTTTTCTTTAAAACTTTAAATAAGAGGAATAAACAAGTTCAGGTTCCAACTTGCTACACTATCAACTTTTGCAAAAATTTATTTTAATAATTTTCTTATCATTGATTTGACAAATATATCTACGATGAAGTAGGAGAAAAATATTATTTGTTTTCTTACTACATCATATTTTTGGAAGTGAACAATTAAGAGGTATGGTATTAAAATTTCCACATCATTTACTTTCGTGTCTTTTTGACATCGATGATTTAAATTGAAATATATTAAGAATCAATTTTTACCCTATATTTCATATATTATAATAATTAGATGATTCGATGATTTGAAATGATAAGCAATGAAATGATTAAATATAGAAAACCGTTATCAATGTTAAAATCAATCGTTTTTCCTTGTAGGAAAATATCAAAAATAAACTTCCGTATTGAAATTTGAAATATACTCACTCAATCATTTTTAATTACATTTAATTATTAATTATAATTCTTTATTTGTATAATAAATAAATATTTTGATTAAAATATATCGATGAAATAGTTATCAATACTAAAATTTAATGCATCAAAATTCAATTTATCTTTCAATCATTCAAAAAATGCCATTAAGAGAAAAAAAACAGAATAAATAATAAAATAAATTCGTTTATCCAAAATTAATTAATAAATAACAATTTTTCTTCATTCATTTGAAAAATTTGAAAAAAAAATGGC
The DNA here is from genome assembly GCA_024305405.1 of Dirofilaria immitis. Taxonomy (NCBI): domain Eukaryota; kingdom Metazoa; phylum Nematoda; class Chromadorea; order Rhabditida; family Onchocercidae; genus Dirofilaria; species Dirofilaria immitis. The sequence continues at coordinate 2,123,786 of JAKNDB010000079.1, read as the reverse complement.
AAAATCTAACTTCTTGTTAATTCTGAACTCTCATCGATTTTCCTGCAAACGATGAAATATCAGAAGAACTCTTTAATATCATTATATATGATAGATACTTATATTAGTAATAATTTATATCAATATATCAGTGATATTTTCAGAGAAATTCTAAATGTTATTGCTATTTGATATATTTTGCACGACAGATAGAAAAAAACCTTTTATCGAAAAAGGTTTTTTCCGATAGCAGGCCTTTTCTTTTTGCCTTTTCAACGATCATTTATGATCGGTTTTTCCAAAATTCGATCATTACTAAAAGTATCGAGATAAGAGAGAGATACCGCGATAAGAGGAATGAAACCGGGAGAAACATTAAATGATAGATGATGATCTGATGATCAGCATTATTTATTACATTTCTTTCTCTCCTCTCTCTCTCCCTCTCGTTCTCTCTCTTCCTCTCTCTCACTCCTTACTTTCCTAATTCGGTACGCGCGCCTTTTAATATCGTTTGAAAAAGTTTTTTTTTCTGTTAATAGTATAAGTCATTTGAACGATCGTTGAATGTTCTCCGTTGTTGAGCATCTCGGCAAAGAAATGGCTTTGTTGCGATCGAGTGATCGGTAAATGCAGGTGTGATTACATAGCCATCTGTTGATGAAAATATTATTCATTCTATTTCTTTATTTCAACTTTTTTTTTAATGCATTTTTCAGAGTGAAGTGTACTATTAAAAAAGATATGGATTTTGCTATTGCCAATAATCATTATGAAACAGGTCAGAATAAAATTTCTTTTCAACTTATCTTTCCCATTTTTTTGTTTATTTACAAAATGAATGATAAAAACTTTGAAATATTTTATGAAATTTTGAGGTATTTTAATTTTATTCAAATTTATTAAATCAAATTATAAGAGATTACTTTTGAATTTAATTTTCATAAAAATGATAAAAATATTTTTTAATATTAATATGGCAGTAATACTTATCACATATATATATATATATATATATATATATATAGATAATAGAATATGCCAGATAGTTTTTTTTTAATATTTAAGAAGAAATAATTTTTGAAATTTTATTGAAAAGAATATATTTGATAATTTAAAAATCAAATATCAGAAGGTGATGATGATATCGGCCAATCATCCATACAACATCAACAATTTAGCTCAGCAACGATCGCTATACGTGCTCAAAAAAATTCTTTCTAAGATAATTTCACGAAATAATGCAAAATTATTTGTTGATGATGTTACTATTCGTTTATTCGATTATCTTCATCAAATCCTAAAACTTCATATAATAAAATGATCGCTGAAAAGGTATTTTATAATTGTTCATACTTTTCTTTTTTGACTCAAATAAGCTTCATTATAACATTTGGAATGAAGATAGTATAAAAATAGAATAATACATTTTTTTCGGAATAGTCGAGAATGCTGTATACTTTCTATATATTAGTTGATAAGAAACGACTATTTTAATTTTCAATTAATCAAAATAATTATTGATAGTTAAGCGAAAAGATGATTTCAATGCAATATTATGATCATTAGAAAAGCAAAAAAAAAAGACTTGAATATCAAAATACTGAATGTAAAAAAATGTAAAAAAACGATTTCTGGTGTTATTAATATATTGATTTATTTGCAGGTTGTTAAAAATATTATCAAACTTGTCGTCAAGCTTAGTGTAATACTACGAAATGAGAAATTTACCAAAGAGCAACAAAATCAACTTACAAAAATTCAACGACATATGCGTCAACTTTGTCTTACGATCATTTCATTTGGTAAAGTTGCATTCTCGTATGATTATGCATATTTGAATGCATTACTCAACGAGACATATCGTCGATTGATACCATTGGTCGAGCAAATCCTTAGTGACAAGTCCAAACAACGCTTAGATATGATTTTTGAATATTTATGTAAGGTAAAATTTTTTCTCATCTTTATATATCATTCCGTACGTCATCTTCATACGTTTTTATACGCATTTACGTACGTAAAATAAAAGAATTGTATGTATATAAATTGAAAGAAAATTGTATCTAATAATTGAAGTGAAATCGCAATTGTTGACAATTTTATTAATAGCAGCAAAATTAGGATAGAACTGTTCAAGTTTCATTTATCATTTATATAGGAATTGGTATTGGATTCACTCTTTCGAGCAGATGGTGAACACAAAAACTTCTTCCGAAAGTTATAACAGATCTCGAATTACTCATTGATAGGAAGGAATTGTAATTTGAAGATGGACAATTGTGGAAGTCATAATATGCAGAAAAAACAGGTCATATCTCACTTTATAATATATTTATATTTGCATATTCAAATGTTATTTATTCTCTCGAGATTCTAGAGGCATATCTGGGATGTAAATATTTGCCTTATATTTCTAGAATTCTGATCGTTTTGTATTTTAATTTTAAAATTAAATGAAAATTTTCAGAGAATCTAAAGGAAAAAAAGCATTTCCATTTCAAATATGCTATCATCCTAACGTTTCTATTTAATCGTTTCATTATTTTAAGTAGCATTCCTTAAATTATATGTGAAATCGGAAATGGGCTAACTAAGACATAGTTAGTATTGAAAAGTTTGGTTGTGATTCTATTTCTCAAAGTCCATAAACTCATATAACTAACTCAACCGGTCTCCACTATTAATGCTCTTTGTTTTTACCTTTACTGTATCTTTAAATTTGTGCTCAAATATTTCTTCTCTAGAGATTTGAACTATTTTTCATTGAGTCATCATTTTATTTCATTAGTCCGAAGTGATCCACAAATTATTCAGCAAAATCCTTCGTTCCAAATGTAATAAACTGCGGCTATACATATATTCATAAACAAATTATAGAATTAGTAATTATAAGATGATGCATTATGGAAGTTGAAAAATGTACACCATCCGCTAATGGAGCAACACTGTTCGAGTTTTCCCTTCCCTTCTGCCCTCTTCTATCTTATCGTGAAATTTCCTATTAAGCCTACTAATCAAACATAACAATTTTCATTTCCCACTCAGTGATTCTCTTGCAATAGAATAGAAAGGAAGTTTTGTTCAAATTCTGAGCAACTTTACAAAAAAAAACTTAAACTTTGTAAAAATGAATGGTCAAAGATTTTTTGTTTTTCCCTGAAGATAGTTGATAACGTTAAATCGAGATCAAGCTAAATAAATTTTATTTTTAGTAAGACAAAATCTTATTTTAGATGAGGACACAATAACAAATATTGAACGAGGCTTTAAATTACTCTGAAATTAAATCACGTAAAAAATGAACGGCTCTAAATAGCGGAGAGGTAGTAATAAAACACTTTCAATACAGCAATGAGAAATAAAACAAAAAAAAAAATGGAGCAAAAATTAAATTATTATATCATAGAAAATATTTACAAAGAAACTTACCGAAAATTTAGGAACCAAGATATTTATGCTTGAATTTGCAGAAAGAAGAGTTATCCAACAAAAATAAAAACAAACATTTGCTTATGATATTTACATAAGCAAACCGCATAGAAAAATATTTAATCAAACCCTTTTATGAATAAAGCAAGCATATAATTTTTAATCAGAATAATTGGTAACTAGTGACCAATGCGAATTTTTAAGCAAGAAATACCTAGGATGAAATATATTTAACAATACAGATCCCATCCTCACGAATTTTCAGTATTCGAATTCGAAACGAATGGTGCTCGCACGAAACAGCACCCTTCAATTTTGTTACAATTTCGTCCTCAACTTCCACGTAATTTGAAAGAGTTGATGCTATACATGAATTAAAGAGTATGCAAGGGATCGCCATTCCTGGATATGTATGAGCGATATCAGGCTAAAATAGATATAAATCATAGCAGCTAAAAAATTTTATTATTGCACAGCATAAGTACCTATCATATTATAGCACAGCCTACATACTTAAATAATGCGTTCTTCAAATCATAATTTGGTAATCAGGATTACACCTAGTACTAGTGAGATTATCTAGGGAAAAATCTAAGTAAATAAATACCTCTATCGTTTTTGTATTTTTCTCAGTTCTGAGGAATAAGCAGGTTCAAAACGTAGATCCAGCTCTAATCTCCAACATCTGCACCCCAAAAGTGATAAAGTCAACCAACAAACATTAATTCTATTTGCTGGTTATTTATTTACGGTAATAGTTTCCAAAATGAACAACTAAAAATATCTTACCAAATCATTAATTGACTTTAGATCGTCCTTGCTCACCGTTTCATAATTGCCATAATCAACATAATAAACTTCAATGTCAGCATTGCATATACTTGTTATGACTGCTCGAAACATCGATTCAAATGTATGACAAAACGATAAACATAAAGTACCCACTTGCTAGAAAATCAAGAAAGCTCCATATAAGAACTAAGCATCATATTCAGCTCAAATTATCACTTGGCAATACCGATCACACATAGTTCGATGAGATTATTTTGTATATTCCAGTACTAAGCAAAATAAATACAATGGATCAAGTTACTGAAATATTCAATCTCATATTTAATTGTCATGGCCACCATCCAAATTTGAAATTTTTAAATGAAAGATAAAATTGCATTAGAACAAACGTCACATATTAGTATGACTAAAATTGCAGCAATTTCTTACTAAAAAATGACTCTTACGTATTCCTCTTCCTAAGCTGTGCAAGTCGTTAAAACAGTAAGTCATTAAAATCATTTTGGAAGCAAAACAGCTTTTCAATGGGAAAGTTGTCAACAATGGATTCAGCGAAACCTAATCAAATTTTCTTTTTAATGTCTTTTTTAAAAATATGAACCATCTACCAATTCTTCTTCACTAATTGAAGTCGTTGGTTGCAATGAATCAAGTTCCTCCAGCACATCAAGTAAATCGTCACGTTGAATCTGTACAAAGAACAATGGCCAATTCTTATTGTTATGATCATCATCACTTCGTTTTACTAGTATTTCATCATTTTCATTCACTTTCACATGCTCAAAAAATGCCTGGAAGAGTACTTCAGTACTTTATTTCATTTACAAATGCAAATCATAGGAGAAATTCGTAAGGAACAAAAATATACATCACTGTCAAAATTCATCAGGAACTTTTAAATAACCAAAAACCTGATAAGCTGGAATACATTTTACAAAAGCTCATTGATGTCCGGAATAAGCTCCTTTTCCAGTAATTTAGACGGAACATCTCTTTGTAAACATTTCTAAAATTATTTTAAATAAACGACAGAAATATATAATACTTCCATTTTATCGTTGCAAATATAATTACAAACTAACTTTATTTTCAACAATAGCATCATCATCATTTATGATAGGCTGGCACTGTGTCACACCGGGAGAGGTTTCATCCGTTGATGATTCATCGGAAGTATATAATAATTTACCTTCACGATTGCGAAGTCTTCGCACATAAAAAGTTCTCAAAATTTTCTAAAAATTTATTCTAGACTATGCAAATAAAAGGCAAAAATTGTACAAAGAATGTGAAGAATTTTGATTGATGATCGAATATCAGCAATGATTAGCACTGCTTGGGAAAGTCTACAAATTAGAAGAAAAAAATTATCTCAATGAATTATCTTATCTCAATTTCATAATTTCTATTATGAAAAATTATCTCAATTTCATAATTCTATTCTAAAGGATGCTGAATTTCCTTCCTTCATTATTTTGATATAACATAAAAACGAAAGAAGTATAAAAAGAAAAAATTTTTGCATTATATATGATCCTACATTAATCTGTAGTTAACATTATGTTCAAAGATCTGTAAAATCAAGAGACCTTGCTGGTGAATGGACGATCTTCGCAATGCTTATCATGCTGCCATTTCTTATGTACACTGACATTACTTTTCAATTCGCGTTTGCGCATTTGCGCATGAAAATTGGTTTTTTATTTTTAATTTATTATCATTTAATTGTTCGTATCCATGTTTATCATAATGATGAAATTGAATACGCCCACTATGTCCTGCAGCAGAAAGATAAAACATCTTTAATAATATTACCATTTGGGAGTAGCTATTTCAGCTATTTAAAGATATATGATAAAACGAAAATCATTAGTATAGTGAGAATTATCCGGAAAACTAATCCGTTGTTCCGTTTTTATAATTGAAATATTTTATGCACCTTCATCCCAAGTTTCGTAGTATGGAGAAAACTGTAGCGGAACAGCAACAGGTACCATGACCGGTACTATTGAGGGAATCATATGTTTTTGTGCACATTGCGACAATTCTGAAAAAATCATATTTTATACTCTATCTACTTCGTAAATTGCTGCTGCATTTTTCACCAAATAACAAAGTAGTCTCATAATTCCAATTTTTTTCAGTAGAAATATAGCAACTAGTTGATTCATTAAAAGTTATAAAAACACGATAATTAATCAAAAAATACCTGAAGGAAGTTGGCCATTTTTCATGGTACGACATGATTTACGCCTCCAACAACCATTTCGATTTCTAGCTACATGAGTTGTATTCTGATTTATATCCTTTAAAATCGAACTGGTAAATGTCATTAATATTTCTATTTTTACTTGTTTAACTGACGATGTCTATTTCAACTTTTTACATTTCGAAACATGAAAAAAGTAAAACAATTCAATTGAACGAGGGCAAATCGACGAATTTATTTTTCACTAAATGAGCAAAGGCATTTGCTAAACCAGCTTGGCAGTGAAGGAAGATTTAGTTACCTTTAAAAATGAAAATTACTGTAAATGGCATGATTTCATATGAGAAACAATTGTAGAGCTATTAAACTCTGTTAACTTATATCCCCACAATTGTTTCGAAATATGCAGTAGTTGTTTTATTGAGCAAAACATGAAGAAAAACACTTTAAGTAAGAACCATTACCATCTTTCCATGCAAGTTACAGTCGGATTTTGGAATTCCTAAATCATTCGATAGTTCATCAAATCTGAAAAATCTTATTTTGTACTCGCTAAACTAGCTAACAGGATTTCAAATCAAAAATTACCGGAATTGCTGCATATAAACAGATTCGATCATTGGCACTGCAGGATTCTGATCACTTTGTTGACAAGATTGCTAAAATGAAAACATAGATTTCATTCTTCTGTAATGACATATCTTTCCATAGCTTAAAAACAGTGCAAATTTTAGCTATCCTGGTGCTTCTATAGTCAAGAATTAAATTTTTAACCAGTCACTGTGATAAAAAAATGTCATTATACAAGCTTATTATATTTCAACACGAGATTACAAATGAGAATGTTCAGACGTGACATCACCTGCAATTGCTCATTTATATCCCAATGACTGGAAATATCATTATCAATTTAGCGACAAATACTAATTCATCTCAGTTAAGTAGTATTGGGTAATATTTATACTTAAGAAAAACTCAATGAAAATGCAGGAAACTCAATACTAACCATATGTATGGAGGAGGCAAGTTTTGCTTTAGTAATATTATCAATTTTTCAGATATTTTTAGAACATCAAGTTGTATCGAAGTCAACGTCACTTGATTCCTTAAATGCATTTAGCTGAAAATTATATCTTTATATCGCCTGACAAGTCAGTAGAAAACTTCTTGAAATGACTCAAATAACAATTAACAACCTAGCGGATTTGTTCCTTAAACATAAACTGTTTGGCTGAGATTGAAACCATAATTGATTGCTCCGTTCCATATTAAAATCTTCATCGCTTATTGCTCCTGATGCAACTTCAGTGCTTGTATTCTCACTCGTTAGATTTTTAGCGTTTTTATTTCTTGTCTCACTGCCAATTGATTCCGATTCAGATTCTCTTTTTGAATACTGCGTCCCAGACACTATGTCACATACGTAAAAATCATCATGTAAGTATAGGAGTTGTACAGTATACAGTTTTTCCCGAAGTAACTGAAAATGGATGCAGATCACTATATATGCGTGCTGTTAGCATTTTCTATGATACAATCTAAAGACCTCAGTGTCCTGAAGTCTTTAGATTTTCAAGCAAGAAAATATTGTGGTTGAGAAATTGATTTTGCGCTGCGGCAGTTCTTTGAAATTTTAAATCTATTTCCAAAAATTATTAAATTTTTCGACGAAATTTCTTTAAATATTCAAAAATTCGATTGGTGAGAAATGCAAAACGGTCTTGCTTTGGATGTCTTACGCTCATTACTTCCTCGTTGCAAAACTTGATTGACATAACATCTGAATGCAGCAGATGAAATCTCACGTATCACCGCAGGCTAAAAATATTTCGTTTCAGAAAAAGGTATACAGTTGTTTCCTGGCATATCTGTAAATAGGATATTTGTGCACTAATTAATGTGCTTTACTTTAATATTTTTCGATGCATAAACAAGTAAAAATAAAATTATATTAAAACGAACCTGCTCTTTAAAATTATATAAATTTTTGGTGTTACATATAATCGATGTACCAAAATCAACAAGATACGCCAAACAAGTGTCGTCATGGAAATTGGTGACAATTGCTCTATAATATACTTTTGTCACTAGAGCACTGACTTTTTTAGGATATATTGTTAAAATTTCTTCCTTTCGTGATAAATAGCATTATGCCCCACGAACCATCTAACTCTAAATCAAGTAGCTGAATTTCGAAAGAATTTTTACAAGGATGAATATATTTCGCAACAAAAAAACGCACTGTAACAATTTGAAGTTGAAAATCACGTCGCAATACTTTATAAATAAAGATAAAATTTTTCTAATAATTAATTCTGTATCCAAACCAATGTTTAAAAAGTTTTCATATTTCCAACGAAATCAAACGTTCACCGGTAAACGGAAAATCGATCATACGATTTGTACTTTCGAAATGGTTTTTTCAGGCGTACTAAGCAGCTTATCTCGTCATGCCATCCCACTTGATTAAGCGCTTTATATTTGGAATGTTTTCCCGGATCAACCAAATTCTGTTTAGAAAAACTTCATTAGGCTAAATTTTAAAAATATCATATATTTGGTAAAACCGTGCATGTAAAACACTCTATTCGAGAAAAATTCGGAAGAATAATTTAGCCAATCATTGATTAAGCAAAATTTAAAAAACGGTTTAAAAGCTACCTTTTGTAAAACAAGAAAATTAAAAATTTTGGGTACAAATTTTTCTGAAAAAATATCAACTATGAAGATAAACAATTATAACAACAAAAATAGTGCAGAATATTCAATAAACAAATTAAAGGACTTTTTACGATTGAAAAAGGAAAGAATTCTGATGATTGTTCTTTCTTACGGAAAAAATGCAGCCATCTCAAGTAAGGAAATGAGACTAAAACAAAAAAACTACTGAATTCTTGTCTATTGGATTTGAAATTTAGGTTTTTTGTTTTAATACATTCTTTGCATATATAAAAATCTGTCTGTAAACAACTTTACAGCAATATTTTATTGACTAACAATAAACTTTAAAAATGCTGTTGAAAAAATAATAACTACTTAGATATCGTACCTCAAATAAAATGGACAAAATGTCTACATCTCGCATCCAATAAATATTTTGTCGGATTTTTGCCGTTACAATTGCTCTTATTTGAGATGGCAATTTGATACTATAAGGTTTAAAAGTAAAGTACTCCACTTCACTGCATGCAACATTATCCTCTGATTTCACAAATTGCTGCAAAATTAAATGAATCTCTGAAAATAATATAAAATCACAAAAAGAAAAAAATTAAAGATCAGACTCATCCCCAAATAAACAAAAAGTCTCAGTAACAATCATAGTGAACTCATCTGCATGATAATTTCGATGAATTATCTATAGATTTCGAGAGGCTACACAATTTAGAAACTTTGTCGGTCGCAAATGAAGAGCTGGGTAATCTAGAAGGGCCGTTTCTGACGCATAACAAATTTACTTAATCCTCAACGATAGTTTTTCCTTAAAACCTGGCAATGAGATTTTTTGTGAATAACAAAGCAAATGTAATTAAATAAATGATAAAAATACAAAATAATAGAAAAACATACCATCATCAGTTAAAAAAATAATAATAATACCCATTGTGATAATGAAGTAAATTATTAAGAAATCAGTATAAATCAAATTTCTAAAACTTACATCATAAGACTGTAAAGTTCTCTGAAAAACATTTATCTTTTCAATATTCCGATCGTTCCTTCTCTTTCTGATCAAACTTTCACGGGAAGCAGCGCACTGTGAACCAAAATATTCAGTATTGTTTATTATCGTCCTTGATTTCTGATATAACGTTAATTCAAAAAATCTAAAAAACTAAATTATTAAGAGGAAAAACAAATAAGCTCACTCGTCTGAAAATAACTTCCACATATTTGTTATGAACACCAGTAAATTTGTACAACTGGATGAACACAACCGGGGTACATCACAGTTGGGTAATCCGAAAAGTGTGGTGGAAGAACTTTGTCTGAAAAAAAGCTTACTGATAATTTAAATACGAATTGGACTAAACTTTTATTACTTTGTTTTATCAATTATTATTAAAATCAACCGAAGGCAACAAAAAGTTTGGTGCGCACATCATTCGCAGCAATTTTTTGCCTTAGACCTTTTTTCAAACTGAACATTTTTTTATTATATCGGTCGAGAATATTTCATTCACTTACATATTTTGCACAAACAAATGCTATTCTCATTTATTAATGAGAGATCCTCGTATTCAAAACTTGTTGTGCAACTAGGTAAGAAACCGCAGAAGCAAAGTGGTGGGATTGACTGCAGATCGGCAGGAAGTTTGCAGATGCTTTGTGCATTGATAAATTTCATATCACCAATATCTATTCCATAAAGCTGCAATAGAAAGATTGAGAACTTGACTTCTTTGAAGAACGAAGGGCTTGATGATGAGTTCATGCATGGGAATCGAACTAGATATTTATTTTTTATTATTACTTATGAAGCTTTCAATTATTCTTTCCGGAACATTTTGAATCTTTTGCGTGAAGATTAGCAGTTTTTTGTCAGAAATGTCTTTGCAAATTTAACATATTTCAGCAATTTGTTCAAGAACAATAAATGATTTTCCCTATTAATGATATTCAGCCAATGAGCGATTACTATTGAGAAATTGGAATCCGTATATGCAAAGATAAAGTCACGTCTGATCGAATAGTCGCTAGCCCCTCTCTTATCTAGGAAGTGCAGTCATAACTTTTAATCTCCATATATCAAGTTCGAAGTTTAAAACTTATCAAATTTATTGCTGATGGTTGACCGATAAGAGTTCCACGAAATACATGACCATTGTTGGATGCCAAATATATTGTATCTAAAAATCTCAAAACCACTGCTAAATGTTTCCATTTCGTTTGCCTACCTAACGAAGAATAAGTTGGGTAGTATTAGAAAGCAATAACTTTTCAAAATGTTATATATTTCAACATGATGATCACTTATACCTTCATTCAAATTTTCTGCTCTAACATGTTTTGTCGACGAATGCTTTATTAGTTTCTGTTGTAACTCCCGGTAATGATCGTCTTCTGCCAGAGGGCGCGCAAAAATAAATCCATGCGTATAATCGATCCGTAAAATGCGCACATCGAAGCAGCTATCAAGAGGTAGAAGTAAGCTTACAGGTGGCTCTTTTGTTTTTGCCACCAAGCAGACTACAATTTAACGTATTTCAAAGCATACATTAATTTAAAAGATATGAAAATACAAATGTAATGATAAACATATTCAAAATCCAATCTTACTTTTGCTGCTAGTGATACAATCAATTAAAAATCAATTCAAATAATTTTAGTCTACTATTTCATATTCATAAAATTGGCTAGTCAATCTCTATGAATCTTATTTTTATAATGGTTCTTTAATTTGTAAATAGTGAAACCAGTTTTATTTCTTGCTAGGAGTTGAAAAATATAACTCCACGATACCTAGGATATTCAGAAAGATTTTTCTATCTGCGATATAGCAGCTAATACCGGTTAAATCATAATTTCTAACATTATTTACGTCAATCTGACTTAAATTATTTTCGAAATAAACATTTTAAACAACTTTCTTTGTTTACGGAAAGTTTAAAAAATTCAGAGCTTTCACTTCAAATTTTTCTTACTTGTATCAAAGTAATGGATTTAACACTGAATTTCGCAGCACTTTTTCGAGAAATCTATCCCATTTAAGACAAACCTGAAAAGCCATTTCGACGCAACCACAATGACCTCATGCATGCATCATTTTCAGCTATCCAATTCTGAGTTGTGCGTTGAGTGGCCTGCACTTTTTCATTTTCAAAACAATTTCAATTTCTGAATTTGCTTATAACAACATGTGAAAAGAAAGCATTAAGTTAAAAAGACAACGTATTTCTTTCTCATAAGAGACATTGAGTATGCGGGCCTATATCAATTCGAAGATAATCGAATTTGAAAAAGAATGGAATACTGCTATATGTACATAACCCATCAGAGATCACGTACGTAAGGCAGATCATAAACCACGTAAGCATTCCCCTTTTATACCAATATTGAAATAAAATTCATTTACTTTGTCCCTAAAAATTAAAGTAAAAATCCATTCCAAAAGCTATATTTATTCAAATGCATCGCTTAATGGAACAATCTTAATAGAGATTGATTAGCATTTAAGTGTGTCTCGTGCTATAGCTTCTTCTCCACTCACTCGGGACTTCTGGGATGTTTGCCATCGTTTTTGAGGCTTTCTTAATATTGTTGGGTTATATGATGCATTTCTGACTTACTGTAGATAGCATTTATTGCTAATTATATTTTGTGCTATAGCTTCTCCCTCGACTTACTCGGAATTTCCAGAATGTATGCTCATGAGGTTTCCTAATATTGTTGGGTTATATGATGCATTTCTGACTTACTGTAGATAGCATTTATTGCTAATTATATTTTGTGCTATAGCTTCTCCCTCGACTTACTCGGAATTTCCAGAATGTATGCTCATGAGGTTTCCTAATATTGTTGGGTTATATGATGCATTTCTGACTTACTGTAGATAGCATTTATTGCTAATTATATTTTGTGCTATAGCTTCTCCCTCGACTTACTCGGAATTTCCAGAATGTATGCTCATGAGGTTTCCTAATATTGTTGGGTTATATGATGCATTTCTGACTTACTGTAGATAGCATTTATTGCTAATTATATTTTGTGATCTAGTTTCTCCCTCGACTTACTCGGAATTTCCAGAATGTATGCTCATGAGGTTTCCTAATATTGTTGGGTTATATGATGCATTTCTGACTTACTGTAGATAGCATTTATTGCTAATTATATTTTGTGCTATAGCTTCTCCCTCGACTTACTCGGAATTTCCAGAATGTATGCTCATGAGGTTTCCTAATATTGTTGGGTTATATGATGCATTTCTGACTTACTGTAGATAGCATTTATTGCTAATTATATTTTGTGATCTAGTTTCTCCCCCGACTTACTCGGAACTTCCATATATGCTAGTTCTTTGGAATTTTTTAAATCTTCAGACTATATGATGTATCTCTGACTTGTTTTGAATTCCGGAGAAATTTTCAGTACTCATTGATGGCCACTAGTATTATCCATCCTGAATAATATCATTCTCTGCCATCCATTAACGAACGAGCTGTTCCGAAGATTATATGACATTCATTGTTCGCGGGGTTTCCGTAAATACATCGCAATGAGAGAGTCATTTGAGAAGTCAATTCTAATAATTGATTTGATGAAATTTTAAAACTTGCCAATTCTGATGAAAATTTCAAACTTTACTATAACTCGTGAAACACTGTTAGAAATAATTTTCCGAACAATAAAGGCTTCATATTGTTGGATTAGATATTGTTGGAGAAGAATAGATATATTGCAAGAATTGTTGTTTGTTACTTAAGAGCGATCTGAAAGGGAATCGAAATTTAGTGTAATAAGAGGGAAGGTTCTTATTAGGCTATTTATCGAAATAATGAATTTATTTTAGACTTGTTTTATGTCCACGGATTCGGATGATTATGTGGCACGAAACGTTGATGCTAAATTGCAACAGGTGAGGTTTTTTTGTTCTCATTTGCTTTTATGTCGAATCTCAAAAATTGGCCTTTTTGATACCATGGTATGACACTTTATCAAATAATTAAATTAATTGAATTAATTGGTTAAATCAGTTTTCTCGGTTATATTGCCTTCTTATTTAGGTTAATCGTATTTGACTTCTACATGAACTGCATTATTTGCATTGTTTTTAGTTGTATTTTCTGTGCAGTTAATTATCTGGAATTTCCAATCCATAGAAACGAGTTTTGGAATCTTCCGATTTAGGAGAGTGAATGGTTAAAGACTTTTGAAGAAAATCTAAAGAAGAGTAGAAGTTTGAATAATGAAATCAAAGCACTGTTGGAAAGTTTTCAAAACCGACTGGTACAGTTGGATCAAAGTATTGTTCCACTTTATGAAAAAACCGCTCTTTTACGACAAAAGCAAGCAAGTGAGTACTGAATTAATTTTTTGAAGTTTTAATTTATGCATTTATTCATTCTGTCTCACTCAGAAAAAGATCCTTATAACACTCAATAAAAGGAAAAAAGACGAGTTGCTGCTTGTTCTAATACTTCAAGAAACCTGTGTTTAAGACGATGTTTACAGACTTAATGTTTGACTTTTTTCTTATTTAATTATCTGTAGATATACGGAAAGTATTAAAAACCGTTGATGCGATGCAACAGTTTTATGGTCGCGCTGCTGAATTGGAATGTTCAATACGTGAAGGAAATGCCTCTGTGGATAGAGAACAGTTTATCGAAAGAATGGAACAGCTAGCTGAAGCCATTTCTTTCTTCTCTTCCCATCCAGCATATCAAAATCAGCTTGATAGCATGGTTCTTTTTCTTGTTTTTTCTTCTTTTATAATTCAGCACAAAATCTTCACTCTAATCTTTTATTTGTTGTGGGGATTTATTTCTATATTTTATTGCATAAATTATTGCGAAAAAGTCGATTTAGAAAAAGTCAATTATTGCGAAAGTATTAAAGTACTTTTGAACCTGACTTGGATACTTAAAGATAAAAAAAATCCAGTAATATGTTTACTGTTAAAAGTCCCAGAGTTCGATGGCAGTTTGATTAGCAAAAGAAATGAATGACTGAGAGATGACATTCTAAGCTCTATTAGAGAAGTTTTATTGACATATACTAAGCCAATACTGAATCGAATGATCGAATGGTGATTGCGATTAAATTATTATTTATTAAAAGACGCATGGATTCTTCCAGTGTTATTATTCAGTAAGGCATGATGAAGTGAAACTGAGTCTAAGGTAAAGCACATCAGCTTGTCATTTGTTCTAATCTGCTTAAATTTCATCTTTCTTCTGATCTTTTCACAATATTTCATTGCATGTTATTTTTCAGAGACTGACTTTTGAATCTGGTTGCTGTGCACTTGAAAAAGAGTTTCGGAATGTGCTACTTGCAAATTCAGTAGTATTGGATTCAGCAATTATCAGCGAGTCCTTGGATAATGAATATGGCTAGTAATACATTTTCTTAAATTTGCTCTTTGAAGAATGCCGATTTAGAATTTACTTTATCTATTCATTTAGGCTCCATTATTAATAATAATTTAATAGTATTTTAAATGATTATTTATAAATCAGAGTTCCAAATAATTTTTTTATTTTAAACGGAGAACTTTATAGAGCTCAGATTTTATCCTTTATTAACATAAATTTCTAAAGACTATTGTTCCTTAGTTGTAAATCATGAAGAATTCCTACTTATCTTTAATTTAGTACTTCCTTAAAAATTACATAACATATAGCAGAGTATTGTTAAAGGAGATTGGTAATATAAACTATCCATCATTAATATTAATTTACTTAATGGTTAGATTGTTAACGATGAAAACTGCTGTGCATTCATAAAATTCCAAAAAATAATTAAAAAATTAATGAGTCCTTAATGACATTTAATTAAAGTTTAATTTAAGAAGTAATAAGTACTCGGCTGCGTGGTCTAGTCACATTGCGCAACATTGAACAATGTACACAAATAGCTCGTTGGTTATTAACCTATAATCCAGAAGGTTCTGTGATCAAAACATATGCCAATATTCGATGTGATAATATGCTTCGAACTTTGACTGCTGCTACTCAACAAGGATTCTCTTCAAATAATAAAATTAATGCTTCGTTGTCTTCAAAATCAGCAGCATCATTGAGATTGTAAGTTTATATTTGTTAGTCTTATATTGATAACTCTAGTAATCTTTGGAAATTTCGAATTTATTAGGGGAATCATTTAAATTACAATTTCTCTGATTTCAAAACTCATAGAAGTAAAAATTTTTATATAATACTTGAGATCATTATTTCAGAGCTTTACGAAAGGCAACTGGTCGTTCTTCTGAAAGATACGGTTCTCATTTCAATTATTATTAATACTATAACGGAACGCTTAAGAATTTTTCTCAGTTCTCTTAGAATTTAAAATTCAAAATTCTTTATTACTGATTTCATAATGGTATTTCCGTTTTTCACATTTATTAAATGAGTGTAGAAATATTTACCAGATTCAACTTGGGAGTGGCGTACTTCAGACGACGCTGTTGAGAATATTTTGATTTTGTTTGGAACATTGCTTGCGCTTATAGAGGTCTTTTCGTTTTAATTTAATTGTAAAATGTAAATTTAGATCTTGTAATAAGTTTAGTTGAATGATGCTTCCACTTCAGGTAGCAAAAGATTTCAATTTTCATTCAGTGATACTGCAGATCGAAGCAGAACTGATAAGTAAAGTGATAACAGATGTGAGCGCCGAAGCCAAAGTGCAACAGTTATTGTTTGGTCGTCCATTATTATATGTTGTGGAACGTGGAAGCACTTTGATAGATGGAATCAATTGTTCCTTAATTCCATTTTACCTCTTCTCAAACATATTAATGCTCATTATTTGCAGCTGCTATCTCTTGGAAATGTATGTTTTTGTTCACATATATGTATAATTTGATCCAATTTGTTTTGATTTTGGTTCATATATTTTCTTGCAAGGCGTGATCTTGGAAATCTGAGTCTCAGTAGATTTCAAGAGAGAATTTGATTTCCTAAAGATTTCTCTTATATCAAGTATCTATTTATTACGGTATATAATGTATCACATAATTGAGGCGTCTGAATCACGTCATGTGATGCTGCAATAGTTTATTTGCTTGATTTTGAAATCACATATATAGTCTATCGAATCTTTTAAAATACTTTGCTTCGAGCTAACCAAGAAATCAGAGCTTTTTTTTTCGAAAGAATCGATTTTTCCATTTCAAAAAATTGGTTTTCATTGTATGAATTTTCCTTTAAAAAGCTTGTAGTGCAAAACAAAATAGCTCATAAAATTTGTAGAACGCTGTTGAGGATGTACCATACGAGAGTTTCGTGAAGAAAGTTAATGATAAGACAAAAGAAGCTCTTGATGGTTTTTTCAATCATTTAACAAATGATTCCAACAAATTTGTGCCCACAGATGGTAATGTACATCAAATTACTTCGAATGTGAGTGAGTTTTGGATTGAATTAGGTCTTGGGAATTAGGTTTTGGACTCGCAGAAAATTTTTTTTTAAATTTTTATTTTTCAGACATTGAATTTTTTGAACAGCTTGATGGATTATCGACAAACAGTAACAAGTTTGTTAATAGCGACAGGAGCGAAGGGAACTCGACGACTTATTTTCCACGGCTTTTCGGTGAGCATTTTTTCTTATAATTATTAAGAAAAGACCTTTTTGTTCACTGAATAAAAACATTCATATTAGAATAAAGGAGTAACATGTCTCTGTCAAGGAATATGAATAATTGAATCGAGAAGTTAGTTCTTTTTTAGATAAAAAGCTAACAGTAGCAATCAAAAAATATTAATTTGTATGAAATTGAAAATGGGACAGTTCAGTAAACATTATTCCTGTTAGTTGCAATTATTACTTATATTAATAATTTGTTGTGTTAGTCATTTGAATCAAATTAAAATAAATGAGATACAAATACGGTCATTGTATTATTTGAATTAAAATATTTGCAGCGCGCATTGTCTGCACTGGGTTTGAATTTGAAAAACAAAGCGGGAACATATAGCGATGAAACGCTGGCTGCTGTTTTCTCTTAAACAACAATAATTATATCTACAATGCCCTTCAAACTAATGGAATGTTTGCAGTGGTTGGTGAGCATAACTCTCAAGTGCGCTCTTTCTATCGCTCTGAGATTAATGCATATAGCAAAAATACCTTCAAAGGTATTTCGAAAAGAAAAAGTTGTCCCTTAATTTAATTTTTTCATTTTATTGCTCTGTATTTTGCATACTTATTTACTTTTACTCACAGTAGAAATTTTTGCAGTTGAAAGTTAATTTTAACATTCTGGTTGAATGTTTTCAATGGTTCAGTGAACAAGATCAAGTTTATCCTTGCAATAGTTTTAAGATCTTTAATCAATTTAAATGTGATTTTCACATTTCAGTTGGAACCGCGTTGTTTCAATTATAACTGTAGATTTGTCTACTTTTGATGACAGAACAACTCTAAAAATGCACTCGTGGTTTGTCCCATTGTTTTATATCTCTCATTTCAAATAGTATTATGAAGCAGCCGTAACTACTGTTTGAGTGAAAGATTTAACTATTCTTAAAAATTAAATTCGATTTTTTGCAATTTGGAAGGAGAGGCTTATTTTATTTTAGCACTATATTGTCAATCTTTCCAAATTTTATTTTTAACCATTGTTTTAAATATTTCTTGATTATGTCATGACTTCATTAATATTTTATTCTTATGGCCGCAATTGGCAACATTTATATATTGTCGTATGTTTTTATGCCAATCAATCAATAAAGCTGATATAATTAACATTAGGTAATTAGTACAAATTGTGCACTGATTGTTGTCCAAGAAAACAATATTTTTGCATCTTGATACTTTTTAAGGAAAAATATGGTATCAGAATGATTGCAGGCATTCAATGCTGAACTAGGAAGGTTGATTAATGCACAACAAGATTATTGTTTTTCTGATGTCAAATTGGCGCATAATATCAAATCAGAAATAAAATCATTAATTTGTGAGCCGTATGCAGAAGTTTATGCACGGTAAATTTCTCAGAGTTTTCCATCCAACTTTTAGACTTTATAAAAATTTTATATTGACCTCACAAGAATTTTTTGCTCTCGACTCATGTTTTTTCTGCGATAGTGTAATTCTGTTCATAAAATTCATGTGTTCTATTAACTTCAAGTAATATTGGGATAGAGCAAAATACGTGTTTGTAAACTTTAGACAACAGATACAATATAGCTCGTAGCTGTCTATGTAAAAGGATTAAAGAAGGCTGTAATTAGATTTTTCCTTATATTAGTCTCTCATTGCTATTAGATCTCAAATTCCTAACCATAAGTAGGCGATTTTCTGCAGATTATGTTATTGGATGTGCTTCACTGAGCGTTTTTCAGAATGATGCGTTCTGCAGTATCGAAAAGCACCGAAAAGCATTTGAAGTACACACCCGAATCGCTTGGCATGGTCATTGATAGACTTTTTGACGTTACAGCATAATTCATTTATATTGGTTTACAGTTTTTTAAATTCTAGTGTACATGATTTTATTCGAGAAATTATGACAAAAGTCCTTAAACGTAATATGTATACATCACTTAACTGAGAGCACAAGTGAACATTTGGCGTCCATTCTAGTCATCAGGGAACTTTTTATTAATATTAAAAGGTAGTAAGAAATGTGAGGCACACCATAAAGCAGGAGGAATTGAACAAGAGTCTAAATCTATCTCTATGAAGTTTTGTACTTTCTTGACTCGCTTGATAATTCTGCTTCTGAAAATCCGGTTGTATTGCATATATATGTCTATATTTCTTAGGCCAGCTTCTTAAATTTAATGAAGCATACATTCTTAATGAATTTAGCTTTTATCTGAACTGCTTTTCGGCATTCTACTTACTTTTTCCTTTATTTAATAAAGAAATAGATCTGGTATTTGCACTTTACATGTCTAATTTCTTTGCCCTCCCTCGGCTTATTACTAATGAACATAATTTTGGAAAGAAATTTGTTTGAAATTTGAACTGCAGATGGTGCATGCGATTCAATCCACAAAATCATCGGTGGTAACATTTTGACCTTTGATTCACTCCACTGTGCTTGTTTATGTTGTGAATAGAGAAGGAATTTACCAGTTTTGAAATATACAGGATCTAAGATGTAGGACATTGGCACTACGAATTACATTAGTATCAACCACATAATATTATTTTTGAGATTGACTTTGGGATTTCAATAATTCAACACAAAAAATGATATCCAATTATAACAATTTAATGAATACGTAGTAATTCTTACGCACATTCACTTATTTTCAAAAATCATTTTAAAATTCCGTCATTGTTTTAAAGTACAAATACTCACTTAAGCCTCTTCAATTAAATTGCTATAGTACTACAAAGGCAAAATTCAAGCCAAAAATACACATGTTGCATAACCGTATACCAAAATAAAGCTCATTTGCCCATACTATCACAATAATGTCCGATGCTCAAAAGTTCGTACATGTTTTTTCATACTAGGAAATTCTTTCAGTGATTGACTTCTTCCTGATTTCTTTCATAATTGACCAGCTGAGTTCCTACCAAATATCTGCAATAGTGATAATTCCATCAAGGATTATTCCAAGACTGTATTCATTTTTCAGCGAGATGAACTTGTCACAAGCCAGTGAATTCATATTTAAAATTTTACCATCCTGGATTGTGGGGAGGTAAAACATTCATAATTCCGACATCAGCGGAAGAATTGTTTCTTCGAATATTTTTCTAATAAAGCCTTAATTTCAACTGAGAAAAATTTTTTGAAAATTTGAAAGCATACTTGTCATTTCGGATTTTTTCCGCCAAAGCCTTAAGTTTGCTACATTGCCAATAAACGAAATAAACGCAAAATACACAGAGTAGCGTGGCTGGATATGAATATCGCAAAAGATAATTTGTTCTTCATTCGAAACATCTATCATCAAAGAAATTAATGAACAGATAACACGTGGTGCGGAAAGATGAATTGCTAAACAAGCGAGAATTGGCATAACCAATTGCTTGTACAAATAATGAACTCTCAAGCCACGAATACCATCGGCATATAACTAAAATAAATAAATAGAAAATCATTTAAAAAATAATATTCTTTCGCACTCCAAAGAAAAAATTCTGTCTTGAATTAAAAAGTTTTGAAAAAAACGAGTGTCCGAATTAAAAGCAAGAATATAACAGCTTTTCCGAGAATCCAATCGAAAAGACGAAACTTTTACCTGCTCAAAAACATGCTTCAGCCACCAATTGGGTCCCATCATAACAGCTGCACAGAATATTTTACAATGCAGAATACCCATAGCCCAATGTTGCCATGGGAAAAGAAGTGATGTTTGATGCAGCGCAATACGTATTGGACTAATCACAGCCAAATGGAAGGATATTCCAGCGAGAAGTGGTATCACAATTAAAATAGGAATAGACACAGCACACAGTTTAACAACAGTAAGCGCCATATTACGAAAAGCTGAGAGCAAGAAAAATGTTCCCTGAGGAGCATATTCGAGAATTAAAAAAATAACTTCAGCAGGATCCAACAACCGTATAGTCCAGCCGCTACTGTATACAGATCATGGATATTCGTATGACCTGATATTCTGTGCACTATGAAACGTCCAAATGTCACTGAAATTAATTTAGCTTGCAACATCGAAACTGCAAAGATTCTGAACTGAATTTTTCACCTTTTAGATCTATCATTAAATAAATAATTTCATGAACAAAAGTGATTTAAGTGATCGTTTACATTTCGATGAAAGAAATCAACCGTACGTTTTTCCGGCAACAGTTACCCGCATGTGGTCCCTTGCACTTTTTAACTATTCAGTGCAGTATGTTTTCAAGTAATTGCTTGCAGCAATACGCAAATTTGCTGAAACAACATGGATAAATGACAGGCCTATAAAGCCAGCCAGTTACTCACCTTGTTTCATTTACAAAAATGTAAAGACCAAAAACCGTCGAATTTTGGCACAATATAATCCTATCCACAAATATAATCCTATCGACTTGCTTCTCATTTTTAGCTCTACAATGCTATCTATCCATATCGAGGCTTATATTGAATCTGAGTAATTATAATTAAGACTAACCCGGTATCACACAAAACATGATGCTGGTGAACATTGATGTAAATGAGAGAGCTATGAGCAAAGCAATAACTCGGAGCGAAAAGTGTGACGGTTTATTATAGGCCTGGAATCCTTGTGGTTCTCGAACAAGAAGCAAAGCTTGATGCTGAGCAGCCAAGCCTAAACCAGCAACTGGTTGTAATGGTGGGTGGTTCTCGCTGTTGACGTCCGTTCTCGCTATCCTCCATAGGTAACAAATAATGTTCTAGTTGGAGCAATCGCCCAAAAATACAACACCAAGTGCGTACAACTGCCTTCAAGATTGTCCGGGCGTGAGTTTGTTCAAGTAGAGCCGGGAGTACTACCTAAACAAATATAGTTAATAAAATCGTTCTATAATTTATTACAGAAAAGATGCTACGGAATTGAACTCAAAACATAGATTGCATCACCTGTAAAACAAGTAATTCCAAGGAGAGTTCGCTAAGAGGAGTTTCAGCGGCCAAACTCAAGTTGAATGGTAACACAGATGGTATATAGCGCGTTATAAAACAAAGTGGAACATAAACTAGAAGCAAAATTGTTGTAAAAAAGATGGATGTTGATGCAATAAGTCGCCTTAAATGTCGCATGATCGGAAGTTCAATCATCTAAATACTTAACATTTAGGAAAAATAAAAATGTACCAAAGAAGACTGAATAAATGAATTTCTTTAAATTCTAAAAAATGCATTTCTAAGTGTATAAAAAAAGCTATGATGCACAATCATTACATACTTCCTGTATTGGGTTGAATTCTGGATCGTTTAGATTCCTTAAAAACCAAAGAACGCCGGGACGAAGCACTTCGCGCAAAACCAGCACAAACGAAGCCGAGTAGAAAACATAAACCATACCAATTAGCCAATGCATGAAAAGGGATGATGTCGGAGACACCATAAACGAAGCAATTCGACGCGATAAACTTGAAGCAAACAGAGGCTGAAATTTAAGAAAAATAACAGAAATACTGCTTCATGCAAAAATTAAACATGCGTACTTCACTTGATTAATGATCATATATTCTATATATTTTGGTATTGTAGAAATAAAATATGATTTTATAACGATAAAATCTTATAAAAAAGAGGTAAAACAGTGTAAGACTACTTACTAGCGAACAAATGTCTAACCACCAGCCGCATATTATCGGAAAGAAACCAATTTCAGTAAGTACGAGGAGAAAAACTTTAAGAACAAGGTAACACATTCCCAATATTCGGTATACTCTGAAAAAAAAAGAACTGAAATCAAAAATTCCTCTGAAATCTTTTTTCAAAACATTTAAAAGCTCTATAAACTTACAGGGCTAATCTGGAAATTTTCGCTGTGACATGAAGACAGCGAACGATTAAGCTAAGAATAAAATAGCCAAGGAGCACAGATGTAAGTGTCGGAAAATACGCAATTCGGGATGCCAAACCAATAGTTTTTAGAAAGAAATGACCAAGTTGATAAGGCAAGAATGCTGAAAACGTTTTCATGAAAAAAAAAGAAAAAACAGAAGGATTTGATATCATCTTCATTACTTTCACTTTTTCCCCATCACTTTTGATAACTTAAATATTCTAATACAAGAGAAAAAAAATCGAAAAAATACCGAACAATACAGTAAATAAAGTATTCAGCGAAATGACCCAAAAAACATGCTCAAGAAACAAGAGTGATCCATCCAACCCAAGAAGCCTCTGCCATGTTAATTCATCCGCTACTCTTTCCCATTCTCTCCAGTTGTCATTATCTGCTTGATCCTGAACTGCTGCATCTTCCGGACCTTGCTCCATTTCACCTCCTTGTTCTGCTACTTCTCCTTCTTCCATATCATTATCACTAATTTCAGCCCTTTCTTCAGCCACCTGAGGTTTTAAAAATGTCATTACCGCAGTCTCAAAACAAGAGTTCTTAGCAACTACATATTTAATAAGATCAAATTAACCTTCCTGAGCAATTGGTTCTTATCCATCAAATGCCATAAATTCAAGTATTGAAAATAAAACATTACATTCAACAAGAAATCATTTAACTAACCACGGCATCAACATTATCATCCAATGCATTTTCTGCATTTGCATCTCTAGCATTATCTTCTAAATTAAGCCATTCCTGTGGGCCACCATGAATAATTTGTTCACGTAACCAAACAAGTGAAATAAAAGCACACAGAAAAATGGAAACAATAAAGCAACCCTGGAGAAAACTGAATGTTGAAATGTAAAAACAATGTGTAAATATATCAATTAAAGTGCAAAATGAATCGGACTATATTTATTGAAATCTTTGTCAAGATAAGCTACAAATGTTGATCAAAATACTAGTGTTCATGAATAGTTCCAAACTTATCAGTCACGATAAATTTTTTGTTCGTAAATGTTTTGTCTGTTACACTCATGATTTTTTCATACATCAGAAGCAAATCTTTTGTTTATTATACCCATAATTCCCACACATTCACTGCAAAAGCTGCAGTCATTTAATGCAAAAAGTTAGAAAAGGCTTATTATTTCAATCATGAAACATTCTATCGGATGTAATTTTGAAGCCTAAATTTAACTGATATTTTAAACTTATTTAATATAATCGATTTCACATACTAAGATATTAGCAACCAATTTTATAATCATACTTGTTGCACAAATGTTTTTCTGAAATTTCCTTTTGTGCAAAGAAAATCATATCTTTGCCACAACTTACTTTAAGACAATCGATGAGCAAATTGTCTAGAGAGAATAGTTGAAAAGGCAGTGACAATACACTGGATAAAGAAGCAGAAAAAACTATTCTGTATATGCGACAAGCTGTTATTGGTACAATACCTAACCAGGCAACCAACACAAGTGTATAAATTGCCCAAGAGCGTAATATTCGACCCATGTTAAACAAAATTCCTAAAACAGTGTTACAGATATTGACAAATTATGATAGGGTAGAATAAAAATCACGTTAGATGATTTACATTGTAATAAACAATATTTTCTTTCAATATGAAACTTATATATTTCATATATACATATATATTTCGTGCTTAGTTATAACTAAATTTTGTTCAAAATTTTGTAAATGCTGTTTGCATTGATCTTCAAACTTTTTTTTCATTCATGAGAATATTAACTAAAGCTGCTTCAAATGTAAAGAAATATATGTGAATAAACAAACAAAATCTCTCACAAGGATTGATATTTTAAAAATTTGAAATATAAGGATGAACCTCTTATGATTTCCGAAAGTGGCAATGTTTGAGGCATATCTGATCGATAAATGGGTTGAAACGAATACTTATGACTACACAATTCACAAACTTCCTTTTACTGTGTTTCAGCCATTCCAGAAGACAATCCTGATGAACATATTTGATGCTTCCCGTGCAGAGACACGGATAATATAACGCACTATCACCGGCACTTCTACATACTCGACATATGTCTGATATTAACATACATAACTGTTGGATTCGTCATTATTTACTAATATTATCAATCATTCATTTATTATCTTGTGTTATCCGTGAAACAGTTCTATCAATCCAATGAATAGTATTTTCCAACCATTTAAATTTTTCAAGAAATTTCGGAAACAAAGTTATCGGATGACCCAACAATACTATTAACTATTTTATATGATAACCAATATTTTCAAAATGTTTATTACTATCTATATTTTCTCTTATTTACAAATTTCCAATTTTTTTAGAGAAATTTTAAAATGAAGAATTACTTTAAAAATACCTGCAGTTTCACCATCATCTAGTACTTCCGAAGTGCCGGCAACGGCATGCAGTGTATTATTAACCGAACTACTGTCGACGTCTTTCATCGATCTCTCTTAAATCCAGTATACAATCTGAGAATCATTTAAATACTTTAATGACAATAAAGTTTATTTAGCTCGTCTTTTTCTTTCTCTCATTACAATCAATGTCTGATCATTCATTGCACTGAAGAAATCTATTCTTTGATATTTCAAAAGAGACTCAATATATTAAATACTAATCACTCCGTTTAATCCAATATTTATATGGTAACAGCGGATAAGAATTAAAAGAAAAAAAATGAACGAATTTTCAAACGACTAAGATAAAAAAATAAAAACAATGCCAAAAGCTAATCGTTTCTAATTTGCGTTTCTTCATGAGTTAAGCTTAAGTAAGACATCGGTCAAATATCTTTTGAGTCAATCTCCAATAATTATCATTGAGATGATAAAATAAATATAGTCAGAAAAGGTGCAAAAATTTAATTCCATAATATACAACATTATATATTCTAAAAAATTGAAAAACTTTTCACTGCTGTTTCCTTCTATAGTAACCGTTATTCACATTAAATTATTAATATCATTAAAACAATAAACCGTTACTTGTATCAATATTAAAGAAATGAACTGAAATAAATTATAAGAAAAAAATATATTTGAACGAAAAACAAATTATTTAAATTGACGAAATACAAACTTCACTTCGTAAGAATGACATCACTAACCTTGATTGGAGACTTGCCAGATGTTAAGGAATTTGTCGTAAGAAGTTTACTAATACTAACAATTCGAGAGTTTGATGTCAAATTTGTTATGTATCAAGTTTAAACGGATTTTAAAGATTGCCTTTCTTGCCTGTATTCGAAAAATTAGAACCAGTATTCCACTTCCGATATTAAGTCACAACAACACCAAGCCACAGCCAGATGATTACTGCAATTGCCTGCGTATCATTTGATCCAGAACGCTGTGAAAACTTCCAAATCGTTTACTTCTCAAGATCAGGTGTTTGTGCTTAGATGAAGATGGTGATGAGGAAAAAGGTCGAAGCATTGATGGATCTGAAATTATATCCCCTTATGTCGAAGAACTAATATGGACGTGAAAGTCATATCTTTCTTACTTTAGACGAAAAATTCGTTATTATTCTCATTTATAGATTCATTACGGCATATAACGAGAAAATTCCAACATTTATTTCATTCCTTCTCGTTTTGCGACATTATATTTATCATTTAAACAGATCGGGCTTTCCAAATGAATTAAAACTATTTAAGATTATCAATTAAAATTACACTTTTAATGCCATCTATTTCATTTTGTTAGTATGCGAAATCGTTACTATATAACGTTAGATATATTTCTCTATTCATATTGGTAACTGATATTCTGTTTAGATTGAAAAATAATGTAATTCGATTGTAGGTATGCAGTTTTATAAACAAATATATACAGATATATACATCATATGAATAAATATATATATATGTACAAACAGATGTATCTTGCAACATAAATTAGCAAATATTCAATAAAATTTGTTGATATGACAGAATCAAGTTAATTAATATTGAAGTTTGATAATTTCAGATGTAATAAATCATAAATGATGATTGAAGATGATAAAGAAGAAGAATTTGTGGAGACTTGCGAAAAATACCAATAAATGACGAACTCTCCCTGCATCTTCTACAACAAATTGATGGCGTCGTTATTCAGGTAAATTAGATCGTATTTATTTTTGATTATTAGTTATATTTTCGCATGTAGATCACTTTAAAACAAGATAATGATGAGAAATAAACGAAAATGAATTAGAATAGTTCATGAGAGCTTAGTTTAGAGAATAGTCTGCACATTTAGTTATTTGTGATAGCAAAATGAGCACAGAAAACTAATAATTTAAGCATTTACTTTAAATCATCTATCAGTTAAGTTGTCTTTAATTCTATATCCTAAGATCGTATATTTGATTTATAATATATTCCAGTTCATTGTGATCATGATTTTTTTATTTGGATGAAAGTTTATAATTAGTTTAAAATCACTTATATGTAGAATTTGGAATATCCATGGAAAGGTGTAGAAGATAGGAAACCGACAGATTTAGAATATGAACTCTTCTGTGGTGCTTTGGAATCATTTTGCTCCAAACCACTCATCGAGCTTGTGTAAGTTATTTTTAATTACTTTAATTTGATATGAAATTTTTGTTCTTCACTGTACTCTTGTCTTATATATTATGGTATTGTAGTTTTTGCTTCTATCTTATTTCTCTTTCAGCAAGTTATCTATTTTTAATTTCCAGTGACGATTGGACAATTTCTATGGAAACTATCTTACCAACCATACGAAGTAGTATACGAATTTATACCAAAGCTGCATCTTGTGAAGGTATATGCTGAATGTGGATTTTATTTATAAATTAATATTGAATTAAGAATTTGAAGGTTTTTAAATAAGAAATGAACTTATTATTTACTCCTTGATAGGATTTTCTTTTTACATTATCGCATGTCTCGTTGTCGTGCTAATTGCCAACTTTTATCATCTGATTGAAATAAATTGCAGAAAAAGTACGTGAAATGGATGTTGAATTGGCGAGATGGGTTGAATTTGGACTTAGCGCAAGTCATTCCACATCGTACGCAGGAAGCAGTCAGATGGTTATGATCGGATGTAGTCTAACCAAACAGTTATCAGCTATGCATGAAAAAGATCTAGGCGTAACATTTTGTGTACGTTTATTTATTTGCATTAATTATTTGATCAGTCCAATTCGTTCCATTTAATTTGATTCTTTGGATCTATAACCGAGATTGAATGTAGAAACATTTTTAATTTTGTAAAATTTCGAAAGCCAAATAAATGGTAACAAATAAGGATCTGTTTTCAGGCTCCCCAGTATCTGTATTATATTATGGAAATCATATCTTCTAAACAATATTGTTCATCAGTCAGGTGCGAAGCTGCACAAGCATTACTTGATATTCTTTCCCACCCATCGATATCATGGAAATTCATGGTGACGGAAATTGAAGGAAATAAATACACACCATATGAGCAAGTCATATGTCTTTTCATGAAATCAGAGGTTTGAATTTATCACTTTGCTAATGATTGTTTTGATTTCCATCTGAAATAATGAAGTATATTTAAAGTGTTAAAAAACAATGATTTTTGAAAACAAATAAAAACAAGAAAAAAATTTTGGTTGGAATAAAAATGAAAGTGCGTCTGTTGAAAATACATGCAGATAGGTAAGCCATCATTGTTTCTATTTTTACATTTAGATGTTTTGCAGAATGTTTCATTGGATTTATTAGTGGTGCTTAAAAAATCGTAAATTATTTCGCATTCAAATACAGCATTGATGTTGTGATCAACTATGCACAAAAGTTTTTTGTGGAAGAAGATTGTGACATTAATGGCGATATTTCTCATCTGCTCTCGTCTTTTAATATTCTGAACAACTTCTTTTCGAAAATAAAAATGACTTTAGTTATATGTCATGCGCTGCACATCGAACTATTGTGAAAAGGTAAGGATTGGAGAAATTACTGCTGATAATCATTATGTATTCAGAAATTCTTCAAAATTCAGCAAAGTTAGTAATTTTAAAAATATCTCCAATGCACTATATATTACAAATGACAGATGTTTAAAGATGATCACTTAAGATAGTTGCATTTCATATTCTAATATATTGCGTTTGGTGTTTGAAGATGCTAACATTTTTTCTTTTTATACTTTAAATGATGGGTTATTCAATAAAATATTTCTATTAAAGAAAGTTGTAAGATTTTTATTTTATATTCAACTCAAAATCGTTTTGAAGATGCTAACCACATGGGTCGCTGCTTCAATCAGAAATTTCGGATCTGGTCTGTTTAGCACTTTTTAAATTTTACTTCTGAAATAATGTATTTTTTTTCAGCTATGTAATTCCGCATATTTGTGCGCATATCACATTACCTAGTCAAGATGGAAGAATAAAGTATTTAGCAATTCGTTGTCTCCGATTATTATGCGATTTCGATGGCAATGATATCACTGGGACGATTTTTCTTTCACATATGACCACAGAAATAATATCATTAGTTGGACACTTATTACAACGCATTTCGGTAATTTTTATTTTTCTTTTTCTACGATTCTATTAGTTTAAAAAATTATTCTTTTTGCGCTAGTTTTTGTAGTCATGAATTGTAAAGGTAAAGTTTGAAGTTAGTCATGAACTGTCAAAATAACTTACTCGTACTCAACGGATAGCGTGTCTTCAGAAAAACACTTTATATTTACATTGCTGGCTTTCTAGACTTTTAGATTTTTTAAGACATGTTTTTAAATCAAAATTTTTAAAAATTAATATTTTTTCAATTTTGGTTTATTAGAATCATAGGAAATCTCGCATCGCTGTTTTATAAAAATTTTTACAAAGGGCAGAGTTATCTGTATTTCATCATAATATTTATACATCTACTTTGTAAAATTTATTGAGTGAAGAAAAAATTTATTTTTGAGGAAGACAACAAAGAAACGTCACTATTGCCTTATGCATTACGAGCAATAGTATTAATTGATCAGCTCACTGCTGCCAATGAAAAGTAAGTTTCAATTGTTCCTCATTTGAATTTATCTTTGATTTAAATTAAATTCAATTTAAATACTTAAATGTTTCTTTACCCATGGGTTGTTTTCAGAATTTGATTTTTATGAGTTGAAATTCGTTTCTGTTTAAACTCAATCTAAAAAATGCTCCTCACTTCAATAATTTCAGATGTATTTCTCTGATCGATGCCCCTGAGCGCGTAACTGTTCTACAAAGTATGTTGCACATGTTATTAGCAGAGGAAGGACGTCTTGCGTTGATTTCCGCATTATCATTTGGGGATAATCTAAAGCATGTATTACACATGTATGATGGTCAAAAATCAGGGTTACCCGAAGGTCACACCGATGATGACATCAAAACACGCTTCAGGCAAACTGCTACTTATGGATATTTATGTGAAATCTTGTTTACATTAGCACGACACCAGTCTAGTGGAACATTCTGGAAAAGGCATGGTCCGGAAATTAATAAATTAATCGATTGTAATCTCATCTCAGCTGCGACTTCATTGAAACAGTGGTTGGAACCATTTCGAGAGGAACTGGCGCTTGGGAAGGATATGAATACGTTAAATTTCCTCACGACAAGGTTTGAAATCTTCAAAATTCATGTAAAGTTGGTTTATCCAGGAACTGAAATTAGAAATTGAGTATCAGTATTAATTGGTCAATTACTGCGTGCTGCGTGTTGCATGCAAAGTACTACACGAATGTTTTTCGGTCATCATGTTACCATAAGTTTTGCTCATTTTGTGCTAAAAACGAGTACTTCTCTGATATTTTTTCTTGTATTATGCTTTTTCAAATTTTCAAATTTATAGAAAATTTACTATTTACAAATAGCATAAGGTGCTTCATTTGTTTCATGTCAACCTAAAAGCTTATGGAAATCTAAACTCCAGTAGACTTTTGTTCTCAAAAATATTAATGTATTCATTATTATTTTAGACTAATTTATCATAGTGAGAAATATATGGAAGGTGATCCACCGCTTGCATTGGTAACTATACTACGTTTAATTGATGCGATCTTAGATGAGCCAAAAGACACTATGTTTTTGATGTTTCATCCGATGAAATTCATTTTGATTATTACGCAAAATTCTATGAGAATGATGGATTAGAGAAAATTATAAATGTATTAGATGTAAGTTTTCAAGTAATACTGTTTATTTAACATTCAAAGATCATCGGAGTTTTGGAATTCTCTAAAAAATTATTTAAATATGAAAGAAATTTTCTCGATTTACAGATAGCAAATATTCAACAGAGCAAACGAGTACGTTATCGATGTACTGCACTTACCGGTGATTCATACATTTATTGTCAGTTTGCTCGTTCGGCAACAAGCATAATATATAAATTATTGTCATCCATGCAAGTTATCAATCAAAATCCTGATAAGCTTATCGTGGATACATTGTTGATGACATATACACTATGTTGCATGGATGAAGTATCTAGCGATGGTACAGTCAGAGAAATCATTATAAATTCATTTGCATTATTTATTATTCCAACCTTACCTGATCGACAGAGATCACGTAAAACTAGTCAACAGTCATTTTTGGAACTTTTTTGAATTCTGGATTTGAAAAACCCTCAAATTTCTTCGCTACATTGGATATTTTGCTACATTTATTTCCGCTTCCATCGATTTTATTGGCAAACGTTGTTGGCGTTAGCATTGATATGCAGGAGATAACTTCAATGGAAAAATTATGGAGCGATCGTATTTTAGAGAATGGGAAACATCTGCAGTTTGCGGTTATGGTTATTATTTAGATATATCAAATTTATAAAATTTTTATGTGAAAACTTTTTTAATTTAATGAAATAATAATATCATATTTGATATACAATAGGAAATAATTGTCTTTTTATTCAAATTTGGAATATCCTTTTGTTTCTGGAACTTAGCTCTTTTGCTTATTTGGTTCAGATACGCTATGTTTGGTTGTTATTTTGTTATTTTTCCAGCTGAGTATCTCAGCCTCGCAACGATTGAAACAACGATTATTTGATTTGTTTAAACGTTTGGCATATTGTTCCAAGAGCAATGCACTGCGCTTAACTGAGTGAGTAAATTTCTATTAAACATAACTGCTGTTAAATAAATTGTTACACTTATTAATTTTTAATCTTTAAGAAATTTTTTTAAATTAATTATCACTAAAGATGCTTATTTTTTGTACAACTGAAGGAATAAATTGTAGATTTAGATTTATCTTAGTTTTTCTTTAAAAATTTTTTTGCTTACTAAATTATATGATTTGCCCTTATCCTCTTCAGTTGTATTGCGCATTAAGTCTTTAAAATACATTTCTTGTTCGAAATCCATTAATTTGTTCTATTTTGCTTATCATTTAGATAGCATTTTATTATCTTGAATGTCTCTTCCCGCTGATTTCAGTTAGTTACATAAAATCAATTAATTTTTTATTATAGTATTCTTATGAAACAAAGTCTACGGATGCTAACGTCTTCGGCATATGCGGCTGTTATTGATGCTTTCGAGGATAATATTGTCGAGGAAGAATCAGATGTTCGATTTGGCAATGCCGTTGATCGTGTTACGGCTTCGTTTTATGGATTCTTAGCTACATGCTCTGAAGAATTCGTGCTTAGAAATTCCATGGTTACCATAATTTCCCAACGCAAATCTTACATTCCCATATTGCTGAAGTTCTTCAAATTAGCCAGTCCAAAAACTTCACCTCACGTCTTGTTTCAAACATATGTCATTGTAAGTTTGGAAATATTCGTTATTGTTAACATCTCTGTAATTTCTGTTTACCATAGCCAAAGATGACTAGTATATTTAGCTGGTTAATTATAACTTCTGTTTAATTTTTGTCGTTATTGATACTTCATATACTTTTACTTTATGCCATGCGAACAATTTTTTTCAAAAGAAAATTGTTTTTCTACATTTTTTATGCTGCTTATTACTTTTTAATACCTTTTAGAAAATTTTTCGTAATCTTTGCGTTACTGACAATGACATTGATGGAAAAATCGATTGTTTGTCTCGTGATGTTTATATCAGAATATGTGACAGTCTTGTGGAACATTTTGGAAACGTACAACATAATATAGAAACGGCGATGTTCGCAATGGAAAGCATTTGCAAAATGGGACGTTCCTCAGGATTTGGTCGTGCTGTAGTGAGATTTTTTAATTTTCTAATTCTCTTGTTTTTGATACTAGATAGTATCAGTGATCGGAATGCTAATTAGTAAGCGATTATTCGAATCATTAGACTTCTTTTCAAACGTAGGAAAAATGATTATAATGACCTTTTTTATAGAATGTTTTTTAAGTTTATAGATTTCAGATAAAAATCAATTGGCGAATAGCATTAAATAAAATTGGTCGCCTAAGATCTCTGTGATTTTTTTTAAATGATTAGAAAATTCTTCGTTTTATTATTTTTAAGATTTACAAAAAGTTTTTATATAGATTAGCAATGCTATGATCAGTAATGAAGGCGCTCTGTTACATTTTATGGATCGTTTTTGACAGGAGACCCGACTAATAAAGTGCTTTTGAAATGGCAACTCAACTTGTCGATCTTTTTGAAAATATTTTAAAGAAAGTAAGTGAAATAGTTGGATCTGAAGATTCCAGGTCCAATGATGGTAGAATATGTTTTTTTGTTATTGTTTCAAATATGTTGTTATAATATGTCAGTGCTCGTAGACAAACCTAAATTAACTAGAAAAAAATGACTAAAAATCGGTCATTGCGATTTTCATCAATAAAAATTACAATTTCTTTCTAAATGTATGTTCTTCATTATAAAATCATTGTAGAAGATTCATAATGCTACCTTAAGTTTTTTTATATCTTCCAGGATTCAGTTAAATTTATGGTGCTTAC
Organism: Dirofilaria immitis; assembly: GCA_024305405.1. Lineage (NCBI taxonomy): Eukaryota > Metazoa > Nematoda > Chromadorea > Rhabditida > Onchocercidae > Dirofilaria > Dirofilaria immitis. The sequence goes on along the minus strand of JAKNDB010000079.1, from coordinate 2,089,363 downwards.
TTTAAAATCTTCTGCTGATTCCGAACAACATCCTTTAGTGCGGCTGAAAAATCAATTAGCAGAATTGGATTGTTCAAAAGATACACTGTTGAGTTTGCAAAGAGCGCTAGATGTCTTGACTCATGAACATGTGGAGGGTTAGTTTTGATGTTTTTATGTTTCCCATCAATTGCTCGTAGCAGTTCGTTATAATTTAATCAATATTACTATACTACGAGGATTTGTCAAATAGGTCGCTTAACTTCAAGAGGTTTTAACTATTATAAAATCTTCTAAATCTGTCAAAAATGAAAAATTTATCGCTTTAGCAGTACCAGAAGACTTGGAAGCTTATGAATGGCCTGAAAATGTGACTACCGTACAACAAGTTGATAGCCAAATAACAAATTATCATGTAAAGGACTTGTTGAGTTCGTGAGTTATTGATTCTTTTAAATCTTCTTTTCATTAGCTTATCAGTGATAAAATAATGAAATGAATTTTGAATCTTAATATTTAATTTTTTCACGTTTTCACATTTACTAAATCTCTTTAAATTCAGAAAAATCATTTATTTTTAACTGTCGGTACTCATGCTTTTAAACAGAAATTGCTAATTCAAACTTTGATAAATTAGCATTTCTGATTTAAAATTAAAAGCCCATTTTAGACTCCATGATTTACTGTTAAAAGATTTGAACCAAAAATTTGAAATATCTTGTTTTTCTTTCCATTCTAGAGTTTGCAGAGATAACGGGGATTTTCATAATTGTGCTATATTTTCCACTATCGATTTAAATATGCTCAATGAAGAATTTTTCCCAGAGATTACATTCTTTTCTGAACAAAAGTTAGTGTTTATGAATATTTTTTAAAAGCGCATTAAGATTTATTGTGATAAGCAAATTCATTTAGTGTGGCAGAATAATTATTCGACAAAAGAATTTTGTAAAAAAGTAAAAGCGAAACTAGGAATCATTTTAATATAATTTTGTATGTTCTAGCCGAAAAGCTTTGCGGATAGAGAGATCATAGCCTATAACTATTGTATATCTTATGATTTTTTTAATCCTAAGGAAGTGATATTTCCACACTTCATTTCAGATCAGGATCTCCAGTACGGCTGCAGAGTATGAATCCAGTAAGTTTTCTGATCATACATTTTTAGTGAATAATGGCTTTTCCTCCTTTACTTAATTCAATTCAGGGATATTTTTGAATCAGAGTCATTACTAGTGACCATTGCCAACGCATAAATTAAATACTTCATTAATTAGTAGTATTTTTTAATTTGACTGAAGCATTAACTTGAGCGGCATTTCGCTTTGGGTCGTCGAGTTCAATTTTTGCAAATAAAATTATGCTGAATTTTAGGTTCAAAAATGGAAGACGTTTAATTTCGAAGGTCTGAAAAGGTTAGTTGTTTGTAATAGTATTCTCGAATTTATTTATTGGTTTTTCAAATATCGACAAAAAGTTACAGGAAACGTCCTCATACTGCTAGCAAAATTCTATTGAGACCAAAAACACATCATCATTAAATGTATGACGAGGCGGATTATTCATTTAAAAAGAAGATTTCAAAAAGAAGGAAGTCACCTGGAGAATTTATTTAGGGACAAACTATTACAAATATCGCATAAAGAAAGTAAACCCTTTCGATAGAGCTTTTTCTGTGTGAACATTTTTATGATAAACGTATTATGCAAATTTTTATTTGTATCAAATTTGTTATTTTATATGAATTAAGTAATGTCGAATGAAGAATATCTTCACAAGACAGACTAAAATTATGTCCATAGTATTTGGAAAGTACATAGAATTAGTAATAAATATGGACAAAGTATATAAGTATATTTTGTTTAAATCATAGTCCTTTTATTTCTATGTAAAATGACAGCTTGCTCTAATCCATCTATTCATTTTACTGAGATTTATGATTTCGAAAGTATCAATACTTGGTATTTTGCCTATAAAATGATTAGTTCTCAATTAATGCGGGATGTTTTTCTTTTTTGTTATACGTTCAGATGGAATATTGATGATATGTACCAAATGGATGAGATTAAAAAAATGAAAACAAAATAAAGAAGCTTTTCTTTCTAAGTGTTATTAACATATATCTGTGTTATAGATGAATGACTGACAACAAGGTTTCGTAATATGAAAGGTTATATTTATTTACAAATCATAAGTAGTTCGCCTTGCGACAACGTATGAGCACTTACTTACGCATATTTTATACAACAATTATAGCAAACGTACAGCAGTGGGACTTATTATTTGCTTTAACGGAAATAAAAAATGATTTAAATCAATTTTCAATTTTTAAAATTATTTCATGAGGTCGCTCGTTTCCATATTTCATGTCATTGAGATGTTTAAAAATGGATCTGCTAAAATGTTGTTGCTATACGATGGATGATAATCTTTGTCGTCATGCCGAATTTTGGCGATAATTAAATGCAGTAGTCTAGTTTTTAGATCCTTTGAATTAATTTTTGAATAATCCGATCAATTAATTCCACGATTTCAATAATTTCATCCCTTAATACTTCTTCTTTAATGCCTAATGGTTAATGGCTAATTAAATATTACAGCAAATCGATTCAACTAATTTCAATTTTAATTCACAATTTTTTCCGAAGAATGTTACTAATGAAATATCTTCAATTAATTTCATTTTATTTTACATTCTTCCGGAGTATTCATGTTCCTTTTTTTTCTTATAAATTGCTTGGAAAATGGCAGAAATAGGTCAATAATAGTTAAATATTGCACAACTGATAAATTTACTTATCTTCAACTTAACAATTTAACAAATAATTCAATATTTTCATTGGACTAATAAAAATTAATTCGACTAATAAAATGACAATCTTTCCGGAAGACAAATATTCAAAATACTGAAATATCATTCATTTTGATCCCAATTAACTCTTCCAACCTATCCTAAATAACTTATGATTTATGATATTATAAATGGATGCTAAATTAGTTTACACATATGCATATCAATATGATTATTTAGTTCAATCTACTAATTTCTTGAATATCAAATCTGAAATATTTGCACTGCATGATCAGAATTCAATTTTCCACAGATTATATTGCTAAAATTTTTGTTCAGTTAATTTCTTAGTTCTTATCCGAAATTTCTATGATATAACTTCTACTTTATAAGAAGATATCTCATTTATGTGATGTTAAATATGATTAGTTCTTATCCGAACTCTTATATTTCTATGATATTAGAAGTAATATCATATTACTTCTACTTTACAAAAAGATATCTCAGATGTTTGATATGATATGGATTTGATTTTTATGAATGAAAAAATTTTTATGCTATTTTTACTGTACAAAATATTATTTATGGTTATACTATTATAGTATTTTTCCGTTATTTTTTCAGTTTTATTATTTGTAAATTATTTTTGAAAAATTTATTAATTTTTCAATTTTTAAGTTAAAAAGAAAATTTTCTAAAATTGTGCCAAAAGAAATCAAAGAAGTTGTTGTTTAATTCTTCACGCATCAAATTGATATAGCCGTAAAAATGAAAATTATATGCTTAATTATCCACCTACTTCTCTGAAAATATAAGTTATGATAATAAAGTTAAAATTGATAAACTTATCATTCAATTTAAACTCTATAGCAATCTGTAATATTATCATTAAAGTGTTTTTTTTTCAGCAATTACTAGCATTTAACAAAGACTAATAGCTGTCTGTAAATTTGATAGTAGATTAGAATCTAGCAATTTCCTAGATATTTAAAACTCTTAAGATATCTTAAATTTCAAATATTTTAAGTGAATTCTCGAATAGCATTATTATTTTTAATCAAATGATGCATTCCTCATCACTGATGTCAATTTTCTATTTTCGAATGAAGAAAAAAGAGTTGCTATATGATTTCCACTCTCGAGTAATTTCGAATGTAGAAGAATTCCCTTACTGCTTTCTTATACATATAGTTCTTGATCATGCTAATATCTTTAATTTTAGAAGCCTGGATAATAAACGAAACAATAAAATATTAGTAAATGGTTAAAGCATGAAGCTGACAATGCAAATTTAATCATTCCCCATATTTATGTAAAAATCTGGGAATTATACTGTCATCCATCTGAAGTATTTTGTGGCTTATTGTTATTTTACCGTTATACATCTGAAGTATTTCACAGCTTATCTTATTGTTATTTTACTGTTATCCATCTGAAGTATTTTGTAGCTTATTGTTATTTTACTGTTATCCATCTGAAGTATTTTGTAGCTTATTGTTATTTTACCGTTATACATCTGAAGTATTTCACAGCTTATCTTATTGTTATTTTACTGTTATCTATCTGAACTATTTTACAGCCCATTTTGTTGTCATTTAGGTTTCCTATATTGAATTACAGAAATTTTCTCTTTTCTCATTGTTAAAAAAAAAAATGAAAGAAGAGTAGAAAAAGATGAAATAATGCAAAATGAAGAGATAATTTTGATCATTTTTGGTATGTACTTATATGAAATTTATTTATTAAATGAATAAGTCCTCACTAGGATGATAATCTCTTATCTGATAATTTTTGAATTTGAAGAAAAGAATGATACTCATTCTTTTTTCATATAAAATCATATTGTAATAATTCCATTATTTTTTATTGTTTTTTTTTGAATATAAAATAATCATTTTGATATTTTGATAAATGATTTTATATGAAACACGTTTCATTCATCATTCATAGATAGCATGGTTGTTCTTAAAACAGACTTCTGATTTTTTTCTTGGTAAAAAATTGATTGCGAAAGGAACTGGTTCGATAAGGACTGTTAAAAGGAATTGACTTTAATCTTCAGAAATTGCAATGAGAGAAACCTTTTATTTGCAGGGTTTCAAAACATGAGATCTATAGCAAAAATTGCAAAGCTTTTTTGTATTTCCTTTCTTCTAATATATCTATCACACAACTAATTGTTTTCGCATTTTTCCATTTATTTTTTTTCCTTTTTAAAAAAATAATAATACTTCGATTGATCAATGAGGTCACGATGAATTGATTGATGAGGTCACGCTTATTCGTTTACGCTTTTCCTTATAGCTAAATTTGATTTCATCCAACTTATCAATTCGATTTAATTGGCTATCAAACCACTAAGGAGTATTACATCAATGACGCTGGAACACAGACTGATATGTTAATTCGATCAGTATACTTACGGTATAAGGAAACTTTGGGAGAGAAGATTAATATCGAAAAGGTTTATACCCAGGCGTATATTTAAAAGCAATAGGAAAAGGGCTAACTAAAAAATATGGTAAAGATCTTCGAGAAGAGCAAGATTACCAAATAATTAGAGATTATACTTTAAATTCTATCTTAGAACTCATCATACAAGCCTAAAAAGATCTTCTTAATTCTTTAAAAATTGCATCACTCATTTTCGTTTACTTTTGCATTTCTTTTACTATTTACACATACATCCTTTTTTTTTTCTTTCCATCTTGTCTAGTTCTTTTTGTGTATTTTTTTTTTTTTTGCTATTATAGTTGTTGAAAAAAATAACTGATTGACTTCTGATGTTTTGAATTAGAATCCAAACAACAAAGGTTTCTTGTAATTTTAGCCTGAAATTTTTAAATGATTTACGATCAATCTTATCATAATAATAACGAAGGACGGTAACAAATACGAAAAATTTTTAGAATATGAAAAAAAAAAAAAACGGAATTAAAAAGTAAACCTCAAATTAAGATTTACAAACTTAACAAAGGCATATTATGATTTTGACATGGCAGAGATTAGGATAGGTTGGAAAAAGTTCATTTTTTTTTTTACGAATTTTAGAGGGAATTCATGATAGTTCTGAAAATATGAAAGAATCTCAGAAATTTTTGATCCATCCCATTCATATCCATCCATCCATCTATCCAACCATCTATCCATTCATTCATTATTCAATCTGTTGATCCATCCGTTCATCCATCATCGTCCATTCGTCGTCGTCTGTCCGTCCATCTAGCGTCCATCATCAGTGCAAGAGTCCTAAAAAGGGCACAGCCAAAGCAAGCAGAAAGTTGCACCACAACACAATAGAACTATGAGATACATTTATTTATCAGCAATCAATAGATACACACACATTTACATCTACATGCATGCATGTATGTATTTTAACAGACATTGTTTGCATCTGTCTGTTCGCATCTGTCTACTAATTGTGTGTATGTGTATGTGTGTGTGTGTTTGTGTGTGTATGTTTGTGTGTGTGTATATGTATGTGTGTATGTGTATGTATGTATGTGTATGCGATATAAGTATTGCGTACATATAAAAATATATTGTAGGATGGTGCAGTTAGTGCAAAATGCGTGAAGTGAAAAAAGGCGTTAGGAAGGGGAAGGGGGCGATGGTAGCTCTCGCTTAGAGCTCACAAACGAATATATGATGCACATGGAAGCTGAAGTGAACTTGCAGCCGCACGCCATCAACTTTAGCATCGATGAAGAGCAGGTCATCATCATATATTCTCGTATCTGGCTAATACTGATCTCGACGAATGATCAACCATGCCTAATAAAATAATTATATGGCATGCACTTTCAAACTATACCTCCCATATAGCAAACATCCTATCTATCATTATCCTCTTTTGCTACTCTTCAATTTTTTCCCAGACGGAATGTGTAACGTGACGCGCAGACAGACATTATATATTACTGCCTACGCAGACAAAGACACACTACATGCATGCATATCGATGCATGATGTCTCTCTCGTATGTCTGAAATGGATATTGCTATCTGAAGGAGGGATTCTATTGTTTTATTTGAAATTAGCATTGGATAAATTAAGAATAACATTATCTTCTATTTATTATTACTATCAATATTATCCATATCATTTGCTTGGCCGATCAAATTAAATCTTTTATGCCATATCACGTTATCAGATGAATTGATATATCATTTTATTTTTTGCATGCCTATTTTTACGTTAATTCATGAACTTAATCAATTTCTTAATCTTCTCATATATTCAATAGTCCTCTTTTTCTTGGCCATAATAACATGCAAGGCTCTTTAATTGTAATCCTATTTTTTCTTTTTTTTTTTTTTTTCATATTTATGATAAAGATTTAAAGTATAGAACAATAACTTAGATATATGCGATTTGTTATAGTCACTAATAAAATCATTAATATTTCCATCATATTCATCAAATAATCCAGATACGTCGATTACGTATAATTTATACGTAATACTTTTTCTATATCATTTATACTACTTTATGATCTCTGTTATCATTATACAGATAATTTATCATTTAATAATGCTGCTTCCCGATATTGTCTAATCAGTAATTTCACCTGTAATAATTTTCTTCTATTCATTTGAAATAAGTATGATCCATCGATATTTCCGTCATCTATTTCGTATATCATCAATCGTTGTATAGTACAAAATTTGTTTCGATTGCATCATTTTTTAAGTGCTGTGATTGTACTTAGAAATATCGTCAGTAAAGGAATAAGCTTATTTACTGATGTCGCACTGACAAAAAAAAATCTTTCCTCAGGATTATTTCAGGACTGATGAGGAATACTTTCTGAATCCTTCTAATTGTGGAAGCATTTTTCTTGTAGAAAATTATGGAAGTAATTAAAGAAGTAAGTATTGATCGGTAATGAAAGGTCTCAGATGAAAATAAGGTAAAACTTCACAGCTCGTTTTGAATAATCGATTGTCGAATGTAATTACAGATGTGCTAAATATGTTTCTTAGATGTAGTGATTTCTCTCTCAAGAAATTGTGGTAGCAGCAAACTACTAAATAGTTTTTAATATTTTCGTTCAATTACTGAATTGGTTATCATTCGTATATAATCCAATTTTCATTATGTATCATATCTATCGAGAAAAGTTGCATAAAATAATAGACCAGTAGCCGCTCTCAATTAATCATTATCAACTTTCGATAACTAATCATTATTATTTTCCTCACCATAAACATCTTCAACTTCTTCCTAAAACTTATTGAATTATAGCTATAGTATGTATTCGTTTAGATATTTCAAATATCATAATTTGTTTACAAAAGCATTTTAAATTTAAACAAGGAAATCAAATTCTATTTTTTTTTCATCTATCATTATTTAAAAGCGAAATATTTATTAAATGTAATAAGTATTGAACATCGAATTTCTATTTTTGCATTTTGCACCAATATATATTGCACAAATGGCATTACTTTTTACTTAGTTTTAATTCCGTTATTTTTTTTTCTTTCAATTATCGTGCAAAGATTTTTCCGTTTCATTACACTTCATTGCTATAATATATATAGTTAGTTTCTGAAGAATTAAGTAATGATATTTTTAATATTTCATTATAATAATCTAATCTTTTTATCAATGTACTTTTATTGTTTGATATTATTACAAAATGCATTTATTTTATTTGTTTTAATTGATATCATTCTCATTGATACATTATTATAATACACTTTCATTTATCTTCCAACGACCACATAATACTCATTCCATTCGATGTTCGATAAGAGACATTGTAATCATTACTGATAACAATCCTTTTCCTGTTGATATTCCATATATGTTATAAGAGATCTTAGAAAAAATTATCATTGATGACTTCTTTTCATAATGTTATCTTTAAGAAATTTATTTTTAATTGAATAGGAAAGGCATTACTTAAGATCTAAGCGAATTAAAGATATGTATATTTATTATTATATGCATGGATTCAAATGAGGTTAGAATTTATGATGTTTTTAGCAATATTAGAAGATTTCTCTTTGAAGATATGAAGCCAAATGGAAATGGATAACTTCAACTAATAATGTAGGAAATTTGAAAATATCAATATAACCTTCACAGTTGACTTGTCCCTCTACTTTATTTGCCATCTAATCTTCTATAAACATTCTTTATAGCATGATATTATACCCTTCATTCTATCTTTCTAAATTATAAATTAATAAGATTATTAAATTAACATTCATCCGTTTCATCTTGTCTTCAGTTTAACCATTCCTTAACTTTTGCTAATGTTTGATTCAAAACGTAATTGCCAAATCACCTTTGACCTTCAGTTGAAGCATTTTTATTTTTCTATCATTGAAACGACTACTATCCATACACAGAATAGAATATTAATGAAATAATTACTGATTATTCGTTCAAATTTGAAAATGAAAAATCGTTGCAGTTCAATGACAATTTAATAAATATGCTAAATAGCACTTAATTTTTGTTACATCATTTAATCATCTGATAATTTGATTCAGATTCTAATTCAGAAATATGTATCACCAAAAATTGACCATTGTATGCAAATTCTTGGATTCGATTTGTCAAAATTACTTTTGTTTTTTACTTGAGAACCAAAAAAGAAACAATATTCTTAAAGTGAAATATAATGAAAAGTATATAAATTTGATTTATGTTAACCCTACTTTAATGAAAATTGCAATAAGAATTTTGGATACATATTCTAGTCAAATGAAATGATATTTGATTATAATCAGCTGAAAACTGCTTGTTTGAAGTTGCCAAATATCAATATTTGAAGGTGATTTTTTTAAAATCAAAAGTCGATTTCAGAAAAGATAAAAGAATCTGATACAGTAATAAATTTAGTGAATATATTATAGAGGACTAAAAACATAATTTCCAAATTGAAATAGCTGAAAGTAGTAAATTCTGTAAAAATAAAAGTATCTATGATGATACACTTATCTGCTATGAGAATAGAAATCGATCAGTTCTGAAAATATATTAGAAGCAGAGATTAGAAAGTGAAAAAGCTGTAATTTCAGCATTTCTAGAATTTATGAAACAATTAATAATTAAACTAAGTCTTATATTTGGTAAAAGAAATAATTTTTTTAATAAGTTTTTACAAAAATAACAGCTTACCATACTCTTTCTGCTATTAATTGGCAGAGAAATAATTAAATTTCACTTGATGTGACACATCATATTACATATCAAAATCCTCAGCCATAGAAATGGTATCATGTTTCAGGATGTTCTTGTAGATTTTTTTATCCGCATACATACATGTACTGTTATCACTGTTGTCACCGTACGTAATGTGTGTAATGTGATACGATGTTCTACAGTAATCGACTTTATCAACATCCATATTTAATCGACATATTTAAATATATTTTAATAGCAATCCATCTTAAAACATCATTATGTTGCAAATACAAATATCAATTACCCATAGGCATACTAGGCGAAATTAGATCATTTCTAAGATGATCTAATTTGGTTATGATTATTAGTAAATGCTAATATATCCATCCATTCTCTACTAACATATCAAATATTTGGAAAATATTTATTACAGATAATTTTGGAAATATTTGTAATAATAAATAATACATGCATTTATTAGTATCATTTTGTAAGCGAAATTAAAGTAAAAAGGAAAAAATTAGGCACTAAAAATTACCTAATTGAATTAAATTTTAGAAAATAAGATGATGAAGATCGAACAATTTTAGAAATTTGTTTTCATTCATTCATCCATTCTTTTGTTTAATAATTTTACCATTTCCGTTCTTATCAGTTATTACGACTTGTCTCGTGTAACTTGTAATTGATGATTTATATGGGTCCTGAAAATAATGCTTAATAATTGCTTACTGAGATATTTGTAAACTAAATGAAATTTATTAACTTAATTTTACTGTATAGTGAAAAAAGATTTATTCCGTAATTTCTGTAAAGAGCTAAATTCTTCTCATTTCATTTATTATCACTTCTGAGATAAATGAAAGTGAGTCTCGATCATGTCAATAAAGAAATAAGTTAGATGAGATTTATATCTCATATGTATTCCTTTCTTAATAGCATCATCTATAAATAAAATTTTCAGCTTCAAACGTTCTACTGCAAAAATATTCCTTTTGTGATAATTTAACAACTTATCATGTTATCAGAGTTATGTCAATAATAACAATATATGTATTTTTGCATATTATTCCTTCAAATAATCTGCATATAAATTTATAAATTGTTGTAATCAACAAAGGATAATACTTTTTCATCTTATGTATCGCATTGGCATCTCCAACTTTCCCGATTTTTGATTTTTATATGAATTTCTTTGAGTAATCAATAGAGATGTCATCATAGGTGATTATAGTAATTAGTAAAAAGGTTAAAATAGAAACTGACAAAACATTTATTAATATAAATTTGATAACTTGTATTTGTGTTAAATGAATCGAATGAAAAGCAGCGTGTTTTTTTTTCCTCTCTAGAAAGGATTGCACAAAATTTTGCAATGTCTGTCTGCTACGAGCATAGGTATGATTTCAGAGAAGGTAGGGAAAGCATTGGAAAAGTTAAAAAAAAAAGTCGCGTGAAAAGTTTTGTATTTAAGGATTAGTTCAATCGGATTGGATAAAAACTATCGATCCATTGGAACTGCAAGGCTTAAGATTTTGATTTGATTTTAGCTATGATTGGAATATATTAGAATTTCTTAGGGATCAATTTATTTTGTAATTAGCATAAGTTGTAATAAATTTATTACAAAATTTGATGATGCTAGAAGAAAATAATTCAGCAAAGAGAGAAAGAGGGAAAGAGAAAAAAAATTATTTCAGTTTTTTAATGTATGAATGGCTTATTTAAAGTCTTAAAAAGTTAACGTTCTTTTAATAAAGAATTTCTCGATAAATTCATTTTATTCAATTCAATTCAATTTAATTGCTATCGTTTAGAAGAGAGGAAAAGAGATTGATGAATGTTAGAGAGATTATTAGTCTGAATAAAAATACATTTACCTGGCTATTAAGTGAAGTCTCTAAAAGAGTGTCAATCTCATTTTAATTTTATAATATATGAGGGTATTTCAATTGAAGTTGAAATTTGATAAAATATCTGCCATATATTATAATATAATAAAGTTAATTTTGATATTATATAAATATTATTAGCGTTAAAATCTTAAATCTGCCTTCTTGGCTTCACTTTTCCTTTTCTCTTTTTATTATTTATTTCTGAGAGAGAAGAAAAAAATGCACTTGGATTCTTTCATTTTGCAATGAAAAGTTCTTTACTTTACTTTACTTTGATAAGTGAAGGGAATGCCTTTCATCCTTTTCTCCCTTTAACAGCCTCATTCATAGCATGCGTATCATTTCAAATATTCATATCTTCGCTAATTCTACACTTTTAAATGGCAAAAACTGTTATTGAATTTCGACGAGAAAGAAAATCAGAAGGAGAAGAAGAAGAAGCATTCTATAGACATAACTTCATGTATAGACACATCATTCATTCATACTCATATGATTGCTTTCTAACAACATGTCCAATAATTCATTGTTCTTATCATTAATTACTGATAAATGATATAAATATCTATCTGTTTCTTTAATGATACTTCATTTTAATGGATACGTCGAGATTTAGTACTATTTATCCGAAGGACTGTTGTGATGAAATGAACTAATATGCAGTGATAATCACCAGGATAAAATGATTCTTAAAATCTAGCCGCAACGAGTAAGAAGGTCGCATTAGTTAGCGTTGACGACTTTAAATGTAGGCTAAGTTGGAGCTTCTATTGGTGCAAATCTTGTTAGTAGTAACAAATATTTAAGTGAAATTCTTGAAGACTGAAGTGTAGAAAGAAGAATTCAGAATGAACTGAAGTAAATTATCAAGATAAAAATGTTTTCAAAACAGTCATAATGTAATATATCTTCTAGATTTAACCTTTTGAATGTATTTCTATTCTAAATCACGTGTGTCTAATAGAGCTGATTCGTACTTCTAAGAAGGACCAATAAATAAGAATAGAGTAAGATTAAAGATATTCTTTTGCAAGAAAGAGCATTATAGATATATTTTTGCTTCTTCTCATATTGGAAAGGGAAGAAAAAATTTGCTTCTATAAAATGTAATTCTTTGTCTATATGTCTCATCCCAACATCTAAAGTAGTATTATACCACTGTGCTGTAATACATGCATGCATTGATATGAATCTGATGGTATAGTTGTACGCGTGCCATTTTCATGTTCCATCTGTAATAATATCTTATAGCTTCTAAAATTATGGCTCTTTGATTATGCTACTTTCTCGATCATCAACTATTTCAAGTCTCACTTTCAATCACTGTTGTAGTATCTGTAATGACGATTCCTCTCAAATGATGAATATTCTCATATGAATAAGGCGAAAAAAGATTGCATCAAATAGATGATATATTCATAATGATTATTATAACGATAATGATTGATATTATTTGCATTTCGATAAAATATTCATTCATTCATTGTATTTAGGTAAATTTTTGAATTTGTACTTTGAAAGAGAAAAATTAAAATGAAATCTTTTTCTTATTAATTCTATTGTTGAATTTTAGATAAGAAATAAAACTTCTAATGGTATCTAGCCTTCCTAAAATTTCATATCATGAGTACTGCTCTATTTGATATATAAATTTTTTTTTTTTAATTTTATTTTAAAGCATTTCCTGTGATACTACAACAGTGGGCATTCGTTTCTATCGCCAATGTGTTACATAGTGCAGGTGCACTATACGAAAGGTGTAGCGACAAAGCAAATGCCACCATGAACGCTCACTATGGGAAAACTTCTCCATTCTTTTTTTCTTTTTTTTTTTAAAGTCCTAGACGTCCATTTCACATCACAAAAATTACACCTGATTCTTACATTTTTTTTTGCTATCTACTCTTACAATTTTATCCGCAATATTTGCAATAGCAATGCTTTTATCATCAGCACTATCATAGCGCTTTTGATATCTCATTACTATTACCTTTTATTTTTATCATTTTATTTCATTATCATCTAATGTTTCTAATGAAAGTTTCTACATGATGTCATAATTTGTTCATTCAATGATTCGATTTAAAAATGTCTATCCAAATAAGCTAGCATATTCCGCAGGGAAGAAGAATTTCCTATTTAATGATCTTAGGCAAGTTAATATGTATTTAGATCATTAATAATATTTGTAAATGATGAGGCTAATTTTGCCCTTGTTTTTATTTGAAGATTTAATGCATTTCGTTGCAGTGATCTTCTTCAAAATGATCAATATCCGATATTCAGTGTTACTTTAGTAGAGAGTAATAATATGCTTACCTGAAGATTTGTTGATGAGTATAAAAATGATATTTCTTCATACTCTTACTTGCTTTCCTTTGTTTCGAAAATACTATTTAATCTTCAAATCGAAATCATTGTAGTTCATCAGGAAATTCAATGCCAAGACTTCAGAAAATGATCAAGATTTGTAGGAATGTTCGCATGAGATGAAAGAATAGATCACATTAGTATCATATTATTTGCGGCTAACAAAATTCTCGAAGACGAAATTATTCTTCATGATACCAAAACCAGTAACAAAACTAAGAATGGTGGATCTTTTTTACATATAATTCTCTTGCTAATTAATTTTAATTCCCACGGAATCAATGTGTGATTTTTTCATCATTTTCGACCTTTTATCTTACTGTTGTATTTTTAAAATATCGTAGAAGGAGTAAGCGAATCAGCCAATGTACAGTTTACAGTTTTCGTCTCAGCCTCGTATACGTTCCACTTATGTTGAAAATTTTGCATAGCACTAAACAGAAGAATTTCTTTTCTTCAGAACGTTTTAATTCACTTTTTTTTTTTTACTCCGAAGTACTAAAATTTCCTGAAGCAATGATATCAAAACTAATATAATTATATTCGTATGATTTGTCAGCTGGAAATATAATATTTCGCTTATGAATAAATATAACATAATTATAAGAAGTATTTCTTTACATCTATAAATTATATTAATATCTAATTGAAATTGTGACATAATCATCGAATTATCTGAAAATATAATCAATAAGTTGGATTGAATTTAAAGATTTATCGATTGATATTGCGAATTTTTTACTAGAAAATTCACATAAAATTTCATTTATTTTACAAACATTACACTACTGAAAATAATCTGTACGTATTGTCAACTAGAATTATAGAATGTAGTATTACTGTAGAAATTGTTATATATTTACATAGCTTCTTTCTATTTGGAAATAGCGTGAATGATTCGAAACAATTTTCGGAAGATGAAGAATATTCATGATCATTGACATATTACTTTCATACATAACAGGTATCGATTTCATCCGGTATAGCTATTGATTCGGATTTACATCCGTGATAGCTATCAATTTAAATTTACATCCGTGATAGCTGTTAATTTAAATTTACATCTCTGATAGTTATTGATTTGGATTTACATCCGTGATAGCTATTGATTTGAATTTACATCCGTGATAGCTATTGATTTGGATTTACATCCGTGATAGCTATTGATTTGGATTTACATCCGTGATAGCTATTGATTTGGATTTTCATCCGTGATAGCTATTGATTTGGATTTACATCCATAACTATTGATTGCTACAAAGTTCATTATGAAAGTGTTCGTATTGCTAATTTTTCGATCAGTTCTTTGCTCTTTCATGTTTGATTTTTTTTCCTTGATTTAAGAAGTTGTATTAAAAATGGGCTGCTTAACAAGCTAGAAATTTATTAAGCCATTTTTTCAACTTATCTATAAATGTGATCAAGCAGAAAAAGACTACGATGAAGCCATTTGTTTGCAAAACAAAAAAAAGAGAAAAAAAAGCAAAATGATAAGACATTGTAAATTACTATGATCTCTAATTAGTAGTTAAAAATGAAACATAATAAGTATGCCATCGTCGTTACAGTCTAGCGAGCAGACTAACAATCGCAATTATTCCTCGAAATCGGTTAATTTTGAATTTAGCAGTAATTAATGAGAATAAATTTGAAACTCGACTTCAAAGAGAGAGAGAGAGAGAGAGAGAGAAGAAGAAGAAAAAGAGAGAAAAGAATCCGATCTGGTAAGAAGCAATTTTAATTTTACATAGACGATGCAGTGAGCAAGAGGAATAGCGTCGTCGATAGAGTTAACATCACTTTTCTCTTCGTACATTCAAGTTCCTAATTTCAATACTAAAAACCACTGTTAGGATTCGTCTACATCAAACGAGAATGAAGATACGTATCTCAGAATAATTTCAATGTACATTTTTCTTCTTTCCGAATAGGAAGAAGTAATTTTCACGTAACACGGAATTAATGTAAAATTTGATAAAATTTGACTACAACTTTTATTATATATATATATATGTGTGTGTGTGTGTATGTGTGTGTGTGTGTATGTATGTGTGTGTGTGTGTGTGTGTGTGTGTGTGTGTGTGTGTATGTGTGTGTGTGTGTGTGTGTGTGTGTGTGTGTAGTTGTGCACGAGAATACGTTATATTTGTATGTACGCATGATGTGTAAATAAGCACTCTTACATGTGTCTACTTATCGTGCAGCAGTGAAGCCATCTCTTTCATAATAGATGACTGTTCGAAACTTATCACCACGAAACTTAATTTCTATGTTTCGGCCAGCCATGTTGTGAAATGATAAGATGGCGCGGCCGTTTTAATTTATTTTTGATCAGATGGGTGAATTTTTCTTGAATTAGACAAGTGATGTTATTTTATTGTGTATTTTATGCTATTGCGAAAATGAGGAAAGGGAAAGTGATCAGTTTGATTCCACGCAAAATTAAATTAAAAGATTACTTATTATCTTATTATTCAGGATTGTATGATAAATTTTTAAATCAAAAATATCATTTATTAGCTTCCAAGAAAGAATTTCTCTTTCATGTTTATCTTTATTAAATAAGTTTAATTTTGACTAATTAGATAGATAAGCTTGATTGAAACGGAAAGATTAGATCAGGTATGAAATGATGGTATAGTTTCTTTAAAATTCCCTATACTAAAGTGTAATAATTAGCAGTATAATGATAATGTCTAGGTTGATATTATTTATTGACTGACATATAAATTAACAACATGTTTATTTTAATGTTTCACATTTCTTTTTTATCTATTTGCTTGAACTGCGATGTTTGTTAAAAAACATAATGAAAGTAAAGATTATTTTTAATATATGGTATGATATGATATGATATGATATGATATGGTATGATATATGGCGTAACATAACCCCGTATATATATATTAATATAAAAGTTGTATGTTGCAGAATTATAGTGAAAATATTAGTTGAAAGGAGAGGTGGACATACGTATTATTGGGGCCAAAACAATAATTGTGTGATCGTTTCTATGCAATTTCTATGAATGGTGCGCCAGGGGTTCTCGGCAGTCGCAAAAGCACCACCGGAAGGCGGTTCTATCCGCCAACCTGCTACTATTCGTGCCCCTACCCAACAGCAGCCTGCTGTTTCTGTGGCTATTTTTCACAACCGGAGGAAGCTGGCCCTAGCTGTCAGGTCTTTTTATGTTCATTTTTTTAGCATAAAAAGAATCATTTTCAGCTTTTTGTTTTTAATATTTTTAACACAGATTATAATATTTCAGCCCAGTACTATTTCGCCATCGCAGGCATTTTCTAGTGTTGTGCAGCAATCAGCCACTCTGAGGGAACCGTTCCCTATGTTACATTCGCCCGCTGTCCAGCATCCAATAGGTTGGCCGCCACAATTTGAAATGCAGGTCGGATTATACGTTAGATTATTGGCTATGCTTGAAATTAATTACTTGAAAAATGTGTAAGATGAGCTCAGTGATTTCAAATTCGAAATCCATTAAAAAAGCAATGGATGCTTGGATTATCTTGCACACTTTATATGTATTATTTTCAATAAAATGATCTTCTACATATTGATGTAATTTGAAATTTCATTGCTAGTGTTGCCTGTTCATCTTATAAAATATGAGACAATATGATTGGATAGAAACTTCACTTCTTATTTCAGTATTTTTTAATTATTTTTGTGTAATTAAGAAGTTTTTTTTTATACCTAAAGTAATTTTAAACGGAGTGGTTATTTGTTGGAAGTTTGATTCCTTTAGATTATTCCAGAAAGGTACCTTACATTTTTCATTCTCTTCTTTAGCAATTTCTAAAAGAACCATCTCATCTTAGGCTCTCCTATCGAATGATTGCTTGGTCGTAGCATTGGCTTATGCTGTCCACATTTGCTTTATTTGAAATCCATTTGCTTTATTTGAAATCCATTCTAAAGTTTTAGCTTTTGGACATTTGATTTTTTAGTATTCATTCAAATACATGTTGCAGCTACTGCAATCTGCCTCTTCACAAGTTGCTGCTGCTGGGTTGCGGTATTCTCAGCCATCAACGAGCCAGCAACCGCCATCTGGAACAGACATAACAGTGGGCGTATCACCACTCTCCTCTCTACCTTCTCCTTCCATTTCCAGTGCCTCATTATTAACGGGTATTGGTTTAAGCCCGGGTTCTGGTTCTGGTCCTGATCCTGGCTCATCTGGGCAATCACCACTTCAAATGTTGGGCGCAATGAATCCAGCTCTCTTGGCACAATATCAAGTTATTCTTGCAGCTGCTGCGCAACAGCATCAAGCTGCTGCTGCAGCAGCTGCGACATTAGCTGCTGTATCCGGTGGACGCTCACCGCAAATTGGTAATTTTTATTCTCGCTATTGAACAATAAATCTGTCGTACATCATTTCTCAAATATATTGTTTCCATCGTTCATACAGATTGCCATCGTCTCACTGCTCGAATTACGACGACGGATTTAAATCATCGTCATAGTACGGAGAGTGAGTATTTAAAGTATTTAAATCATACGCATATTAATTATGTTTTAAATATAGAGTCTTTCCGCTAGACATTTCCTATTAGCATTATTGATGCATTATCGCATCTTCATAAAATTTACTCATCTTTTTGTCATAAGCTCACTTAACAGTTAGCAGAACAGATTTTGATGTAATTGGAAAAGTGATTCAGTTTTGGTAACATATTAAAGATATGACTTTTTCAGTTAGACTATTCAGTTGATTTCATATTTTTAACAATATATATTTCTTAAAAAATTCGCTCTTCATACTTCGAATTTAATGAAAGTCATTTCCTAGTTATCATATTGTAATTAGAAATCTTCTATTAATTTTTAGGATCGCGTGCAGGACCACCTTCAACGCCTGCATTAACCCTTGAGCAGAATTTACAGCGACATTTATTACAGTTACAACAGCAACAGCAACTTGCAGCTTCGGGTACTGCCATCCATTTACTGCCGTCATCGCCATTACATGGTACAACTTTAATGACGCAAATGCATGCTGCATTAGCAGCTGTTGGAGTACTGCCACAACCTCCACAGGCTCTACCGACTCATACAACTGCTCAACCTACACATCCACGTGTAACAACAGCTACCATAACTCAGTCAATGCCATCGTTAAGTGCCGAAACAAGTTCACGTCCATCACGGGTTGAATTCATACAGCCTCAGCCATTTCTCTCGCGCGCTGCTGTTGCGCGACAAGCTTTATTACTTGCGTCTACTTCTCATGCTGCTGTTGCTGCTGCAAGTGTTACCACTATTCCTACGTCTTCTGCATCTGCACTGCAACTTTCTACATCACAACCATATTCCCAAGGTTTTTTGCTGCGTTTGCTACGTATTTCTGAAAATTTGTTCATTTTTTTTCAATATTCATATTTTTTATTTATAATAAAAATTTTTAAAAGATTATATATTATAAGACTAAATGCTACATAAGAAACCTATGATTAACGAAAATAAATTAAGGTGAAAAATGTATTCTTGAATTACAGGGTCCTCATATAATTCTTGAATTTATGGACATTCAAATTTATTGTGTAGGAAGATTTTTCTTAGATGTATATTATTTATAGAGTAATTAATTGAAATACCAAAGAACCATAAGTATTATTATGCGATCATTTTTAGCTAGCTTTAGAAGCTAGTTCATTGTAAATATTATCATAAAAATGATACTCATTTGATATTTTGCGTACGGACAACAGCTATGAATGCTGCTATGTTTTGTTTTGGTATGCATCTCGGTATAATCCTCCATTTCACGACACTATTCTTTTTATTTATTTATTAGATAGGATTTCTACAAATTTACTGAATTTGTAAATTTATTTTTATTTGAGCTTATTTTTTCCTGTTATATAAGTTTCAATTAATATGTTTTATAGCTCTTGGTCGTGTTGTAATGATGCCGCCGCCTCCACTGCCTCGTGTTCGTCATGTCTTAACTCAGGAACGCCGCAGGTAATTGCATTGCATTAATCGATAATAACTTGTTTGTTTAACAAGTGATAGCAACGGTTCAAAAGAAGTTCAAGCTATTTACCAGAGCAAATTAAATCTTTGTAGGCCTGAATGATGAAAAAGATGAAGAACAGCAAGATTAAGTATTTCAATGATTGATCCGTTTACTGGTAATTATTTGATCTTAGTTGCTGGTTTTACTGCAAAATCTTGTGCCTTAACTTTTTTTTATAACACTTTTATTACGCAATATATATTCCAATTTGTTAATTTCACATCCACATTTATTGATGAAATTATCATGTTTTTCTCTTTTTCATCATCTCTTTTTGTCATTTTTCGTTTTTCTCAGCATTTTTCCAAACAAATTTGTATCGTAGAATAAATCATTTGGAATTGTGAAACATTTCTGTGGAAATGTGTATGAGCGGAAAGAAAATACGTTGTTTGGAATTTAGCATATTTTATGATTAATCGCAGTATCATTTTGTAGATACGCTCCTTATCAACGTCCCACACCCGCTATTCCGTTGGCCAGTGCTCCGTCAATTGCCGCTCCTGCTGCTTCTATCGGTGCTCCAGAATCATCGTCTTTCCAAGTGGGAACACTGCCGTCACAACCGTATTGTCCTTCTCACTTCATGCGCGGTTTGTTTAAATTTTTTCTCATTTTGGAATTATTTTCAAATTTCTCGTTATCAGCGTTTTGCTTTTACGGAAACAGCTGCGAATTGTGATATAATAAAGCAATTTTGACTGATTGGAATAGATTGTGAATCAGATGATTAAATTAGGACACTCATTTTAACCTCATATTTTTTTTTGCTGTAAAGAGTGTATTTATAAAATCTGATTCACGTACCTATAATTTAGTTTTAAATTGGTCTATTATAATATTTTCATTATAGCTAACAGAATTTGATTTTAGCCGCTATAAGCTTGAAGACGTACTATAGAGCCATTTCATTCTTTTTTTTTTTTTTCATATGAGTAGTACATACTCTTCTTTGCACTCATTTTGTACTTTCGAAAATTATTAGCTTAAGTGGTTAATGATGTGCTGATTTACTTTTTTTCCGTGATTTGTATCAGTTGTTTCGTTTCATTTTCACAAAACTTGATATAGAAAATTTCTCATGGAGAATTTAAGGAAAGAGACTGGATATTGTTATCATTCCAGTAAGAGATATAAATTATCTAGTATAGATTATACAAAGAAAGGAATGGGTGAAATATTTAGTAAGTCACTTTGAAATTTCTTTTCAAGTGAAAGAGGAACTGTAGTTCTATCAAATTAATGCTTTTACTGGTTCTTGAGTCCCCTTTAATAAAAATAATTTATAATAATTTCAAACTCCAAATATATCCATATGTTGCTTTTTCAATTTGACCACAATAGACATCTTAAGCTTAACTTCTTATAGCGCTCAGTTTTTTTCAGTTCGATTATAAAATTTTTTCTAGAATTCAGCTGGAAATTTATTATTATTGCAGGTACAGTGATACGGCTGCAATCGGGTCAGTTGAAAAGAGTTGAAGAAATGAGCACAGAAGACTTTATTCTGTCTGCGGCAATGAAAACGGATCTCGTACTTTGCAACAGTAGGGTCATCCGAATTCAGGAAATTGAAAAAGATCGTCAGGTTCTTGTTACTTTTGCTGTTGGCGAACAAAGGATTCTGGTGAGATTTTCTTAAAATTTGTGGTAATATATTAAAAAATAGGTTTGTATGGCATTAATTCCTACAAGAATGACTGGTAGCATAAACAAATGATTAGCAGTTTCAGTTTTTTTTTGAAAGTCCATTTACAGTCATTTGCAACGTAGAATTTGCCGGGAGACACGGTTTACTGAAAAGATGTAATAATTGAGCACCATTCACTTTTTGATATATATCTACTTCTTTATGCCGTGGTACGAACTTTTTCTTTTTTTTTAGACCGATTAGCTAATGCTCTGGACAGAGAGTTAAATGTTTCATGTAATCCGCTTCTCATGTGTGCTATTAAAAACCGAATACTGTGATTTTCCTTGAAAATTAAATTTCGATTGGATGTTCCTGCATATATTTAAAAATTAATTTTCAAAAAAAAACTTGAGATCTTTTGCGCCATAAATTGCTTTTTGTGAAAAATGGCCAATCAAACAGAGAGATATTGTGTCTGTTGTATTTCATTATTATTCAAAAAGTAGTTCTTTCGTTCTCAAATAATAGTTTTCAGTGCATATCTTATGAAATTGATACTCATTACTCATTCTTTTATATTTAGGTGACGATAGAAGCTGGGATCGAATATCCCTACTTTGTGATTGACCAAGGTTGGGCATCATGTAGCCCGGAAAGAACACGTGCCACATATGGATTGATTTGTAGACAGTTAAATGTAAGTTTTTGAGTAATGAAGAATTATAAGAATAAATATAATCAATAAATTGACACGACATATTAGTAAATATTATGTTGTTGCAGTGTATGTGACGGCCGTGAACTCCCTGATTTCTTGATACCAAAAGTTTGACGTCAAATTCAGTCGAAAAACATGGGTTTATGTCTATACTTGAATGTATTTTGATGCACTTGTATTGGGATATCCGCTAATGTGTTTTAAGCGGTGGAAGGTAGCTAAGACTTTTGAGTAGCTAATGCAATTTTTTTCAATTGTGATGAGCATAATATTTTTATTTATAGAAAGAATTATATATGAAGGGGGTCAATATAATTAAAATTGGATTGATCCTTTTGACGGCATTGGGGATGATCGTTTTGTGTCTTATTAAACGCTTTGAAAATTCATTCAATCATATGATAAAACAAATTTTATAGGTTGGTGATGTTTGCATAGCGCTGCGTCATGTCGAAGGTGGTGAAACGAGCGGAACAAGGGTACAATTCGTTCTCATAGTAGCACAAGAGAAGAATCACTACCAAGTACATCTGGTATACAGCGACTTTCACGGCCGGCAACGTTAATACAAGCTCCTCGTCGACGTTTACCACCTGTTATTCGTTCTGAAAGAAGGCCTGGTATTCGATCTGCACCACCGCATGAAGCACCGGCCGAGGAGCTAGCACTGCTTAATAGACGTCGACGTTTAAGGAGACGTAGACATAAATCAGCGTTGTGATAATTTGGTTTGTGTAATCCACTTTTATCTTAAATTATAAATTAACTTTAGTCTAATTTTAAAAAAATCTTATTCAATAGATACATTTTTTTAATCGAATATCTAAGTTTAAGGAAATTTAATTTTATTTATCTTACCATTTCAATTCAACATTTGCCTTGGATCTCTTTAAAACCGTCTCAAATGAACTACGGATTGATAATGGATTTTAACCACTCTTGAAAATTCAATTTCTGGAATGGAAACTTTAATTCATTATAACAATACCTAAATAGTCTTTATAAAGTAAGAATCATGGCACATAACAATTTTTCAATGAGAAACAAATTTATTTTTTCCTATAACATAAAAATCCACATCATAAAGCACAGACTATATGTTCACATTAGTGCAAATTAATACTTAACATTATTTTAGTGCTTATTTCTTGCTTTGTGTTTCTTTTAGTGACTAAGGTTAAACATGTTAT
The DNA here is from genome assembly GCA_024305405.1 of Dirofilaria immitis. NCBI lineage: Eukaryota > Metazoa > Nematoda > Chromadorea > Rhabditida > Onchocercidae > Dirofilaria > Dirofilaria immitis. Next base: position 2,065,598 of record JAKNDB010000079.1, on the reverse strand, counting down.
TATGGCATTGCTAATTGCTTTATTGTATATTTTTAACACAAATGAAATTTCTCGAGCTTGCTTTTTTATAAATCATTTTCTTAATTCTCAGTAAGTTACTAATAGAAACATAAAGGAAAAAATAAGCATTAACTCATGTTAAATACTAATTTGAGAATGTATCTCAATATAAAGCATCAACATTGAACGTTGCAAAAATCATAGTTTTTTACTGATCGGATAAACTTTATATGACCAAACGATTCCGCTTTTCAATTGCCGTTTTTAGTATATTTTTTGAGAAGCTCAGTTTTTATTTTTCCCATCAACTTAGTTCAAATTGGCATAAATATTTTTTTGCTTCTGGGAAAGAAAAATACGGTAAAGAAAACTTTCTCTACTTTCTAATAAAAGTTTGTTGTATTATATATATACTTAAATATTATTAAAGATCAGAAAAGAACAATGAAATAAATTTATAAAAGGTCAATAATTTAACAGATTAACTATATATATTTATTTTTCAGTTTTTTGAAATCAGTCACTGTAGTGCGAGATTAAAGAACGAACGGTCACTGTATAAATTGCCCCTTTTGTTTGGAAAGAATTCTGGAAAAAACTTTTGTTATGGCAAGTAATAAGAGGGTATTATTTATTATTATTGTTCTGTCATCCTCACCACTTTATTTTCCCTGCTGTTGTTTAGAAACCATACATATATTGTTCATAGGTCTTTTGTACAATTGCTGATTATCTATCGACTAGTCAATTTGTCGCTAAACTTTTTTCATTTCCTTTTATTCTGCGATTATTTTTGTTAAACATCTTTTGTTCAGTGCAAATTTTGCCTAGATTGGAAATTCTAGTAGTAGATTAGCAATAATAGATTGTCGTCTTTATGAAACGATTTTTTCTCTTCAGATAGGCATTTTTGATGACACTATGACAGTAGTTTAAAAAACAATTTGCTTCGAGAAAGTTCTAGTTATTTGGATTATAAAGAAAAATGGAAGCAGAAAGAAATAGACTTCGAACACAAATATTATTTGGAGAAATATCGATATCTCTAAATCTGTTGAACATAGATTGTAGGCTTTTCCCAGCAAAATTGTCTAATATTTGTGAACAAACAAATTTATGGACTAATAGTAGCAGAAATTCCGACATTTTTGAAAAAACTAGGTATTCATCTTAAATCATCACTGTTTTATCTTAGAAAATCTATAACGAAGCAAAACTTACATGTCTATTAGATCCATTCTGTCTTTCATCATATTTGATGCAATTTTCGAAAACATTAAACGGCACTTTAATTCAAGGAAAATAGCTTTTCAGAAATCTTACAAATACAAAATAGCCTTACCATTTTTTTTTGATCTTAGTGTATTTATTCGGATTTGCAATTTATTCGTCTTCAGGGAATTAAAGATAGCGAGCAACATTTTATCATTTCGATTTATCGAGCAGACTGAGTGTTGTGTTTCTTTTTTCGAGGATCTTACTATATGGTTAGGTTTTTGAATTTTCATATTAGATTGCAGTCTTTTTACATTCTCTTTTGCTAGAAGAAAAATGCTATTATGATCCTGAAGTAGGAGAAATGACTTCAGAATGAAATTTTCAAAAACTGAATTTCTGAAAAGAATTTGAGAAAAGCTTTGATTTTCATTAAAAAAAAAACAATATTTTCATGGTTAGAATTATTAACATCTATTTACTGGCTGTCTTTTTGTTATCATTTTTATATTCTCCAGTGTAGGTAACTTATAACATAAATGAAAATCATCTAAATGAATGTATATGTGTTTTGGATTCTTTTGACGTTCACTTATGAAAAGAGAGAATTTCGTAGAATTGGCCGTTTTGGACTTGATTATATTGTTGTCTATAATACAGGTATTGCAAAAGAATAAAATAACCTTGGACATGGAAAGGTAGAAGATTTTTAAAATAGTTAAATGAAGGGAACTAATTTCACGAATAGAAAATAAAGTTACATTTTATTGACAGCTACAATTCATATCGTGAGTGAAATATTTGTAGAATTAGAAACGGAAGAGGATTAATATTTTTTTATTTTACAGCACTTTAAAGTTTAGTTATGAAGAAATACAAACACATATTTCGAACATTTGGATCAAACTGTGATTGATTTTTCGAGCTGCAAGTACCAAATATGATAGAGGAATTCCCTTGTAACATTTTTTCTGTTAATGTAGTATGTGTCGATATGTTTCTGCCAAAAACATAACTAACGGGTGACCTAATATAAATGGTTGGACGATGACTGGTATCGTATGCCTCTTCGGGAGACATGCTATATTCAACTTCTGGATGGTTTTGGTATTTCGATGTTAGTATAAGTGGTTATTCTATTCGATAGTAAATTTCTTTCGTAATTTTCTTTGCTATAGTTATTATAATTATTCCTATAGTAATAGGAAATGGTGGTAGCAGTAATAATAATAATAATAATTAATAGTAGTAATAGTAATAATAGTAGTAACAGTAGTAGTAGCGATAGGTAATAATTTCAGTTGAATAAATTAGTAGTAACTATTGCTATAGTAAGATAAAACATTATTTATCCAACATAGCTGTCTTTTTCAGCAGCAGTAGGAAAAAGTGGTATTTTTGAAAATTTTCCATTTTTTTCTTCGGTTTTTCCTTAGCACTCACTATAGGTATATATATATATATGTATGTATGTATGTATTATTGTGTTATTAATTTCCGTATGTATTATTAATTTCCATCTCGAATGTGATTTTCAGGGTTCCTTTTCATTTTTCGATTTTGTACATGTTTTTTTATGATTTTTAAATACAATTTTTAATTTTTTTTTACCGAAAAAACCAGGGCTTAATTGTACTGCTTTTACAGTATAATTTTTCTTCATCTTATTTGAACCAACATATTTTGTACATTCATTATATATACTGTATGCAGATGTAAATTTAAAATGAATTAATCATCTACATATACATATGTATATATGTATACAGTAAGATGTTAATTACATGTCGGGTCAACTGATTGATTGACTTTAATTGATCAGTTCATTAATCACTGGCTTCACACAAATACGGGAAGCTTGTATAAGGAAATAAAAAGATTTACGTGTAATGTTTTCCACATCTGCCAATGTCTAACCGGTATTATTCTTTGGTATTTTCATTTCTTTCTCTTTTCTTTGTTTTATCTTTTTATCTTTTTTCATTTTATTTTCCCGGTAAAAATGTTCCGTTTTCCTGGAATGAGAGTCTTTTCAGATTACCGAAACATAACTTTTCCACTGTTTATTAATCACTGTGATAATTTTTCATTTCTATACATTTGTTTCATTTGATTTTTGTTTATGTAGGAGGAGAAATTTGTAATTTATCAGAAATTCCAATGTTAAAGCTTATTTCATCCTTTGCCACAAACCCTATCTCTCTTCCTCAGTATATGTATTCAAGTTTCTTTTTCAACATGGTTTTGTTGTATATATCAGGGAGAATTTAAAAATTGCTTAGAGTGGATTAAAGAAGTTATTCAATATGGTTCTTACATTTTTCAAAAAAAAAAGTGAATATGTTTTATGTCTCTATGAATTGATGTACAGGATGGTAAAATATATCATACGAACCTGTGATATCCCATTAGTCGGAATTGCATTAAAGGTGAGAATTCGCAAATTATAAATGTTGCATGTGCGGCTAGATTATATTATGTTATGTTCTTATAACTATAATATATCCATTTACATGCATTCATGTATATTATAGAAGCCTAAATGACAATTTGTCTTCAAATTACCACGATTCTCTATTTTTTCTCATTTTTATTGGTTTTGTGTTTGCATGACTTAGAGAATTTTTTTTTATGTTATCTATTACTTCTTTGTTTATTTCTATTAAAAAAGAAAAAAGAGAAGAAACGATCCCAAAAAAATCAAAGAATTTCTTTTATTTCTGAAATGGAAAGAATTTTTAATTGTTAATATTAAAAATAAAATATGAAATTTTTCCAAAATTTCGCATATTGAGATGTTAAAATGTTAAAAACTGAGAATTCTTCTAAGTTTTCAAAGTTAATTCAAAGTTTTAAATTTATTTTTGCAAAAAAAAGAAAGAAAATTTGTTTTTACGATGGCACATAAGTAATATAATTTTTGCATGATTCATCACCATAATAAAACCAATCGCATGTTGTTTTTTCTACATTCCAGTATAATTTAGCTGGACAGGTTTTAGAGACCCATTTCCCGTGAACACACTGGTAAAATTTCTGACAATTCGTTGGATCTGCTCTGTAACCAGTAGAATCATCACTTTCCTGAAATCAATTAACAATCTTTCCTTTCTTCTATTTCTATTTATTAGATATAAGTAGTAAAATATCTAACAGTCATATTTTGCAGGATATATTATATATCCGATGTTTTGAATAAAAATTTTAGTGTTCTAATTTTTCTAGAAGGAATCCAGAACCTTGCAAATATCGTACATCACATCAATAACATTATTATCTTTTTCACATCTTTGATTGCTACCAATATAAATTAGGCCATAAGGACAAAACTGTAATTCGAATTTGCCATTATTACAGATATGATAAGCGGTACGGTCTTGTTTATAAGCTTTTGTAGAACCTTTGATACATCTTTCTTCTGATATACATGTTGTACTACTACGTACGCAATATCCGAGCTAAAATTTTATTTATTTAAGATAGCAATATTAATTTATATGGAATAGAGGAAAATTTTTCATTGCAGTAGAAGTTTGAAAAGAAAAAGTTTAAAAGTTAATGAAGTTCAGAAATGAGAAGAACATTTTATATTTCGGTATGATTAACCTTTTATCAAATGATGCACCATTCCAACAAAATTGTTCTTGAAATCGACCATTTCTACAGATAAAATAACGCTTACAATCAATATCATCATCATCAGCCAAAACATTACCTTCTTTACATATTGATAATGATGATATAGATGTAATCTCTGAAAATGTTTTCCTTCCTTTTCTATAAATTTTATTCCAAAATTTTTCAGATTTTTGCTTTTGCAAGAAATTATTTGGAAGTACAAAAAGTAAAAAGAAAAAAGAAAATTAAAATATATGAATCAAAATTCTCTACCTTTTTTTCTCATAAATTCAATGGATATAACATCTCGTAAAAAAATCTTTAATTTCAAAATTAATTTCAGAATCTGTAAGAATTTTGAATCTACAAGTTTGAAAATTCCTCAGAGCTATTTTTTTCCTTTCTGATAAGGCGAAAATTCAAGAAACTCAGCTAGAGGAAAATTTTTGCTTAAAATGTTGCAAAGTTCAAAATTATTTGAACGGATGCAATAATTAGAAGGGAATTTTCATATCACATCATATTGATTAACCGTTGTCAAGCTTATAATGATATTATCTCTAACGGCATTAATTAACCAACTGGCACTAATGATCGGAATACTTTGAAATATTCAATTGCTAACATTTAAAAGTAAATTTTCTAATTAAGAATGAAAAATAAAAATAATTCAAATGAACCATCATTATCATCATTATCACTGTTGCAATATGTTTTTTGACAATGCCCATTAGCGTATCGTCGATTATTCTCACATATTCTTTGATACCATGTATCATTAAGGCATATCAAATAATGACCACAAATTTCACTTTCAATTTTTCGTCCATTAAGACAACGTGATAAATCACAATGATATCTATAAAGTATCAATAAAGGAATGATAATAGTAATGAATTATCTCTTCTTCTTACTGATAAATGTTTTTTTTAAAAAATTAATTTTTAATTTGAATGATACAAATCCGAATATTTCATTATTTTCGAATAATAATTGTGCTGAGAAATAATTCAAAATCATTATGATCATTTTCTATATGATACTTACTCTTTCTCGCATTGTCCAGTTGCATCATTAAATTCATAATTATCCTTACAATATCGATCTTCATATTCATTCATGATACATTCAAAATATCGACTGCAATCATATTCATTACGAATGATATTTCCAAATTGACAAAGCTGCAATTACACTCAGAAATTTGATAAGAATTATGATAAAAAGTCCTTCAGATAGTGTGATAAAATACAATGATATCTACAAAGTATCAATACATTATTGATCATTTTGAATTATTTTTGAATAAATAATTCTATCCTACACATATATACATTTTATATAAATGTTAAAATTGGGATTTAATTTGACTCTCGAATTTCTACATTCAATGTGATTGATTCAATTACCTTTTGTTGATGTTGATTCTGTTCCAATTTTATCTCTGATTGGAAAAGTAATCGACTAGTAATATCATGATCTATTAAACTTAGATAGATATTATTCGATGGTATACAATCATTCGAAATAACGCATTTCTTTGTGATTATATCTGGATAGAAATAAATTATACATTTCATTTCATTTACGTGAATATTTCTACGAATATGTAGATACATATGGCGCAATACGTAATATTTCACGTATTTACGTAGAATTATAAAAAAATTTTGACTTTTTATTTTTAGATTTTTTAAAATCAATAAAAATTAATCTTTGCAATTGTACCATTCTTGTCAATTTATTTTATTTTATATAAGAAGATTATCGTTATAACTATGCATTATAATTTTAATAAAATCAAAATTAGAAACTTTCTCTTTCTCTCTCTCTCTTTCTATTTCTATTTCTTTTTTTTCATTATATATTATTTAAAAAATATATTTATTGATTATTGCATGTTAAGAAAAAATCAATAATTTACCAAAAACATATCCTGAAGGACATTTCATTATCATCCATGAGCCATCTATACATTTCAAATATTCATTGCATATATCACCAACTAAATACTAAAATATATTTTTTTTTTTTAAATCAAACAATTTATTAAATGATCAATGATGTTAAATCGATTTATCCATTTCTTTTCTTTTTTTTTTGCTAATTAATTTTTATATCAACAAATTATTATTTAAAAAAAAAAAAATTATTTCTAACTTGTCCATGACTACATTCTGCACGCTTGAATGCTTTACAATTACTACTGTAATGACATCGTTTTAAATTTTCATTCCAAAAAATCCAACTTTACATCGTATACTTTTCCAACTTCTATCAACACATAACGCATAACTGCTACAATCTTGTGGATCAGCTACCGTATCACCATCATTACATTTTTCTTCACTTTGCCATATGATATTACTATCATGGCGACATATTGTGCAAATTTCTGCTATAATTTTTAATTTATTATCTATAATGTAAAGTTAATTATAATATTAAGATTCTAATAGTTTGAATTAATTAAGTTTATTTCAATGATTATTCGAGAATTGATTAATAAAAATATTTATTATGCAAATTAGAATTAAAGATTAAATCAAAAAAAAAAGTATAGGAAATAATTACCACTTGGATATATTGGACATGTTATTTTATGCCATTTACCATCAGAACATTGATGATAATATTTACAATCAAAACTATCAATAATTTCACCTTCCTTACATGGCTCATTCTATAAACGAAAATTTTATAATTTTATTATAAAATTCTTTTCACCGAATTTATTATTTCTTCAATAATTTGCTCTTTTCCGTATTCTCGAATTTTAATTTTTAATGATTTTGCTTTGATACTATCAAGTTTCTTTTTGTTTTTTTTATATTTATTCTAATCTAATTAATTCCTCTTGTTCTTATCCAATTTGTTTTTCGTTCTATTCCTCTTCGATTTTCAATATCATTTGTAATTTATTTCAATCTGATTTTAATTCTTTTTTTTCAAACAAATTTGATAACTAACAGATGACGATAAACAATTAGTATCAGGAACGCATAGCATTTCTTGATCATCCCATCGATGAAATGGTGGACAAAAATGATGCTCGAAGATGCCTTGCCAAGAACAAATCAAATATTCGTCACATTTTAAACGATACGATTGACCTATTTTACATTTCTGTAATTGAGCAATTGTGCTGTGAAGCAGTGACTTATTTCTAATAAATTTCACAAATTAATTTCTTATAAAATTTTTAAATTTTAATTTTTATCCAAAAATGATCAAATAAATTATGCAAATTATTTTATCGAAAAAATAATGCAAATAAAAAGATAGGAAAATGAAAATGAAATTTGTAAAATTAAAATTTGTGATCAATAGGCGATCAATAATGAATTAACAGTTTTAACATCTATAAGAAGCAATAATAAATTTTAACAAAAACAATTTAGATACTTACAAATGGTTGAACACAAGATGGATCTGATCGACATATTTTATGGTCTTCAAAATAAATCATTCCACTTGGACAGCTATGATCTTCCCAATGACCATTTTTACAAATAGAATACTAAAAATTAATTTTTATAATTAATTAAAAATTATTAATTATTCTTTTAAAATTTCTATAATCATCATTTTTACTAATCATTTTGAATTTGAATATAATAAATAGAATAGGAATAGATATGATATAGAAATCGAAATACTAAAATTATTCCTATCACTTCTCTTCTCTCAGCTTGCAACTTTTATGTGCTATTATGATCATATGAAATTTATTACATCAAATGAACTAGAAATAGAGATAGAGATAGGAAGGTAATAATTAAGTGATAACTAGCTTCATTGCATGATTGAAATATGGTATGACGTTGTTGGCCTTCTCGACATTTCCAGCATTGACTACTAGCCTGATAAGTTGGAATGCAACGACCATTGAAGAAGATGAAATTTTTGAACAAACAAATTCTTCTGGCACTTGGCCTCGACAATACATGAATTGTCTACTGCAAGCACCTAACGATACCATTTTCCATTTTCTATTTCTAAAAATACTCAAATTTTTTTTAAAGAAACCATTTCAGAATTTAAAAATTAACAAATAATTCTGATATTGTATACAGAAATAATAAAATTGTAAAAATTTTAATATTATTTAAAATTACAAAATAAAATGATAGTTGGAAAAAAAAGTTAAAAATATCTAAAATTATAATTCTTTTTGGGACTTTTTTATACCACAAAAAAATTTAATTATTTCTTTCTTTCGTTTTTTTTTAATTTAAATTTATATTTTTAAAATTAAAATTACTCGCAAAAATCTGGCATTATGCAATGATCATTGGTATTTCGTAGCCTACATTTTTTCAATTTTTCATCATAAATATATCCCTTTTCACAATAAATAATATCTTTAATTAATTTACCACATCGAACATACCTGGAATATTTTTAGGAAAAAAAAATAGAAATTAATGATAAATTTTGAACATTCTTCATTACTATATCTTTAAGTAATTTATTATATCGTTTCGATCATAGAATCAAAATTCATTAACAACAATAGAAGCTAATATTATCATTAATTTTATCGCTTCTTTAGTTTAATTTTTTTTTTTAATCACATATCAATCATATTTATTATGAATGATATAGAATTTATTGTTTATGCAAATATTCAATAATACATCGTCAATTTCCATCTCATAATAACTGAAATGTCGTAATTTCATTTTGGGCATTACTATAAGATCGGGCAAGATATCATCAAATTATAAATGTTTTAAAGATTCGTTAAGGATAAAATAAAATTTTAATTTTCAAGCCATATCAAATTTCAGAAGTTTAAAATTTGAAAAGATATAATTTATCAAAAATAATATAAATGGTAAAAATTGTAAGAATTAGCTTGAAAATAAGCAAAATTCACCAAGTCGTGCATGGTCTCATCATTGATGATATCATTTCTCGATAATATCGTTTTGTTAAGTATTGTTCGGTACAATACATTTCAATGGCATATTGTCTTAATGGAGCAAATTGTTTCATTGAAATTTTATTCTGTTCACAACTTGGCGGATAAGCAAAACAACCGAATGGTCGTGATAACATTATCATTCCTGTGATACAATCAATGGAAATAACGGTAAGTGTATAAAATGAAAAATTAAAAAAAATAATTCTCAAGTAATACCAGCCTGAAAATTGCATGAAATTTCTCTTGTATATAATTTATAAAATTTTTGCTTACCTGAAGGACATGTTGTTGCAAATCCTTCATTATAATTTTTGCATACATAAGCTTGTCGAGAGCATATAACATTGGTAAACATATATATTCCCGGTCCTCGATCATAGCAAAAATTTCTTTCCTGCAATGATAGAAATTGCTAATCACAAAAGATAAATGATATTGCATGAATATCATGTACTTATCTTTTTCTCATATCATAGATTTCAGAGAAGAGATATATTTGCCATATTAAATGAAAGATATATATATATATATTTTTATAATACTTCTAAAAGTTTTTCTGTTTCAAAATTAATTTTTCCATTCGTTGAATCCATTTATTTATGCAATGTTTTTGTGCAACTTCACAAATTGTTCCATTAAAAATCTGCAAAATAATAATTTTAAATTAAATTTTAAATCTTTTAATTAATATTTATAAAATGAAAGAAATTTAAAAATTAATTTAATTAATATAAATTATTTATAATTCTATTTGATGAACCTTTCCGATCGGACATTCATCAAGAATGGCTGATATGGAATGATTTGTTGAATTATAGGAGCAACGAATATATGTATCACTACATGCACCAAGTGCAATTAAACTTTGTCCACCACAAATCTGTTCAAAGGTAATCCGTTGTGGATTATTTGCATAATCATGATGATCTTGAAAATAATAAATTTACATGAGAAAAATACTACGGTACAAATATTATGTTATACAATTATTTTCAAATTGAATTTTTGCATATTCTGCATTAAATAATATCAAATTTGATAAGTTTAAATTATATCAAAAGTAACTTATCAAATTATCATAATTATTTATTCGACGTGCGATGAATGATGTTCTTTGATACCACGAATTGCTTTTCTGGAAAAAAACTAAATTTCAACAAACTTTTCGGAGAAAATTTTTCGAAAAAAAATGAATTTAGATTTTAGTGATATGATACAATCACTAAAATATCATTAAATAATTATCAGTCCTCATTAAACGATAAAATTTTCTCCCAATTTCCACTCAAATTTTATCAATCCCTTAATCATTATCTCGATAATTGAAGAGTGAAAACTTAAAAGTTTTATAATAAATATTATGCATTAATTATTCTTCAATTAATCATCTTATAGTTTGTTTAAATTAAGTTTAAATTTATTAAATTTTACTTTATGTAATTTTATCGATATAGTTCAATATGCAGTATAATAAGCATATTCTTTTGAAGAGAATTATTAAATTTAAATATAATAAAATTTTAACTTTTCCACCTTCTTTTCCTTATTTTAACCAATATTCTTTTATCAATATAATTTTGATTTACTAATGAATTAAGGCTAGTATTGATAAGATAAGAAGTTCGAGAAATAAAATAAAATTTTATCATTTAATGATAAATGACCCGTTTGGTATTGTTACAATTAAATCGTCATAAAATTAATATTCATTATATAAATGTTGATTAAAATTTTATGAAAATAAGAATTATTAAAATATATGAAAAAAGTTTCCTCGAGATTCATTTTAAATTCTATTCAATTTGTATTAGCGAAAGAAAAATGTAAGGAATATTTTTAATAAGTAATAAATTTTAAATTTCCTATATATTTAATTTTTAAAAACAATTTAATTATTACCTGTTGTAAATTTAACGTTTGACTGCAACAAACGATAATCGATAAATGGAATATTGATATGATAAATTTGTAATAATTTACCATTGTTTTTTTTTTAGAAGTTTTAAAAATTATCAAATTAACAATCACATATGAATAAATTTTATTTTAAGATCAAAATTATAAATAATAAAATTTATATTAGCCTTTTAATTAATTAATTTTTTGTTTTATACAAATAAAATTAAATAATAAAAATTAAACTTTTCATATTCCTATATATATATATATATATATATGAATTTCTTTATAAAAGGCAAAATAAAGGAATTGATTTAAAAGTTTAGAAAAAATGGCAAACATTTGAAAATGAAATAAATTTTGCTACCAAAAAGGAAAAAAAAAGATATTTAATTTTCGATGATTAAGCAATTTTTCCTCTTTTTTTTCTTTTTTGAAAACATATTACAAAACATATTTGGCTTCTTTTAGAAAAAAAATGCAACAAAATCGAATGTGCTATGATTTTGCTTTTTCAATTTTCAAAAGATCACATCACCCATCGATGATGACCTTTGTCGAATATAGTCATTTTCATTTCCGTCTATTGCTAGCAAATATTATAATTAATTTTTCTTGAAATTATTAATGTTAAAGAAAAATTTCACCTCTGTCTTATCATGAAAATGATAAGTTAATGATAATCTTTTTTTCCTTCCTTTAACAATTGAAGTAGAAATGAAATTTCTTAGTTTAATAGAAAAAATAATTCATATCATTCATCATCTAATTTCTAGCAATTCCTTTTAATTTAAAAGTTCATTTCAAAATATTTTTGTGATATTTCTAAGTTAGATCAAAGAAAAAGAAAATAGAAGTGATATTACTAGAAATCATGAATGCATTCTCTCAAAATTTAAGTCATTATCAATATCAGTTCATTGTATCTCATTTTTCTTCACAATTCATCAAATGAATAGATTGATTAGCAACAGATAGATAACAGATAATATCACTATCATTTTGTTAACTAATTATATATATATATATACAGACACATATCAGTTGATATAAATCTCGACTTTTACAAACAGAAACATAAATACGCAAGGTCATTTCACGACATGCCAATACTACTACTACTGCTATCACTATTCCTCCTTTTCAATTTTCTCATCAAACAATTTCATTAATATTTTCAAAATTTTTATTTCAACATTCTTCCTTCAATTTTTTAAATAATCTCTTTCTTGAAAGTTTACCATTCAAAATATACATAAATTCGCATGATCCATATGATTCACATGATCCGCAAAGTCCGCATGATCTGCATGATCCGTATGATCTACATGATCCGTATGATCCGCATAACATTATTTAACAAAATTTGGAATTTTTATCTTTTTTTTGCCTGGATTTATATTTCTTCATTACTCATTGCAATATTTAAAAGTATTTAAAATAAATTTGAAAAATCTATTTTCTTTGCATAATTATGATTATATTATGATAATCATTTGAATTGTATATTTATCAATTGATCGATATGGATTAATTATCGACTTCAATTAATTAATATTAGTTTAGTTATTCTGGCATATATTTAAGAAATTGAAAAATTCCGATTGATTTAGTTATTGAAAAAATTTTTAGTTAAATTTTAGATAAATGTAATGAATGTATCATCCTTTTATTTACATTACCAATGATCAATTGAATTTTTAAAGGAATAAATCTTCATTGCATATCTTTACCTTGCAGGTAACATACCTAAAAAGAGAAAGAAGAAAGAGGAGAAAGAGAGAGAGAGGAGAGAGAAAGGAAGTACGAGAGGAAAAATCGTTGAAAATTCATCTTTGCGAATGTATTATCGTTCGTTATGTGTTACGAAATAAAAAAAAAAAAGTTTTATGCTAAAATTTCTGCTGAAAAGTAAATGATAAAGGTCAAGGGTAAAGTAAATTGGTAATATAAAGCAAATAGGATCTTTGCTAAATTTTCATTCTTTTCTATACTATTCTATAAAATAGAAAAATGACCCAATTTTTTTTTGACATTTTTAATTCTTCGGTATATGTCTATAATGTGTTCATGGTTTTTTTTTAATCAATTTTATGAATGAATTTTATATCAGTCATGAATGATTATGGTAGACGATGGATGTAATCGTTTAATGGAAGGCTTTTGAATGTTATAATATATTCTATGATATCTTCTTTTCCATGGATTCATTGGATTCTGAAGTATGCTTTCATTGATACAGAAATAATTCTATTTAATTTTAATATGAAATTAAATTCTATCAAAAAAATATATAACAAAATATGGCCATTTTTAATCATCTATAGCTGGTAATTTTGCATTGAAACAGGTGCATGCCATTGATTCATAAAGATGTTAAAAAAATAGTTAATTGTAGATATAAAATTACGAATCGATAAATATCCCATTGTAGTTTGTTGACGACATGACGACATGACAGAACAGGTAGGACTAATGATTATTAACTAAGGAGGATTATTCACAGGTAAGAAATAAGGAATAATTGAAATTACCTTTGTTGCATCATTTAGGGATAGGTAAATTCATGGAAATTTGATTTAATCTAAAATTATCCTTCGTTTTCATATACGAAAAATCATCATACAACTTTTGGATAAATTTTATTGGAAATAATTTGCGATAAAAACTTGTTCCCTCTTCTTCTTCCTCGTCTTCCTTTTCTTCTTGTCATTTCTTGCAATTCTTTTAAATCGTTTAAAAGATTTTTCAAATGAGCTCAATATGTTTCAGTGAAGTGTGAAAAGTTAAGAGGAAATAATAATTGTACAAATTTCTAAAATTGTTATGAACTACATTTCAAATCAAATATCATTCATAATGTTCTAACTGTCATAATTACTATTTCCTATTACTATCATTATTATTATTATTATTATTATTATTATTATTATTATTATTATTCTTTAGAGCTAAATTAGAGCTGATGTTTTCCTAAATATAAATTATATCATGTTGTATTTATGCAACCATTTAATGCATTATTTATCTTTTTCTTCCATTTTCATATTATATCCTGTTTTGTCATATTTGCAACCTAATACAAAGATGATAATAATTTAAATGAATTCTTTTTATCGTATCTTCTCCTCTTTAACAATTATATGTATAATATAATAATAGAAATTATAATATACCTGTGTAAATAAAAATAAAGTGATCTATATCTCACAGTATTATTAATCATACATTATAAGATTATTTTTAAATATTCATTGTTATTGCAAAAATGAGCTTATCGATAAATGTTTGATAATCATTATAATTATATCAATAAAGATTTGTTATTATCTTAATTCAATTGTATATGCTCAAATGAATCCACTTTTATGTTTGATATAAGATAATAAAAATTTGTAAAATTAATTAATGAAGCGTGTCGAGATTTTCGTCTCACAAACCGATGACAAACCAATGATATTACATTATTATAATTATGATAAATTTCTCTATCATTTGTCTGTTTCGAACTTATTTTTATTAGATTATTATTGATCATTGTTATATGGCAATATTTCGTAACATACCCTAAAATATATCAAATATTTAGAAAGTCATATGATATTTATTGACATTTTATATATGATCGATCAACTTCCAATCATTTTAATGTTTGTAATTTTTGAAATTTAAATAATAAAAAGTTCAAAGAATATTTGCTATAATTGGGTATTCATTCATTTGATTGTATATTTTATAATGAAGAAAGAAGAGAAAAGAATTTTTAGCAAAATTAAGAATGAAATGATATTCTTGTTTAAATTGATTAGTTCATTAAAATAAAACGTGTTTCCACTTTTAAAAGATCTTTGTAAACAATAAACATTTTTACTATCATGGAAAATCTTAATAAACAATTATAACAATTATTGTTATTATTATTATTATTATTATTATTATTATTATTATTATTACCATTAGTTATTAGTTATTATTTAATTTATAATTCAATTCTTCCAATTTATTTACTATTCTTCTTGTACTTCTTACATTCTTTGTTTTTTTCCTTCTTATTTATTATTTAACTTTAACTTATATTATTTTTAATTATTCTTTTGTTGACATATTCATAATGTAAATAAATATTTAATATTGTTTATTTATATTTCATTTGTTTATATTAAAGAAATGATTATTATTTATTGTTGATGTTTTTGTTTGATCCTTTTTTTTTCTTTTTTTTAAGAATCAATGATCGATCGATAATTCGTCCTTTCGTATCACATTATTTGGTTTTTGCAAATAATAAAAAATTTCGAAATAAGGTCATTTTGCAATGACATTGCATTACTAAAAGGCATTAATTATTTCGCAACGAAAACTTCGGATTTAAATTTTTATCACATTTTCATCGATTCACATTTGATATCTTATCATACTTTCTTCCATGCATATTTGATATTTTATCATACTTTCTTCCATGCATATTTGATATTTTATCATACTTTCTTCCATGCATATTTGATATTTTATCATACTTTCTTCCATGCATATTTGATATTTTATCATACTTTCTTCGATGCATATTTAATATCTTATCAGACTTTCTTCGATGCATTTTGATATCTTATAATACTTTCATCCAATTAACTTTGGTATCTTATCATACTTTTATCAAATTAACTTTGATATTTTATCATACTTTCATCCAATTCACATTTGTTATCTTATCATACCTTCACCGATCCTCATTTGGTATCACATTTTCATCCATTCTCATTTGATATTTTTTCTGCATTTTTGTTATGATCCTATAAAGGAAACAATAAATACATTTGAGCTAATGATATTATTAAAATCGTTGTAAGGAAAGTAAAGTAATCAATAGACTAGTTGATATGACAAATTAGATAATCAGTGAGTTTAGCATAACAAATATTATTTACTTAATGACTAAGATAATAGATTGTCTTCTATTCAGGTAAATAGTCATTTGTCCAAGTGAATAAAAAGTCTAGGATGTATAGAATTTTTATTGAGAAATCTTGTAATGTTATATTAGAAATGATGATGAAATTTGTAGCATTCATTAGATCAGATCTTTTCTATTATAGATTATAATTTGTTGTTTAAATTTTTGGATTATATTTTCAAAATGAAAGTACTTCTTCATTTTTACACTAATCAAATTTCTTAAATTAAAACTTTTAATATTTAAGATAGAATTTGTAAAGATCCGTTAATACTATCATTTTTGGGCTAATTGTATATTATTGTTAAAAAGGTAAACAATTACATTTTCAATCAGCAAAATTCATTTTAATATTTGACAACAAGTTTCTGTAATTACTATTAATATTAGTTGTAGTAGAAATTTACTATTATTATTTTACAAATCATAGAATTTTAATATTAACATATTTTTATTGCTATCAAGTTTTCAGAATTTTTTTTCTCGAGAATCAACGGTTTATAATAACATTTATGAAAATCTTATATATTATCAAAGAAATATATACATGTTATTATATTACGAGTATCAATCAAAAATCATTGAACGAGTAAAATAAAATAGTTTGGATTATTGTAAATTTGAATAATTTGAATTATTCATGCTAAATAATTTTGCATATTTAGATCAATCATATTTCTGTAAATAAAACCCTTTAAAAGATTGTTGATTATTGAGATTTCTAATTTTAGAAAAGTTCTAGAATTAAAAAAAAATAAAGAGCTTTATTAAAAATAATTCATTTATGCCTAATATTCGTTGCAGCAAAAATGAGCTAACATGCATGCAGCACAAAATTTCTCATTCATGCTGCATGCAATGCGGTACAAAATTTCTCTATCTCATTCTGAGAGTGGCTATTTTTGAAATTAATGCTTTTAAAAAGCTTAATGATAATTAATATAATGGTCTTGGATATGGTTCATGTCGTTGTTCTGATCGATCTCCATTGTCGTAAAGGTCAATAGAATTTCATTTTTTTTCCTATCGAGTGGATGTCGAAAATTTGTCATTTCACCGTTTTTCATCGCTCTCCTTCTGGTATATACCTCATCAAATTCTTCAATTTTCATCATCTTCTCCATTCTTCCACTTTACCTTCTCGATCTTATTATCTGATATTTCCTCGTTATTCTCGATGCTATTATCTATATATTTATATATCCTCGTTATTCTCGATTTTATTTTCGGTGTTATTATCTGACGTTATTCTCGATGCTATTATTTGATATTTCCTCGTCTTTTTTCGATGTTATTATCTATATATCCTCGTTATTCGCGATGTTATTATCTGATATTTCCCCGTCATTCTCAGTGCATTATCTGATATTTCCTCGTTATTCCCGATGTTATTATCTGATATTTCCTCGTTATTCTCGATGTTATTATCTGATATTTTCTCATTATTCCCGAGTGTTATTATTTGATATTTCCTCGTCTTTTTCGATGTTATTATCTAATATTTATCATTGAAATAGACCAAGAATTTATGAAATTATTAATTGTTCTATCGAAATTTTTGATAAAAGACTATATCTAATAGAAATAGAATAGAAAGTAACGACGAATTTGTTTTAGAAATGTGTAGAAAATTAAAATAATTGAATTTATGCGATATTTAATACCTAAAACTTTCATCTAAACTTAAATATCAACAAAAAAACTTATTCTCATTCAACGATTAGAAGTATTTTTGATATTTCAATTAAACATTTTCTAAGATTGTTAAAACATTTATAGAATAATCGATCAAATATTCCAATCTATCTACCTATCTATCTACCTATCTATCTATCTATCTATCTATCTATCTATCAATATACATATATATAATATATATATATATGATGTATTAATACACATTCCCGCACTTATTTGCATTCTCGAATAAAAATCTTTTAATTTACATACTTTTTTGTTTACCTGAAAATTTCGTTTTTGTTGAAAATTAAAAAAGAAAAGTAATTAGTATGTTCATCATTTATTAAAAAAAAATAAAAAAACGAGTTTTTTTATTTTTTTTACCTAAAATTATTTTCTCAGCCAAACAAATTAATTAATTTTGAAAAGGAAAAATATTTTTAAAAATAAAAGCATTGCTTATCGAAAAAATACAAGTTTTAATACTATTTCTAATATCCATTAATATTTAGGTATTTGATTTCTTTTATAGAAAATCATTTTGCGGAATGTTTTTTATTAATTTAACGCCCAAAGTCTTCAACGCTAACCATTGCGACTATTTTACTCGTTGCGGCCATTTTGAATGCAATTATCAGTTGAAGCGAAATTTAGCGACAAAAATTAATTTAATTTCATGAAATATTTTTTATAAATTTCAGGTAATGAACAAAGAAAATACGAAATCGAATCAAAGAGATGGAATGATGGTATCAACGAAGATGATAAGAATGATAAGACGACATAATAGATGTTGCTATAGTCTTTTGCATGTTACTACTGCTACAATGCTTATCGGATGTGTGGAAATATGCTATTTTTCATATGAGGTATATATATGATTTTGATAATATCAGAATGATCTATTACTTAAAAATGCATATATTGATTATTGATTGATTCGAGAATGCACTCAATTTTGAATATGCTTCAATTGTTTAATTTAGATCTTTTCAACAATATATCATTTTATTCAAACGGGTGAGCAATATTTTCTTTCATTATCAATGTCATTATTTGGCATACTTCTTGCCCTTATTGCTTCGGTATTACTCTTCGTGGCCGTAAAAACATCAACTCCATATCTACTAGTACCACATTTATTAATGCAGGTAATTTCAAATTCTCAACTTTCCTTTTTATTTACTCTAAAAAATTAATTTATACATCTAATGATAATTTATGATAATCGAATCCATTCATTTCATATTTCATAGCGAAATTTAATATGTCATAATTATACTTATCACTTCATATATCTTTTCTTGGTTGCCTTGTATAATATTATGATTAGTTGATAAGAATAATTTTGTGATGAATCTATTAGAAGATGTTATCTTTTGAAATTCTTAATATTCATAAAATTTCAGGCTGCAACAGTATGTATTCTTTCACTTATCTGTTTATTTTGTTTATTTGCTCTATTGGCTGGAACAAGCTTGGATTTCAGGCTCGCTATTTTTATATCTTCCAAAAGCATCGTTGAAATTCTTTCAATTATATTGTAGCACTAAAATTGATTTACAGATAGTTTTCATCATTCAGATGAAATTTTCTCAAAATGCATTTCTCATTTATAAATAAAACTTAAATAGCTGGCAATATTTTGAGTTAACTTTATTCAAATTATCATGATTCTCTGATCTTTGTAGAAAAGAAATAGTAGATCAGATATGCAATAGCTTTCAAAAGTGATTCAGAATGCCATTTCAAAAACCGTGATTGTTTTAAATCAAAATTTGCCTTCTACTATACTATTATTACCTATCTTGACGTAGATAAGATTTGCTTATGTTCATCAGTTGATCAATTTTGAGTTTGATGTAATGAGAATCAACGAAATATCTATCGCTCATATTGTTATGAGCAGTTTTTGAACAAAATCACAATTATGTATATAATTTAGAAAATCTTACTGTAAGATCGAAAAATTTCACTGATACATTTCACAGATTTATTTAATTGCAAATAATGTGTTATTTAAATTTCAGGATTATTAATGTAGAAGATAGTATTATTGGTGATTTGGCATTCAGTATGACGAGTAAATCAACCTATGAACATACCTATATATCCGAAACTCTTATTATGATCTTATCCTTCATTTGTATATTTTTGCTTTTACTTAGTTCAGTACAGGTTACTTACTCATTTCAATGTTTCTTTCTTTTAATTTTTAAAATTTTATCAAAATTTCTGAATGATAGTGCTCAGTCAATCAATCAATTGATTAATTGATTAATTGATTGATTGATTGTTTAATCAAGAAATAATTAGAGAGATGAAATAATAAGATATTAAATATATCACATTCAGTTCAGTTTAAAATAGAATTTAAAATCTTTAATTATAGGTATGGATGCTCATCATTGTTTTTGGATGTTTTTTCATTTGCAAGAAAAAGCCATTTCAAAAACTCAATGTTTGAATGTAAATAATAAAGGCGCAAATAGGTTACAAGTGGAGGATTGCGCAATCGATGATGCAAAAATAATAATTGTATTTCATTGGAAATGAATTCAATTCGCAACAGTTGAAAAGGATTGCTAGCAATAGATAATTCAAGAAGAAATCAATCAATCAATTAATAAAGCTGAAAAAAATGAAGAACTTTCATAGTATTTTCTAAAAATATTCCATCGATCGAGTTCGAGATTATTCAATCTCTTGCAGTGATCTCATATATTTCAACGTGTCATTTATTGTTTGTTGTTTTTTTCCTTTTTTGAATGAAGAATATTTACAAACAATTATAAACAAAGCATCTAAGCAAAAAAGAAACAAACAAACAAAACAATTTGGTTGTCATATATGACTTTTAAGAAAATGATAGTTTGAAAAGATTAATCGAGAATCTTGAACACGTGGCAGTTCAGTTTAGCAGAAATTTTATTTCTCGATGGATACTATTTCTCGATACCATTTCTCGATACTCTTTCATATCTTTCAATTATAAATATCATTTTAAAAATTATGAAAAAAATTAAAATATTTCTATGGCAACAAAATTTTATGTTTTACGAAGCAATGTCCTTTTTTCTTTTCCTCCTCTCTTCCTTAACCTTCTATTTCATACTATCTTCAGTGATCATGAAAGCAACCAACCATAAGTTATGAAAAACAGAATTTAACGATGTTTGACTGAAATCTGATTCACTTACAAAATGTATAGATGACATTACATTCTCAAACAAAGTTTGCCTTGATTCAAATTTGAATATGACATAATCCTACGTCGTCATAGGTCAAATTTTCATTTTAACTTATTCTATAACATAATAACATAATACTAATAACTTACGATCTATCATTTTATCGATAAAATTATCTGATATTCCAAAGAGACATCAGTTTTCCCATTCAACATTTTCATCCTTCTTTATATATATTGCAGGATTTTAAAAGTTTGTTTGATAACATTGATCGGTTCTAGAAATGATTAACAAAAAAACAAAAATGATAAAATCTTTCATCTCTCTCTATTATAACAAATATTTACTGTTGTTATCATGATTTGCTTATTTTTATGCCTTTTTCAGAAAAACTTTTTCTTTTCTTTTCTCCGAAATTAAAAAATGAATTTCAAATTGGCTTTAAAATTTTATTTTTCAATTTAACAAAAATAATATTCCTTTACTATCATTTCAAGTTATTTAAAAAATCGATTGATTGATATATCTCATTCAATATGATTGATAATTTCATTCCTCTGTCAATATCCTCATCGGTAAATTAGCAGAATTAAAATTGCTCTATTAAATTTACGATCATCACTAGTTCCTTCTATCATATATATCATTCTATAATACACTATGATTGTTTCATTGTCGCAAATCATTTTTCATTTGTTTATGATTTACGACAAGATGAAATGAATGTGATGATAGAAGAAAGAAAAATTTGCTTGTTATCCCTTTATTTTTGACCATATCGTTTAATAGCTCCTCTTATCTTATCATCAATTTATTTCTTTCTCTCCTTTTTATCAATAATTTTTCAATATATTTATTTTTTTCATCGTTTGTAATAAAAAAAACACAAACAACCCAACGGATCATTGAATTTGACAAACTCATTATCGACTGAAGCACTTAATCTGTCTGAGCAACTATTAAAATTCGATTTATATCCAGTTGAATTTTATTTGTTAATTATGAATTACTTAAATTAATTAATACCGAATTTACTATAAAATTATATTCACAAGAAATAATCCATTGATCTTTTCTCAACCGAAAATAATATCTATCATTTATTGAACAATGATAAAACAATGACATCTATCATTCATTGAACAATGATAAAACAATGATATCGATTATTCATTGAGCAATGATAAAATAATGAGATTTTTTTGCAGAAATAATTTTAAATTACATCAAATTATAAAGTATTGCATAAACAAACTTATTCAGTCAAACTTGAAATAAAAATAAAAATCGATATTTTCAATTTAAACTCTCGAATTAAAATAATAAAAATCAGCTTAGCAAAATCAACAAAAATTTAGACCAAATCAAAATTTCATCAAATAATCTAAATTTTTATTTGCTTGATTAAAAATTTGAGCTTAAGCAACAAGATTAATCCATTTAAAAAAAAAAATCCAAATTAAAAATGCCGAAATACGTAAGAAGCGAGGGAATTAATTTTGAGAAACTGCGGTTATCATTCGGTTACTGTATTCAATATAATTTATACTGTATAAAACAGTGTAGATAAACATTCATAATGGAATAAATCGAATAGTTACAAAACAGAAATAGATATAGTAGATTCGTTTTAACATGAAGAAATTACCGTATCCTAGGTATTCGATACAGAAATATATGTCGCTTTTTCCTCAGTTCGATAATGAAAATTGATATCATGAAAGTAAATAAACTACGAGTAGTAATTTTAAAGAATGAAAATAACCTTCTGAATTTCTTAATTTTAGAAGGGATGGACAGTCACATATGCTAAGGTCAATCTTTGTTCGATCGGTTTCAAATAAAAACAACAAATAATTTATATGTTTCCTGTCATACTCAAAATTACTCATCATTATCTCCGCCCTTCTCGATATTTTCGTCTTCTAGTTTTTATCAGAAAAACCTGCTTTTCATAAGCATTTATAGCATCGATTAACGAATCATATAATTCTAAGGGCATTGGAAACAACCTTCCTCCGTACCAGTATGTTTATTTCTTGAAAAATATTTGTAAGAAAAAAATTTTTTTAGTTGTTTAAAATAAATCAGTCAGCAAAAATTCTTTTGCTCTTGAACAATTACAGTTGTCAATCAGCTCAATTTACCTTTTTTTTATCGCATTATTGGTTGGTTTTTTTCTTATTATTGCATTATTAATTGCTTATTAATACATTAGTGATTTCTTATTTATTTATTTACCTGGATGAAATCATTCTCTAATTTCTAACCCTTTACTTTTCCTCCTTTTTTCTTCTTCTTTTTAATTTTTTCATTTCATTTTTATTTTATATAATTGTTCAATGCTTCAATATTTTGAAACGATAAATGAAAACTTGCATATTCTCGACTTTATCGAAAAGGAATTTTGTTTTTAGATGGTTAAATTGAGCAAACATCTTATAGAATGATTGCCTACGGTGAAATAAATGGATGTTCATAATCGATAATTATTTGCGACCTACAATTACTTTTAATTTAATCTCATTTCTATCATGTTATGATTTCTTTTTAACAGGACAAAGATATCATTTATAAGAACGGAAAATTTCGTGTAAAACTCGCTGAAAGAATCTTTATATTAATATAATCGAAAAAAACTGTATTATTCGAGATGTCGAAACAGGATATACGACTTAAAGGAACAATAGTTCATTGGGGAAATTCCGAGAATCAAGATCTAGATAAACAGAAAAATGGTATTTGATTATTATTAATAATCCATCTATATTTGGTTATCAAACATAAAATTTAGTAAAATTATTCTTGGAGAAAAAGAGAAATCTATTGTATTTACTTTATTTTCAGATTTATCATGGTTACCACAACGAAGTATTAGTTTACCAGGTTATACCGATACTAATCATGATGATAATTCATGGTTTTACAATCGGCCACATCATGATTTCTCAGCTTCTCTCCATCGACATCGGCGATCGAGTGTTTTAGTAGGGAAACGTTCTATGCAACTTTTCGAAGAATCAGGACAGAAAGAACCAAAGTTCGTCCATATTGTTTCTCAATCATTAAAGTGATGACGAAGTTGAATTAATTTTAATAGCATATCAGTTTCAGATTCGTCAAATTCATTATTAAGCTATATAACAAATGGGGTTTTTGCATTGCTCGTTTTGCTTGGCCTGCTATGATTATTTGTGTATTAGTCTCTTTATTATCACTTCTCAAAATAATTACCACACCGTTAGTTTTTCGTTTTCATTTTTTATAAAAAAGCTAATATTAAAAGTATTATTTTATCTCATGAAAAGATATGTAAGATTCTTAATAAATATTATTATTGTAGGCAACGTAATGATCTAGAAGGTTATTCACCATTCGAAGCTCGTTCTCGTATTGAATATGACAGATATTTAAATTTCTTTTCTGGACGTGGCTTAGCTATTTCCACACATTTATATATTACTGCTGCAGATGGCAATTCTTTACTTCGACCAAGCCATCTTAATGATACTATGCAGGTTGATTCAAATATCATTACAATGTACACTATGCCGTGATAACATTCTAATCGATGCTTTATCTTCGAGAAAAACTTTTACTGAACATAATCGGCATTGCTTCATATTATCAGAATACGGTACATTTATAGGTATTACATCTGGCCAACAATAATATCACATTATATAATCCAACTACCCGTCTGAATCAATCTTACAGTCAATTTTGCAAAGAGTTTTGTAATATAAATGAGCCGGTATTACAATTTTATGTAAGTTATTATATTCTTTGATCTTAATCCAATCAGATATTAATCATAAAATATTATGTATATTGCATCATCTTCTTGGCTTTTATAATTAACATTTGACAATTTAATAATATCTAATAGAATAATATTCATTTATATTTACTTATATATTTGATAAATAAAAAGACAATTTCTAAATATTTAAAAAAAACGCTAATTCAGTTTGAATTGTCTATAATATATTGTTTATTTCAAGAAGAATTTATTATCAGAATTGATAAAAATAATCAATAGAATGAAAAAATCTGAATATTCAACCGTTTTCTTGTATTTTCAGAATTACGGATACATAATATATGATTTGAAAACTTTTAAAAGTTTTAACTGATCAATTAATATCACATATTTAATTAATGATTAATATAATTCTAAGAAAACATATTAATATTTTATTAATTTATAATGATTATCGATTGATCACTTGCACTTCTATATATGGAATAATTATCACGAAATATACTCCTACATTCTTATCTTCTCTCGCACTTATTTTTCTCGCTCTTTTAATTTATCAAATTATAATTGCAAATAAGAATTTTAGAATGCATATATGGTACAGAAATGGAATATAGAAAGAGGTGATCGTGCAAATCCATATCTACGATTAAATTATCCGATAAGTACTCTGTTTGGCCGATCGATAAGTATTCAGGTGTCGTTTATTCTTAATTTTAATCAGCTATTTGAATTTATGAAAAGAATCGATATTTGAGCAATAAACAGATCATTCGCTGAAGGAAGATCAAAGCTTAATTGGAAAAATGGCATGATTAGAATGATATAAATTCTAATCACTTTATCAACGAAGATGATGCAAGCAGAAACTGATGTGCAGAAGATTCTATCATCCTGCTATTTCACGCTGTTTACATGATGTTGTACTCGTGATACCTTTTCATAATCATAATATTGTTATCAGAAGAAAGGTATTAATTTTTCATGCTTCTGATAAAAATGCATCATACCATATCGATAGATTTTTTAGCCATATTTTTTTGGTGTGGAATTGTACAACGGGAATGAAACAAGAGAGGAAATTGATGAAGAAATGGAAGGAGTGCGTCAATTGTTCGGGAATGATACGGGTATAGAATTATTGATTACCCGGAATAAGACGCATCCACCAGTAACAAATATGAAATCGGTGAAAATGATTGTACTACATCTTAATGCTTTGGAAAATTCTCAATGGAGTAATGATGATATGAAACGATGGGAGATGGATGTTGTTCACTTTTTCGAGTATTTACATTTACTTCTAAATTTATATGTATATATATTTTTTCAAGTTGCCATCTTAATGATACGTACATAATTTGATAATTAAGACGTACGTAATTTAAAAGTAAATAGTAAACATACGGCCTGAATATCTTCAATGCTATACTTTTAAATCATTTCAATGTTACTTATCATAACTAACTAATCCACGTAATTGTTAATCAATTATTTCAGGAATTATGAATCAAAGCATTTAAAGATTTATATCATTTCAACGACTTTTGTTGAAGAAGAAATGGTTCGTGCTGGCATATCAATTTTACCGTATCTAATTGCTGGCTTTATCATTATGTGTACCTGCTCCGTAATTACCGTAATGGTTCGTGCTGCCTATATGCATCAGAATAATATTTTCAAGGTGCTTTAATTTATTTACTTATTTTTTTCCTTTATCATTATGTGTACTTTCTCCGTAATTACCGTAATGGTTTGTAATTATATTTTTTTTTCAACATTCTAATCAACATTCTCAATTTTTTGTTCTACGAAATCAATCATCTTATCATTGATATCTTTCGAGGATAAATACAAATGATACAATTAGTAAAGAAATTGCATTAATGGCGGAATCAATATATTTCAGGTTATTGAGAATGTTCATTACGCTATCTTAAATGATCTTGCATTTCAGATTTTCTTAGCAATAATGGCTTGCGCAACACCACTTCTAGCGTGTTCCACAGCATTAGCAATACTGTTTTTGTTCGGCATGAGATTCTCCTCTATACTTTGTGTTATCCCTTTTCTGGTCTTATCTATCGGTAAGCATTATATTTGCGGAAAAAATAATTCATGCCATCATATCACTTGTTACCGTGTCCAACTGATAGTTCCATCATCATGCACTTACTCTTCTCTTCTAATTATCATAATGAATTGTTTGAAATAATATATAATTTAATTGAATAGCATTATTTTGTATTAAACTAATGATAGTTCAGGTATTGATAGTTCCTATTTGATGATCCATGAATGGCAACGAGTTACGAAGGAAATACGAGATGGTGAAAAAAAGGAGAAACTGTTGGACATCGCATGTCTGAGGTTTATTTTCGATCTTATCAGTTGTACAAATTATTTCAAGTAATCCTTATAAATTATCAATACTTCAGATGTAATACTTTAGGTACTTAGTGAGGTTGGTCCAGCAATATTGATCTCTGCCTTAACCAATATATTGGCTGATGCTGTCGGCTGTTTTACATCTTCTCCTGAAATTCGTTTACTTTGTATTGGGAATTTATTTGCTATGTTTATGGCATATATATATCAGGTATATGTTTATATTTCAAATATTTCATTATTATTTTCATTGATTTCATCTAATTTTTTATTTTAGATGTCCTTTTATTCTGGTTTGATGTCTGTTGTCGGCAAATATGAGATTGCAGCAGAGAAGAATGAAGATAATACCACAAATATTGCAATACGAAAAGGTCATGTAAATATTAGAAAACATAGTGAAGTTATGGTAAATTTTTTTCTGAAAAATTTAGCTTTATAAGAAGGCTGTTGATCTTTTCAGAATGTACCATAAAATGTATGATTAAAAAGATTAATTTTCCATTGTCAAAAGAAACACTTAAACCTTCGACTCATTTCATCTTATTATTGAAATACAAATATAATCAGTCGATCCAACTTTCATTAATATCGATTACGTGTTTCAATTTTTTCTCTCTCTGTTCTTAAAATACCATTAACAATGAGCAAGTAGGATTCTTCATTTAACTCTACTACTAATGGCTGCTTTTTTTCAGCGTAAAAATTCGACCTTTCACGATAAGTCAAAGTTATACATTAGTAAATATATCAGAATGTATGTGAATGTTATTGCCTATCCTGTGATATCAGTACTTATCATTATCCTTTACATCATTTACATCGCTATCTCTATATGGGTGTGCATTTTTTATATTTGTTTATTGTAGTTTATGCATTCTTCTTCAGTGGATATATCATTCATATGGACTACCACTTAACGCTTTTCAATCTTTTATTTTTTCTCAAATATCTTCCGGAAAGTTATCATCTATTATCTATTTTTGGATCTTGACATATTTCTTATCTCATTCTTTATTTATGTAAATATACATGATCATATAGATGATATATATTTATTATTGTAATTTCAGGGAATAACACGAATGAATATCAGTCTAACACCTGAGAAACTATTTCCAACAGATTCTCCTCTGATAGAGGTTTTTCCGCAAGCTATTTTTAATTAATTCTTTCGATGATTATTAATTATTTATTGCAAATTTGACTTCATGTATTTTTACAGATCGATAAACTACGCCTAAAATACCAAATACCTGTCTTTTTATGGTATCAGTATTTGTGGAAACACCTGGAGACTTGTCTCAGAATCTACGACTTCTTCTGATGAATAACATGGTTCAAGATTTCGAAAATATTAATGGCAGTTGGGGATCTGTTGGCACCATGTATTTTATGCGCGACTTCATGCTATATCAGAATTATTTGGAATGTTTGATTTTGCTTTGTATTTTTGCTGTAACTGATCTATTCTTGGATACAGTAGAATTAGCAAACTTTAAACATAATTTCAATTTAGGTATATTGTTCATTTTAGCAGAACACGACTATGATCTTGACGATGTGGAAGAAAGTACTACAACTATGGATCCGGATGTTTTCAAATTCAATAGTGATAATCTAGCAGATTTCTTGACATGGCCAGAATACGATTTTTGGTCCGGTTTCATCCAGTTGCAAAACGTTAGCGAAGATGGAAAGTTCGTATCAGAAAATTGATTTTTTTATTTTTTCGAATTTATACTGTGCTTATGATAATTGTTACAGAGATACAATGATATCATGCAACAAAATTATAATGCCTTATAAAAGCACTTGCAAGTTGTTTAGATGTTGGTAGAATTATTTATCTGTTCGGAGAGGTGCCAATGAAATAAATTGTCCATTTATTATTAAGTTGATGAATTATTTCAGAAAACAAGGGCTGAAAAGATTTTTCTTTACTACGGCTTATCATGATGAAAAATTGAAGAAATGGTCGAAACGAGGAGAATTACTTAAGCAATGGCGTGCCATTGTAGACAAACCAGCATAGTAAGTCTTCATAGTTTAAAGAATCAAGAATTTGAATGATAGATGTAAGAAGTGAAGAGGAAGAAGACTGAAAGATAGATCAGATAAACTATTAAATGGATGTATTTTCTGTAGATTTATCAAACTTGTTCATTTTTCTGAACGATAAGTTTATTGCGGTAACTTTGTCGGATTGGTTGAGTCGATGTCAGAACAGATTTGTAATAAGGTTTATTCCTTATGCAGAATAGGAATAGGAAGATGTTTATAAAATTGATAACGCACAAACCAACAATAACGATATGATTTAAAATAAAATCAAAGAATTGAAGGGGATTGAAATGAGTTAGCTCGGATAATTCGGAACTCATTAAACAACTGTTAAATTAGAGAGTTTTTATACAGAAACAAATTGGGCGTATAGAAAGGTTTGCTAGGCTTTTTATCTTACACAATTGGATGGTTGGTTGATTGGATGGTTGGGAAAATGAAGTGGAATTCTAAGGTAGAAAATATGATAACATGGGAAAATGTAACGTGGGAAAATGTAAACATTGCTTCAAGACAGGAAATGAGACAAGACTGGAAATTACAATTATTCAGACAAATATGCAGATTAATGAGATAAATAGCAACTGATGAATCATCAAAATATTTGTAATTATTTTTATGTTAAATTTTATTTTATTATTTATTTGCAGTTTCGCGATATTGAAATTCGCGACAAAGCTCTATAATATTTTAGCTTTTCTTTTTGATCAATTTCCATTATTATAGCGAGGGATTCGATGCTTCTATATTCCATGAAGACGCTATCTTTCTGGATTTGATCGATAATATGTCAACGGATACGTGGCAATCGGTAGCAGGAACATTGGTTTGTATGGCTACAGTATGCTTCCTTTTTCTTCGGAATATGCTTACGGTGTTTATTGCAACTGCTTCCGTCCTCTCGGTGTCTATTGGTAGGTCAAGCTGATCTGTTGATAGATCAAACCGATATATCGCAATCCATAAAGAAGCAAATCGCTCTTGTGACACTTTTTCTTATCACAATCTGAAGAATATCTTATAGGCTAAGCATCTTCTCAATGGATAGTAGTAGTTTTCATAACAGTTAATGATTGGCCCAGTTGATTATCTGTCATTTGCTCCAGTTTCAAATCAATCTATCAACCTTTTCAAAAATATCAAGCATATCGAACAGAAACATTATGGAATACAATTAGGCCTAGATTGATTATCAGATAATTATACTGAAGTGATATGAGTTTGTAAACACTTTTAATGCTTTGTTCGATTACAATATATGGGAAAATATCTGATTTTTACAGGATAAGATACCCTTACTAAGTGACCTTTTGTCTGCAAAAGAATTTGAAAGGATTTCAAAAATACAGCCAACTGATTGTCCTGCAGTAGTTTGAAAGAATTTAAAAAGATATGGTCGAAAATGATTATCCTACAAGAACAGTTCAATAATATTGCAGTTTCAAACTGCATTCATTAAACTACAAGCGATTTTATTACATGTTACCGTTGCAGGTATCTTGGGTATACTATCCTGGTGGAATGTTCAATTAGATCCAATTTCAATGGCCGCTATGATAATATCCATCGGTTTCAGCATTGATATTCCAGCACATGTTGCTTATCATTATTGCAAAGCTAGTAAGTACTGTTTATAAGCAAATATGATATGACATCTCTCTTTAGCATATATCACTCACCGTCGCTTTATCTGTTATCCTAAGAAAAGATGTATTTCTTGATCGCTCTCAATTTCATAGATTCCTTTGATGCATTCAGGTGAAATGTCATCACCTCAGGCTAGACTTGGCAACTGTCTTACCTCGGTGGGATTTCCAGCAGTGCAAGCAGCATTATCTACTATATTATGCGTATATAGCTCATGGTTCGCTGGAATTTATATGTCGCAGGTATCTCTGTCAGGAATTATTACATCCTATACGTAATTTCAAAATAATTGAATCTTAGTAATAATTCTTCATGACAGGCTAACATGTCAGTAATCTTCAAATTTAGGTTTTTGTTAAAACAATAGTCACTTGCGTTATATTATGCAACTTGCACGGTCTCGTAATCCTACCAGCTATACTCTCAATAATTCATTGGATTGGAGCTAAACTCACCGAAAACAAAATTTACACTACACCAGCTGAACGTGTTGTGAATAAGCGGTTGAAACAAATCAGAAAAAATATTGCAAAAACAGAAATACAAAGCAATGGAAATCGGCCAGATTTAAAAATGGATCGGCCACCAATTCCTGATTTCAATGACGAATCTTGAAAACTTAGAAAAAGAATTGTGTATATAATCAGTTCTTATAATTAAAATGTTTCTATATAAAGATTAATTTCAGTTGAAGAAAATATTGTTCCAAAATTTGATGATTAACTTCTCCATTAAACTATACCAAATTTAATCAGGATAGTTTTGATGAAAACTGGCATGTATGAAATATAATAATTTTGTATCATATATTGCACATATGAAGATATATTATCGTTGAAATGATTCAAATGCTCATTTTATTTTCTGGATTGTATAGTTAATGTTAAGTGATATCTTTAGTTTTTTTCCCATCTTTCTGTTCCATAATTTGTTAATCCAACCAGGAAAGGATGATCTCCACTTGGTAAGATATACGCTTAAAAAAACTCGATATTTAGCATGCTATTGGTGTCTCAGTAACATGGAAATCAGAGCTACTGATAAACTATGATTCGAGTACGTTCATTTCTCAAATGAAACACTGTATATTCATATAACTGAGCTACTATAAAAATGATA
This sequence comes from Dirofilaria immitis, assembly GCA_024305405.1. NCBI lineage: Eukaryota > Metazoa > Nematoda > Chromadorea > Rhabditida > Onchocercidae > Dirofilaria > Dirofilaria immitis. The sequence continues at coordinate 2,033,133 of JAKNDB010000079.1, read as the reverse complement.
TATGTTGGTAGTTGTCACTGAGCAACTGACGAAAAAGAAAAATTGAATAACCTGGGATGAAGATATAAGCGTAAGTGTAAAGGCTTAATACTTCGACAACATAAGAACCTCAGTTAACATACCCTCTGATATGAATATTTTAAAATAATTAACGGTGTATTTATATAATAACGGTATATTTATACAACAGTGATGCCACTGAAAATAGAATCATCCAGTACCATGGATACTGACAAAAAAAAACCGGAACTATTTAACTCAATCCAATCTCTGCTCAATAATGCCTGCTGCAATAGTTTGTCCCGCGTGGCGAAGTGTTACTCGACCAAGTGCTTTGCATTCTGAATATCGTTCTAAACTCACAGCTCGTTCAGTTTGGATTTCAATCGTTCCACTCATATTTTTTGTTAATGCTCTAAAATATGCAATTGTTATGATTGATTCGATCCCGCATTTTTATATTAGATTAGCATATTTTGATAACCCTCTACTTTTATACTTCCACATAACCTAATGTAATATGAGACCAAGATACTTAGTATTATTTTTTCTTTCCTTTGGTTTTTTAAAGGACTTACCACTGGATTAAAATTTTGAAGAAGTAGATATCGATGAATAATGAAATATCAAATGATTTCTTCATCATGAAAAGAAAGGTACTATGAATAAGAGAATAAAACAAAGCGCAATCAAGTAAAATAACCTAGGTTTTTGTCTTATCACTTCCCCAGTAGATCTGTTCAGTTCTGCTTTTAACACTGTGATAGTGCAAGGCTCACACAACGAGTGTGCAAAAAGCTCAGCTTTAGTGCCTTTCATGATCGGAACAACAATATCGAAAATAACAATACGCACCAGATAGTTCTTTCCAGGGATGAGACATTCCTATAACATATCCTTAATAAAATATAAAAATCAAAGCATTTTATGTATCATATGTAACCAATTAATGGATCTTAAAGAAAGGAAATTAAGACCCATCTACTGTAAATAAATTTAATCTAAACTATGCCGTTTTATTTAGGATTTTATATCAAATTAACAATAATTTCTTAATAAACGAGTTTTTTAATATTCGATAAAAGAAAAAATGCTTTTTCCGGAATTTTTTAATGTAGCTAATATCCTAAAAGAAATAAAAAATTACGAATAATACAGTAAACAAAAATATAACCTGTCCACCACGGCAAAGAACGTGTCCAATGCTCAGAGAATCGGGTTCAATATTTGCAACTGGTGTTAAAGTCATTGTAGCCTGATCACCAGCAAAACCAGTACCTTTTCTTGAATTGGCTTCCACAACTATCCCTATAATAAACCTTATATATAAGATAAATTATAGAAAATTTGCTACTCTGTATCATTTTTCAAAGAATTAAAACTGGTGAAATTAGAGATGCAAACATTGTGAGACTTCCTTCAAATCGTGTTCTTTCAATGATATGTGCAATAAGACACTGGATAATGATGATACCTTTAACAATAACAGGGTCTGCATTCGGCATTATGTACACTTTCTCACCATTTTCTATGAAACCAGACTCAATTTTGATGCCTACTGAAAGCGTTGATGTAGAGACTTTATATACATCATTGATAACAGCTCGGAAATAACGATCTTGTGACCGTACTGGGACTTGCAGTTCATCTAAAAGAAATAATACAACTAATATGGTTGGTCCACTTCACAATCCATGTATTTTACTAACAATGACCATCTCTCTTTAAATGCGGACAATGCTTTCTTCTCTTTAACGAATTTGAATTTTAGAGAAATCTAACATCTAACACCAAATAATTACCCATTGCTTGCAATAGTGTTGGTCCTTGATACCAAGTACACAGATAATGACCATCAGAAGGCGCTTTTGTCAAATTAATTCCATTCAATCCAGATAACGGAATGAATTTAACTGTTGAATAGCCAGCCTGTTTCCTGAGAAAAACCTTTAGAGCAGCACAAAGTTCATCGTACCGTTCCTGAGACCAATCCACCATATCCATCTTATTTATAGCAACTAATAGTTCACCTACTCCTATAAAAGAAAGTAAATATTGTCGCTTTTTCGGCATTAGATAAGCAAATATTCAAGAATTTTGAAATTATGGGGTAGGTGAGAAAACCTTCATAATATTTCCTAACCATATAACAATGCAGAAACTTACCCAATGATCTGAGCAAGATAGCATGTTCTCTCGTCTGGCCTCCCTGATCGAATCCAGTTTCAAATTCCCCACGAATTGCATTGACAACTAATATACCAGCATCTGCTTCAGCGGCACCTAAAGCACATACAATATAAAACCTTGATAAATGATTAATAATAAATGAATTACCAATAATTCTATACATCAAAATCAACTTTACATCTAATCGAAGTAAAATGGAATTCATTAACCCATATTAAACACAGCATATCTCTTGTAGGCGCTAAGAATGCCTCAACAGTCAACAATCTCCAAAAATCTTAAGTAATGTATGCTAAAAGAAAGAAAATAAAAAGCTATAAAATGAATAAAGAATGAATACCTGTAATCATATTAGGAATAAAGTCTTTGTGACCTGGTGCATCCAGAACGAAGATTTTTCGATGTTCTGTTTCGAAGATTGTCCGCGCAATATCCATTGTTACACCTCGCTGCCTTTCTTCCTAAAGCCGACCTTTTTATCAAGATAAAAATATAGGGAAAAATTAAACTCATTACTATAGAGAAAATTATATATAATAAATAAAGAAACTATCAATTTTTAATAAGAAAGATTATTGCATTGAAATGGGTAGAATACCTGCGTATCGTCAAGGATCCAAGCATATGCAAAGGATGCTTTGCCTGTTTTAGCTGATTCTTGTTTGTATTTATGCATAGTCCGTTCATCGATACCGCCTAACTAGAACATTACTCATATATGACAAAATCAAGTGAAATAATGAATGATATAAAAGTTTATACAACTAAAGGACTTTTAAGGTTGAATTACCCCTTATGAGTAAATGACAATAAGCCCAATTTTCTGGAATGGACTTGTAACAAATTCTTTTTTCATACAATCCATAACTGATATTTTTGGATTGAATTCATCAACTAATAGCTCCAGCTCACATTCTTTCAGTTGCAGAAAATATCTTTTATTCAGTTTACTGATATGCCATAAAGAATGTAAACTGTGACATATATTAAATTTTTGCTTAATTATTCATATATTTCAATGAGATTTAAAAATATACTTGATATAAAAGGTGTCCCATTAGTGTACTTTTACCAGCATCAACATGACCAACAATAACCACATTAACCGTTGGCTTGATTTCTTGAAAGAGTTTCGCTCTGAAATATCCCTTATTATAATAATTTTGAACTGTCAAGGATTCGCATTCATCATTTTTTGAAACAGCTCTTCTTATAATGCGTTCGGAAACTAAAATATATATAAGCTGATTTAAACAATGCAAAACGCATTGACTTAGGTGGCTGTACAACAGCATTTCGTGCAGCATCAAGAGCAGCTAATCTCCTGCTGCTACCACTCGTTTTTAGCACTTGATTGAAGGATTTTTTTCATACATATTCCTTTCCACGTCTTCTGATAGTTGCAAATTCTCCATTTGCGATATCTCCGGTGAATGTTCACTGTTGCCATTCTGTTATAACGCAACAAATCAAATGGACGAATAAGATACTAATGAGTTAATAATCCAGCATACACTAGCCATTGGGAATTGCTACACGGATTTCTTAAAGAATGAGTATCCATTAAAAAAAATGGTTACTCAGTGTTTCGCATTTATTTTTTTAGGAAGTTAATCGAGGTAAATGTTTCAAAAACAAGTAGATCTAGACAGAAAAGATTAGACTCTCAAACTACTTACCACGTTGGCTTTCTCTGTTTCTCGTTTTATCACCTGCTCCCAAAGTCGAGTCTCTTTACCCCTATTTCTAACTGATTGATGACCTCTCGACGTATTTTCTTCTGCTAATTCTGAACTTCAAGTAATGTTCAATATAAAAATACAAAACTTGAAAACAACTGCTTCCACCGTTATAAAAAATATATTAAAAAAGGAAAAGTAATCAAATACGAATATAAACACTAACCATCTTTTCGAAGTTTCTGAAAATGCGTCGTTGCTAAACAAGAATCCCTAGAATCATCGACAACATCATTAACTAGTTCAGGAAGGTTTTCTTCCGGGATGAAATCTGCGATGCAAACGCCAACTTTGTTATTATTGAAAGAGTTCGTATGCGCTCGTTTATATATATATTCTTCTACAAAACTAAATGTTGGAATAACCGAAATATTTTATAAAATAAATATGTTAGAAATAATGAAGATATATGCTTATTAAATATCTCGACATAATCAAGTGATTTCATAAATTGTCCTGATCCATATTTTCCAAACAAGAAATCATCCTTTTAAATGTCAATTTTCATGCGAAGGAAACTATTTTAAACATTTTAATCAATCAGATTTTGACCTTTCGTCCTTCAGCTCATATGACATTACTTAAAATATTGTAAATTATCAATACAAATATATCGATTAAGAGATTACACTCATGCACTTTCATATACACTTACATACATTCTCTCCTTTTGATTCTATGATTTCCTCATCGTGCGTCCCGGCGCTCCCAAATTCAACTCTATAACTCCAATATCAAGAAGCCTCAGATAAGTTTCCTAAGTTAAAGAGAAACTCAAGCTATCTATTATATTATTGATTTTCCTCAACTAATTTGTGTATCGCAGTTGCAACGAATAAAATCCGTCATAACTATACAACAAATCTCTACCCAAGTCTCCGATTCCTCAACATCATAAGATAAATCTTTCACGATATTAAATAAATTCTCTGCATGGAAACAAGATAATAAGAAAAATAAATATGTTTTTTGGAAATCACTGAAGAACAAATGCATATTAGTGAATATATCTGTGCTAATAATGGAGTTATTCAAAGTTCGTCGAATAACAATGAAGAAATAAATAATTAGTTATTAATGAGAGATATAAGATCGAACTTACCTTTCCATTCTTTAAAACCATTATTATGGATATACAAAAATAGCAAAAAAAGGAAAGAAAAAACGACAAAACTGATCTTCGAAAGTAGCAAAATAACAGTATGGATACGCATATCATGTCCTGCATATATTGTATTTTAACAATGTAAATCAATAAGAGATACCTGCACCAGAAGACATAGTTTCATCATCCGTCGAGATGCTGTACCGATGGAATTCTTCATCATCCTCATCATCACGTTCTTAAATATAACATAAAATAACAATGAATCTCGACTCATTATTAGTCCACTCATGAAGAATCACATTTTATAGAGTTTGATATCATCTAAAAGTAAACCGGAAGGCATATGTTGGAAAGCATGATCATTCTGTAGATTTATATGTGCGAAAAAAAGGAGAATACCTAGGTATGGCCTAATTAGAAGTCGATATTAATTATATTTACAACTAATCAACAAACAATTATAACACTGACCATCATCGTAGTTCATATTACGAATATTGCGATGTCGAGACATCTTTCAACTTCTGAAATTAGTAATGAATGCATACCGTACTAATAAATATCGAGAAAACCGAAAATATTTATAAATACAAATCAAACAGTATTTCTTAATAATTAATTACAATCAAAATTTGTTAATGATTCATCGGTGTAATAGATATAAATGACTGTAAACAGTTTTAGGCAATTCCATTTATCATCCCTTTGTGTAAAACATTCTTTCTCATCCTCGTTGTTACATTGTTAATATTCATCTAAACATGCTTTTATCATCTCAAATGAAACTAATCTAAATATTCTATTCAAATATTCAATCTTATATCTTTCAATTGAATTTATCATTTATCTGTAAAAAAAAAAAAAAAAAATTCTTTCTCATCCTTTTACATAATTATTTTAACATCAACACGCCTTATATAAGGACCAATATTTATAACGAGGTTGATAAAAGTAAATTAGGATGATATATTTGCTGGCTCTAATTTCTGGCATTCGTCTGCTTATTTTATTCAATTATTAATCTATCACTTCTCTTGCTTAATCGAAGGAACTGTTCTCACAACTTTCTCTAATAAACAATAAATCCTCATATAAATTTGTTTACCACACAACTAACCAATCAAAAACTTTCATGGTATTGAAGAAACTTCCATTCGTATACCTTTCTCTTTTATAATTATATCTATCGGTATAAATTTGAATGGATATATGATGATCAGAGCAATATTCATCGACCGCATTACATTAAAAATGAATTAATATATAGGTTATCAGTACTATTTGATAATTACTCTACTACAATTCAGCTATTTGCCAGACATATATTTCCTCATCTGTAACTAACAAGAATAATATGAGCATTCCACAAGAAAGATAACCTAAAATAGTACTAATACTCAATAAAATCCTCAAATATGTCAATTCTCAGCAAGCAAGGTGAATTACCAGGTATGCCATTCCTCAAACAAATTACTAGCATAAATGAGAAGTCCATTAAGACGGAAAGACCGAACCGCGAAGTATGCAGTGGCATAGTGTCTCTCAATGAATCAGGGAGAGTATTGTTGGTCAATTTCCTTTCAGTCTTAGATATCTCGAGACAGTACTCTGCGGTAAGTAATGATGATAAGTGCATGCCAATTATAGAAGCACCACGATAGATTTATGTAGAGCAGAGAAAAGGCAATGCTGAATGACTTTACGTATCACCGATACAATGAAACATTCCTTCATGACCACTTCTTTGAATTTGTGGAAGTCATAAGTCAGTTGCAACTGCGAATCTCTCCGCTTTCCATTTCATCCACAATGAATCTATCCATCTTCCATCTTATCTATAACGGTCTCTTCCATCTCATTCACACTGTTTCTGAAATTCATTGAACTGTCTGATGTCATTGACGAGCTTACAGCACTTTTTCTTACTTATTCATCAAAAGTCAAAACTTATCCTTCAGTCGGATATATTTTTTCCATTTCTAGAGTCTTTTCTTCATCATCCTCGATTCTCATCTATACTTTTTTGGCTGTTATTAAGTAACTATTGTATAATTTTTCGAAAATTTGTAAAAAAACTTCGATTTACTCTTACTTTCATTTTCTTATTCCCCTTATTCTATATGCTCTGTGATAGATAATTTGAAGGTTTTGTGAAATTCTTAATTCTTCCAAATTTTTATTGCAGCTGAATGCAGCATCGCAACATGAATTTCAATCCATTGCATAATACACCTAGAATACTCAATCGTGCAATACAACGTAGTTACATTTTTAATATCAATTCAAAAAGCAAAACATCAATACGAAACAAACGACATAAAATTTTTCGCTTTCATGCTCTACAGCAAATACCATGATGAATATCATTAGCACAAAAAAGTAACATTTTAACTCCTTCTCACTCTTCCAAAAAAAGCAAAAATTCTATATATTTGACTTCGTTCAGTACAGAAGTATGACGCGTTATACAAGAGTTCCTGGTGGAGAGTGATGTCGAAGACGAGGTGACGAAGATCGCAACTTGCTCACTTCCATCAAACGGTCCACACGTGTCATTAGTGAAGTTGTCGAAAATCGTCTTTCTTTTTCAGCTTTCTGAAAATTCAATTAATTAAGGAAAGTGAGAATAGAGAGAAAAACTATGAAAAAGCTTTTAAAAAAAAACTCTTATTAAAAAGTTCTTGCCTCTTCTGTTAGAAAGAATGCGATATTTCGATATGTACCACATTCAAGCATATTACTACTACCTGTTATTAAACATTTTCACTTTTCTGACAAGAAAGAATAGAACGCCAAATGCTTTAAGAACACTATCATTTAGTAAATCAAGTTATTCATAACATAAATGTTGAATAATGCATGCGTACATACTCAATTACTAGTTGATGTTATGACTAAAGGAATTTTAAAATCCGAAACAAAAAAAACTTTATCTGACAGATTGGTTATGTGATTTATATTAATTTATGTCAACAAGATTACGTGGTTATTCTTTTTATAATTTTTGTTGTCCTGTTTTTGTTCAATTGCAGGTATTTTTTTATCTGTTCTTTGTTTGTGTGGTTTGTTGTTTACTAATAAGGAATATTTTATATCTCATTTTTATTATGATTCTTTTGGTTTTTTCAGTTTTTTTATTTTTAGGAGTGTTTTTGACTTTTTGTTATTGTTATCATATGTTACTTTTGTTTCGTGTTGGTATTTCTGGTTTGGATTATGTTGGTTTTATTTAGATGAAATGACCTATGGACTTCTTCATTTTTAATATCAACTTAGCAATTCGTTTAACCATGTAAACTCACCCTGATCCTGGACTGAGATTAATACTGGTTTTTTCTAGCTGCAGACATAATGATTTTGCAGATGCAGCATCAGATATAATACTCACTTCACTTAAGGCAGGAATATTTTTCGGTAAAGCATCTGAATAGGGATAAGACGAACTGATCTGAAAGAAGGATACATGGATTACCAAAAAAGATCCTCAAGCAGTGCTTGGGATAGACAAAGTTTACAGAAATAAAAGATGAGTCCAAGAGTAAAAATTCTACGTACGTATAGTTATAAAACGGAATGGAATTCTCTTCAAAAATGACCCACTGATGATTTTTTTGTCCTAAATAAAAGTACAGCATATAAAATTTAATTATCAAATAAATTACCGTATGCTAACAAGAACAATATAACATACTGCTGATGTTTCAAGAGCAGGATGGAAACGTTGCCGCCATACAACTGAATTACACTCTGGATAAGCTACAGATGCAACTGATGAAAGTATCGAACTAAGCGCTAAATCCTTAGTGATAATACCGCCATCCTGAAAGATAGAAATGATTTGGAAAGACAGATAGTCCTATTCTAAAGAATGAATAATAGTGATATAATCGACCAAGCATTTCTTGAATGAATAATAGTTCCTAATTTGAAATTTAATATTTCTCTTTGGAGCTTGGAAATGAAGAACTTTGTTGACAATATTTTTTAAGCAGAAAATAACGCATTTAAAAAGTCAAAAATTACAGCGATATTTGCTGGCCGCACCCATCGAAGATAGCATTCGTCCCAAAACAGCACATCGATGGGAGAAGAAGAAGGTCGTATCACATTAGTTGGCACTGACTCTGCAATTTGACAGTGTTTCCACAACGAAACACGGTGTAATGAAGATAATAACTTCTTAATGTGTTCAATAAAACCGCTTGAAGTTTGTAAATCCCAAAAATATTGAAACGATATAACAATTTCTCAAAAAGAACGTACCAAAACCAAGCAGAAGATTGACTGAATAAAAAACATTGGTAAACATTAGGCAATATTTCGATGTGTAATACTGCGATAAAGGAAAAGTTGGAGCTGTTTTGCAAAGCGCTAATCTGTCACTCACTGAATTGCATGTCAAACCGCTGCAAAAATACAGAAAAAGGCGTTAAGCAACAGATAGCTGCTGCAAATCAATTCAAACATGATAACTAAAACTATAGTAAGCTTAAGCATGATATTATTAGAATATCATGGCATCATTCCCAAGAAGTGAACAGAGTTCTAAATTTACAAAATCGATCTCAGCATTTTCATATTTAGGAAATCAATTAATAGAATAGATAATCATATTATTATTTATACAATTTATATGTATCCTTATGTTGTTATTACCAACAATTTTTCAACAATTAGAATCCATGTAACACTCGCTGACTAATGACTGTAAAAAGAAATTAGCAGTGGAAAGAACTTACGATGCAAGGCCAGTTATGGATAGATCCCAGAGTGCGATCAATAAATAATGTGAGTATTCAAACGAGAGTGGATGAAGACGTATAAGTTGTGATACGCAGTCCAGAAATAAGAGAAAAGTTGCCGTACAAGCTTGCGGTCGCGAACTCTACAACATGTTGCCAATTTTTATGCTTAAAAACTTCAAGGCAGACATAAATATCAGAACAAAGAGTAACATAGTGTACTGGGAAAATATGAATAGGAAGGATGAAGAATTCAAACCGGAATATTGGCTAGAAGAGTGCAACCGAACATATTTGATCCGAAGGGATGTCCAAGTGCAATCCATTCCTTCTCTATGAGGGCGCTGAAACCAGTTATCGTTCTATAAAAACGATCCGTACATACTTGAACCAATGATGCCACTACCGCCGATGCATTGAATCCATCTTGGTCTGGAAGTACTCTTTCCTACATCACTAGAAGTGTTTATATTTATTTCAAATACTATTCCAAAAACTTTTAGAAAAATAATCATAATCACTGATTAGAAATTAATTAACGACTTTATAAACGTTCTGCATTTTCTTCTTATTTATCAGGGACTCAAATAAATGATTTTTGCTAAACAGTAATGAGGAGTATTACAAATAAAAAGACAACCTGTTACGACAACGGAACGCTGATTATCTATAAGTCTGTGAATAACTTTATTCGATAATTGAAGACATCGAAATACTAAAGAACACCAGCCTGTATCATCAACTAACGAATACCATTCCTTTTCTCTTTCAACGAAACGCTCCATTGAATCTGAAAATTATACATATAAATTTTGTCTATCTGGTTTTCCAATCATTTTTTTGATATTCTATAAGAAGGATTACGTTAAAATCTAAAAACAGTTATTTTATATAACTCTATTACAATCTTCATATCTATAAGAATTCTTTAAGCTCAATTTCTAATAATCAGTTCATATCTATAAGTTAATAAATACCTAAAGAACAAAGTTCGCGAAGCTTTTCGAATGAAGAAGATATACGCGCAGTGGATATGTCACAATCAATTACTTGAGGTGGTCGACGATAAGGATGAGCTTGACAAATAGGCCACAACACTCTGCAACCTTATTTTAATTACTACACTGTTAAAGTACTAGTGAATAAGCTATCCAACAAAAACCAGTTAATCAAATAATCTGGCCCGAATCACCACTTATAAAATCTCCAGAAAAATATACTTTTTCCACAATTCTTGAGCATTAAGATCCTTATTACAAATAGATGAACGAAGCAATGCACTACCATTGGAAGCTGACCAACACCACACCTCAAAACAAGATGTTGAAAATAAAGTACTAAAAAATATCATTTCGACCCTATTCTTTTAATTTGATGCTAATTAAAAAAAAGTCAGCTTACCGGGAATCTACCATTACACCAGTTGGGTATTAGGCTATCATATATTGTAACGTCAAAGAGATCACTCGGAACAACAACACAAAGTGGATAACTGCAAAAATAAATGTTAGACTGAAATTTCAAAATAAAAGAAATTGTATGAAAATTGAGAAGGGAAGATTCAAATGGAAAATGAGTGAAAAGATTCCAAAGTCATATGGAAAAATGAAAAATGTGTAAACCTGGGCACAACTGCTTTCTGCTGGGATATTTCTGATTTCAAAAACATATACGCCATCGTGTTTCGTTGTCCCCACATCGTCGTAATTCCTTTTGCCAATCGTTCCCATTGTTGTACAGGAGTGAGTTTTGTGCTATAAAATTACCTATTCAACAATGAACTTTCAACAATAGTATAAATGAACTGCGGTAATTCTAATAAAATTTATGTTTAAAAAATGTGGAAAATGAATTAGTCTTTTTTCTATTCTCTAAAAAACCAAATAAAAAGCCAATTAATTAATTCTCATCCTTCTGCTAAACTTTTATGTCAATAAAATTATCAGAACTCTTAACTACAACGCCACTCCTCTTCGCGCTAAAAGCAAACTTAGTCATATACGGCTTTCGAAAGTTAAATAAATATTTCCGTTTGACTTACTCAGCTTCTATGTGATAGAAACAGCTTAATATTAGTTGATAATCAAACGGCATCACAGTTCGACAATACTAAATCATTGCATCTTTAAAATTAACTGTGACGGAATACCTGACTGAGGTACTTTTCGAAATCTTTCACATGTAAGTTGTATCAAATTAGAGAGCGAAGAAGGGCGAGAGAAATGATAAATATTGTTTGCAAGATTTACGGCAAACTGGCTTCGCTGCAAATCGAAGATCCATACCCGAAAGTCCTGAAACGATATCCTCTTTAATTATCAGTACACAGGTTTGGAAAAAGACCAACAAGATCGAAACAAAAATTGATTTCTCAAGGTGATGCCTTGAAAAATCGTAACTTCGCCAGAGTTCTAAAGACGATCTGAACAATCTGAGTTGTTTAATTAATATAACGATTCACTTTGGTGTATATTTTAATGGACGAAATAATATCAAGCTGTGAGGCTGGAGCTGTCATCAATCGATATTTTTTCGGAGAAGCACCTGAACGACCAACTGCAATTTTAATAATTTTTCATAATGGTTGAACAGAATAAGGTAGAACTCAATAGAAATCAGAAGAGTTGAAGCATGGAGTTCTTTCATGTTAAGAAAATCTTATCTACTGTTAAATCAAATGTGTAGTAAAGAAATTGTAAGAGTAAGATTAGACTGAAACAAAATATGGAAGATGAACCAATAGGTGATGAAGAGTAATGGATGGAAGCAATTGAGCATAGCGGTACTTGATGTCCATCAGTAAATATGATACTCCGACTACAGCATGGGTCTGGTTGCTGAAAATAAGAGAACGATTGTAGAAAGATTGTAGTGCAGAACAAGTAATACAAAAACAAAAATATATATTATTATTATTGATTATTTATCATTATTATTATTAATAATAATTCGTTGTCATTAATTACTTATTATTGTTAGTAATTTATTAATTTTTATTATTAATATCATTAATACTGTAATAACAGAGTAAAAATAACATAATATAAAGAAATATGAAGTACAAGTAACCTTCTCAGCAAGTGGTACAAAGCATATGCGACAGTTGGTACAATAAAGTTTCCCAAAGTAATTATCCTGGAAAGATGGATAGAGCAAGACATCATCGCACTGTGATGATATTATCTCGCCTGAAAGCCCAACAACAAAATTCAACTTTACAATATTTTACTACTTAACAAAAGTAAGTGAACAATAGACGTATACAATGTATGATAAAATCAATACTTACCATCCAAAAGAATGAAGTTCGGTGTTTCATTAACATCTTTAACCTGAAATTTCATCTATTATAATTTTTTATACGCCTGTTAATTTTCCATCAAATTGCGAGTAATGTTTAAAAGATAATTTAAAGCAAATATAATATATCATGCATGACTTGTGCATAATGCCTCCTTTTTCATAGCAATCAATCCTGGAATGTTCCATATGATAACAGAAGTAGAACGAAATGTAGCAATAAGCAAAAGATTGTTCATTATCATAAATAAGATAACGAACCACTATCTGATTGTCATATGCTGCTACGTAAGAACGAAAACTATCGCGATGTTGCTGCTCATCAGTTGAATGTAATAGCATACTGTATATGATTCTTGATGCCCCAGTTACAAACTGCCATTCGACACTTCAAATAAACATTATTATAAATTATACATATTATTCATACTAAAATTTCAATCTTTAAGACATAAATGTAAGCATAAAATTAACAATAATCCATAAATGGCACGCATATACGTACAGTGCATATATGCTTCACATTAAATAATTCTGTACAAATTTATTGAGATTAAACATGCGACAACACCGCAAGAAGGAAGCAAGATAGATACATATCGCACAATGCCAACAGCTCCGAAGGAATATATTTCAGAAAGAAAATTATCATCCTTCTACAGAGATTACATTAATCAACGAAATTGAATGAAAATGCTCGAACATTTCACTAATACATACATTTATCTTTACAACAGATTATAGTAGGCAAATATTCAGAAATATTCTATTACTAGCATTTTTCGTGGTTGAAGGTGAATAAATTTCTCTACTAATAGATTTATTGATTAGCCGAAGAAGCAAAAAAAATTAACTTTTACAATATAAAATCATTTTGTATGTAAAGAAACAGAATTGTATTTGCATGTAAGATAATAGATCTTTTAACGTTTCCTACGAAGCTACAGCAGAATCCATATGATGGCTACGAGAAACCAACAGAAAAAGGATACTTTGAAGAATTTTGCAACAATTCATACCTATGACAAACAATCATCAGCTATTATAAGCAACAAAAATGAAAGTTCTAACTTATTACATAGATATAACTAATCATCAACTTAAGTTGAAATTACTGAGATATTATCCCACTAATTTACGCAGGATCTTTCCGAAAACTTTAACCTTCTTTGTGTGCTGGTCTATAAAAGCATTGCGACAAGTTAGTGAGTAAAAATCTAAAAAGGTCAATCCGCCTTAAACTAGAATAAAGTTGATATACTAAGATAATATTTAAATGCTGATGAGTAAATAGATGGATAACAATTCATTGATAATATTTACTCGAAAAAAAATATAAGCAAAAAATGAGACACAACAAATTAAATATTCCCATCTACTGCAGCAAAGAAAGACAGAAAAACTCCAAAATATTCATTTTATTGCTCTCTACTTCACTTAACATAAAGCCGTCTCACTTATTTCTTAACTAAAATAAATTAAATGGATAAACAATAATCCAACTTTATAGTTTGGAATGAAAGCATTTTAATATTTTTCACGATGTGCACTTTTAATATTTTTCTACGAAGGCACGACAATATTTTACAAATAATCCATTATCAAGGAAATCCTAAGAGATCTAATATTTCGATGAGTTAAAACAATTAATAGAAATCGTTGCACTACCACATTACTTCCGAAAATTTAGCGTCCGATAACCAAATTCATGAGTGAAGAACGGAGACAACATTTGCATAAACGAGTTTGAGCCTTTGCAAGATAATATTAAAAGAAGGACGAACGGATGGTTCCAATATCCAGGCATCATTCATTAAACATGATATTTCCATTGGACATCCTTCCGGTGGTTCCATTCTGTAACCCTTCTCAATATGCCGCACGACATCTTGAATTGGCTGAAAAAATAATTCGTATTAAAATACTTTCAGTGTTGAATCACAATTTTTCGACCTTCTTCGATCTTCTCTCTCTTACTTGCTTATTTCATTGATAAAAATATGGGAATGCAGACTGTTCAATTCTTTATTCAAAAAATTTTCAAATGGTACGAATACTCTCGAGTTTATGAATGATCTATGCAGCTACACTTGCACTAACAGTGTGATAAACAGTTATAATCTCATAAATGATTATCAACTGCGAATGTTTATTTTTATATAAAAATATACTTTGTGATAAGTATGTTCGACTTCCTTTTTCTAAGGAATTGCAAAAGGTTGCATAAACTTATATGTTCATCTGATGCATCAGAAACAGACAAATAGGTTATATCAAATTTATAGTCTTTAGGAACTGTAGATGAATAATTGTTTTTAACGCAACTTACAATACGAGGATATGGTACTCTGCCATACGAAAATATCTCCCACAGCAACACGCCAAAAGACCATACATCACTTTTCGTTGAAAATTTCTAAAACAAACCTTCTTAATGAAACTGTTATTGATAATATGCAACTAGTCATTCTGATTCCTTTCATCTTTATTCAAGTTTTGGTAAGCAATTCAAAAACTGAATAAGCAAAAAGATTTTGATATGCAAGTTTAATAATATATCATTGCTTTCCTCCCAACAATTTTTAATATTCACCTTCAGCAATTCAAGAAACTACTTATATTGATTGATTAGTATACGAATCGAAATAATCCACAATTATGAAGAAATTAAATACTAACACTATATCGTAGAGCTTCAGGAGCAGTCCATTTGATTGGAAACTTGCTGAGTGCACTTTCTGTATATTGGCATTCACTGGCATCTTTCGCGAGCCCGAAGTCGCTTATCTTTGCAGTGAGCTCATCATCCAGCAACACGTTCCTCGCAGCCAGATCACGATGCACTATATTTTTTCATTTCCAGGAATTTCATACCTTCACATATATCAATTGCGAACTGAGTCAACTGCATTTTCTCCACTTGATAGCGTCCGCGTGAACGCAAGAAATCTACCTACAAATTGGCTCGTCTGCATGTAAATTTAACGAGTAGCATAGAACTGCAGTAGACATTTCTCTAGAATTAAGGTTGACAGAAAACTGAAGTAAAAATGGAAGTATATGTGAAATAAGTTAAACAACATACAAGATTCCCATTAGCCATGTATTCTGTTACCATGAATATTTCTCTAGAATCATCAATGACAATACCCAGTAAAGCCACCAAATTCACATGTTTCAGGCTACTGAAAAAGTGAATTTCTAGAATGTTATACTTTCTTTGCAAAAGAAGAAATACTGGAAAAATTTAACTGTAATACACTTACATCATAAACTTTGCTTCATCTAATAATGACTGCATCATTTCACTGTGCTTCAGAACTTTCACTGCTACTCTGTGACCTTCGTAGTTCCCCAAAAGCACGTCTAAATAATAATAAAAGATTCAATCATCTAAATAAAATGATCATGATGAAGCCAATTAGGACGGCAATCATCCATCAAAGGCTATTAATCTTTCACAATTTAGTAATGATTTACTTTTCCAACTACTACAAATATTTTGAAACTACTCATAATACGAAAAAAGAAAAGCATGTGAAACAAACCTCCAAATTCTCCATGACCAATAATGTCTCCAAGATGTATTTCATTTCGGTGGATAATTAATGAGGATTCACGGAAAAGTCGTATTCGTTCTTCTAAAGATTTTTTGTCTCTTGTAATACGATACTTATCATTGATTACTGGTGTTATAAGACGATGACATAAGCCATCTGCGTCTCGTTTGTAGTGCTGGAATTGTATGAAGTTAGAAAGGAGCCGTGCAAAGAAAATGTTTATAATAAAGTGATTCATTGGGAAAATATACCAGATTGATAACTATTTCTCAAAAAAATAACTCACCGCTATCAACTGCGTTAAATTTTCGAAATTTTCCTCGTGGTCACAAGTCAAAATGCCATTCAGCTGATAAATCCTGTAAATTATCACGTCACAATCAGCAGTGCTTTTTTCTGTAATAGAAAAACGTAATTATTTAATAACGTAATTATTTAACCACTCATTTTGTCTACCGTTTGAATATATTCATTATAAACTACTTTAATATTCTTCATTCTGATATGTAATAAGATACCTATAGTGTTCCACCTTATTGTTAAAAGCCATACACAATGTATAGTCGCCCGGAAAATTAGTAGAATCACGAACAAGAAATGTTCCATCAGCCTGTGCGGATAATATTCTAAAAAACAAAATTGAAGTATCTTGGAAAAGAAGACTAAATATCTATTAAGATAAGGTTATAAAAGAGGCTTTTGCCTTATTTTAAAAAAAATTCTTTCCAGATAACTAACTAAGAAACTATTCGATTATTTCTTAACAGTATTTCAAATATATCCAGTAAAGAGCTAACTTTTCGGTACATTCACGAGTGATATTGCCATGATACCAAGGCATTGGATGCTTCTCCTTGTTGGCCACATATCGCCTGTTTATATTGCCAACTATATTGGTTTGCTTTCCATTCGCGCTTCCTCCATTCTAAAAAATACATTATCATATTTGGTACTATTAAAGCCAGGATTAAATACGTGTATGATCCTATATTGTATCATTATCATTAATTATACGGTACATATATACTTATATCTCAGTGTTATACACCGGTCCTTCGAGATGTCAGGTTACTGTACTGCTAATGTCAAGAATCATTTTTTGTCAGTGCACTTTCCTCACCAACCTCTTAACAAATCAATTAAAAATTTACAACTTATTTGCAGCCTACCTTCCAATTAATGCAAATAACATATTATTTAATCAAAATTTTGAATATAATTTTTTTCTCTATTTAAATAAGAAGCAGTATGTCAAGATGAATGTATAAATAAATGAAAGGATAGATAAAAACTTACGAGAATGGAAGCTGCTAAACGTACATTATCATCTTTTCGGCAGACGTTATCATTCATCAGTTGGAAGAAATAACTGATGATTTCGAGAATAGTGATCTCGTCTTTCACTTACTCCTTTGTCCTCCTGAAAATCAATTCTAATGTAAAATGAAGTGCGAACAATAGAAAGCAGAACATGTGACAAGGGTGCCAATAAGAACATTTCTGGAGAACATCAGAGAGAGTGCTGCGCAAAGGTTAAAAGGGAAGGAGCACGGGATATGACGGGTCTCCAGATGTCACGGGTCACCATATTTTCATTCTCTTATGAACGGGATGAAAGGATGGATCGGTTCGGTGATACTCTCACATCGACCCGCGTTTATTACAGAATGCAGAAATAAGAAAAACAACTTTTGCAGAGTGACAGCAGCCGAGAGAGAGAGGCAGAGAATACAACCGCCCCTGCGGTCTGAAGTTGAATGGTATACCTTGGCGTGGATAACTTAAATATATCTACTGGAAAGGGAAGGAATAGCAAGTGGCATCAAGTGACGTCAACACAATGATTCCAGTTGGAGATAGAACAAAATAGTTGTACGTAAAACAAGATAGTTGTACGTAAAACAAGATAATTGTACGTAAAACAAAATAGCTGTCATAATGCGAAAACGTTATTTTGTTTTTATTTGACCTTTCACCTATTGCTTGAGCAAGGAATGTAGGAAGGAAGAATACGAACGTTGTTTAGTAAACAAACGTTATTTGTCAACATAACTAGCGATTCGAGTTGAGGTGAAAGGTTGAATACTTAAGGATGACAACCAATATCCCTGTCATCTGTTATAAGTGAAACTTATCAGAGTATCATGAATAATGTTATATTGATAGTATTGTTAAGGTTAACGATCAACTATTCATTTATCATTGATACCTAGAATTGTTTCATTATGATAGCTTATTATTTTAATATATACTTCAGAAAAGATTATATAAGACAGGAAGTTACTTTTTGATGTATATCTCGGGAAAAAAAAGATTTGAGCGAGCACTTACGTTCATTACGTGATTGATCTGAATAAAAGTCAAGTCACATCTTGATCTGTAAACATCTATTATTCCAACGAGCCATCTGAAAGTTAATATTAACAAATTTTTGGACAAAATTGCAATTTATGCTTGATGAAAATGAAAATATTCTTTACTGCTTCTTATATTATAGTAAAACAAAATGATCAAATCAATAAAATATTTTTGAAACCTTTTAATCATTTGATTAAATGATAACACAATTAATATAATATTAGTTTTAGAAATTGATAAAATGCAGTCTTGAATTAAGAAATCGTTGCTTCGTCGCAATGACATAACAAAGAGAATTTTTCGTCAACAATACTGCAAATTGAATTGCAAATAGACAATTCACAAGTGATTATATCTAAACGAAACAAAAAAAAAAGTGATAGAGGTGATATAGAGGTAAGAGTATTCGTTGATCGATGATGATATATCTATAATTGCGAGGTCATAATTTAATGTACTCTTGTAACTGTCACCATACCTGATCCGCACTCTTTGACATATATGTAAACTAGATATTTTTCATTTTTTTCACTCTTTTTTTTTTGGACTTATTATTGGCATATGATGATGGATTCTAACGCTAGCATTTTTTTTTCAATATTTGCCAACTTGAAATAAACCTCTCTCTCTCTCTCTCTCTCTTTCGATGTACTCATGAAATCTCCTCATAGATTCAAAATTCCGGTATCGCCCGTTATAACAAACTGATACGATTCGGAAATATAATCAATGATCCTATATATAATATATAATTGATGAGCAGATAAATCCTTTGTAAAGCCAAATTATCTTTTCTGGCTCCAGATAGAATATGCTCATTAAGCCAAATCATTTTTCTGGCTCCAGATAGAATATTCGTCGTTGCTTGCTCATCATTAATTATATAGGATATTTCGAGAACTTTTTATTAATTTGTCATCAGTGGAATTTGCCTCCTCAACAAGTTATTCATCCGATGCGGAATATGGAAAACTTTCATTTTGAACAATATCATTTTTGAGAATCTTTACTTTGGCTTCGAAGTTCGGTCAAATACGCCTGGCTAAAAAGCAATGGAAATTTTACTGAGAAAATCTGATATTGTCGTTTCTTTATTTTGCATTTATTTTAGCAAAAATTTACTCAATTTTATTTCTTATTAACAAAACTTATTCGAGAATCATTTATATTATGTTGTATTAATATTATTGAATCATCAATACAACTATTATTTACAATACAAAACAAATCATTATGTGTTTTATTCAAGAGGAACAAAGGTCAATTGTAACAGAATGATACGTATCAGCTAGGTTTAAAAAAGAAAAACATAATACAAATATAAAATTTAGCCAATAATTTTATTCTTACGATATCACTATTCCTATCACGTTGCGATGATCGCTGGAAAAAGAGTGAACGGTTTATTCTTTATTACAAAAAAAAATCAATGAAAAATCAATTAAAACAGATCGATTCAATAATACTGCAGCAATTTTCCATCTTAACAGTAGATGGAGAATTATATTTTAATTCATTCAATTCAAATGATTAATTATTATAGCATACCAAACAAACTTTTTTATATTCTATTTAATTTTACATCCCTATACTTTAACTTTTTCCAACTTGATATTTGCGTTTCAACCTGCAATTATATATAAATATTCAATTAAGTATTTTCTTTCTCATTTTGTTTATATTTTTTACTTCTCATTTATTCTCTCTATGATCAATTATATTTTATTCGTTAATAAAGTTTAGTATTTTACCTGCTTCATCACACAAATATTTGTATATGTACAGCTTTATCTATGCATTTAAATTTAAAAATTTCACCAATTTAGGGGTCAAGATGAAATGGAAGAGGTTCATATGTTGTAATAAAATTATAGATAATAAGTTCATTGAGATTAATTTATACATTATCTTCCAGTTAAGCTCATCGAATTCTATTAAACTCATTATAAAATTCATATACGGATTACGTTATCAGTTTATTGAAATTTCTTACACGGATTATATGCAGTGATAAAATTGTTAAGCCTCTGATAATAGCTGAATTATTAACAGTTTTAAAAACTATTTTTGTTAGATCATTTTTATACGGAAAATTGAAAAATGTTTTTCATCCACAAAAATTGTGATAAACTTGGTATGCACACCAAAGTTTATTTATCGGCATAGTTCTTTTCTAGACAATCTCCTTGAACATATATACATATGTTATGATCTCGCAATCATAAGTATCTATTATACTGTCATGTCGCAGTCATATCGTATCTGCTATACAACCATATCGTAGTCATATCAGGCATGGCATAGTTCTTTTCTAGACAATCTCCTTGAACATATGTACATATGTTATGATCTCGCAATCATAAGTATCTATTATACTGTCATGTCGCAGTCATATCGTATCTGCTATACAACCATATCGTAGTCATATCAGGCATGGCATAGTTCTTTTCTAGACAATCTCCTTGAACATATATACATATGTTATGATCTCGCAATCATAAGTATCTATTATACTGTCATGTCGCAGTCATATCGTAAGTATCAAATCTGTCGCTCACATATATCAATTATTCGTATCATTATGCATCGATTCTAAAAATGGATGTATTTATGCTTGAATTGCTACTCATATTGTTTTTGCTAAAAAAAAAAAGGAACTAATGAAAATTTTCTGATCTATTTAATATTCATCTCTTCGGTAATGGCTATCTTTTTCTATCCATAACCTTTAACCTTTCATCTCTCGTCTTTTCTTCTGCTATAGCCAGGTCAAAAATTTCGATTTATGTTTCGATTTATGTTTTTGATTACTTATTTATTAAACATATACAAACATGATTCTACTCTTCGCTCTTAAACTTTCCATTTTCCATCTCGCTCTTGAGCTTTCTATTTTTTTTTCGCTCTTAAATTTGCTGATTGAAATATTAAATTTTGATTGATAGGAGAGTAGAAGAATATATATGTGATATATAATGTAATTATATAATATTTTAATACTATACATCTATCAATCATCATTGTCATTGAAAATCCTGAATCCCTTGGGATATTTCTTAAATACAAATTAAAAATTTGTAATATTTGAAAATATATCTAGCAGCTGTTATGCAATGAAATTTCTTAACAGCAATTTATTGATATGTTCAACTTGCTACATCTGGCTGGTAAGAATGATAAATGTTTAACTGAACATTGAGAGCTATGCTTAAAAGAATAAATTTTCTATTACTGCAATTGCTTCGTTCTGGTTTTGTTCGATAGCAAATTTATCTGAATCAATAAACGATAAGAAAGTTTTACGTTTTCTATGATTCTATTTATTCAACTTCTCTGGCTTCTTCTTTTTTATAATTTTGGTTTGTTGAAATTTTCCAACTTCTTTTTTCTTCCCTAACAATTTTTATTATTTTAATTGATTGAACAATTTAAAAGAAATAAAAATCATTTAAATTTATTATGCTATTACAATCATATCACATTACAATGCTATAAAAAATGATTATAAAAGAGAGCTAAATAAATGATTTATTTTATATAGTAATAAACTTTATTCTCGAACAATTTCTAATTCTTATTTTCCATATTACATAATATCTTGTTATCTTGTTAAAGAAAAAAAAATTAATCATATAAAATAATAATCATTTGGAGAAGGATTTACTATGATTTTTATTATCAGAAAGATAACTCGAATTCTCGTAAAAAATATGTACAACGAACATTAAGCTGTTTGCTATATTTCTAATGATAAAGATAATTCGAAGTAACAAATTCTTTATCAGATACTTTCCCAAATGGATTACTAATCTGGAAAATAAAGTTCAAAAACAATTAATTAAATCAATATAGTTTTTAATGCCGCCTATCATTCATGCAATAATTTTCACAATATAATTTGATGACTAGAGTTTAAAATCAAACCTAGGCTTAATTAGGATGAAGGTAGAAAGATAGAATGATTTTAGATATAAGTGATGAAGCATTGTTTGGTATGAATTGTATGGCTCATCGAGAAGAATTATCCGAATGGTCTCAGTGTATCATACCACATGGTGATTTGGTCGATATGATTACTCGCTTTCTGAGAAGTGTTAAAAATTTTGGATGTAAAGTTAGTTGATACAGAAATATTAGTACCATTTCAACATTCACTGTAATGCATCATCTGGTGATAGTGGCCCAGACATAAATAGGCCTGAAAACGTTGCAGAAGTTTAATTATATAATATCATTCATTGAATCGTTTATTTCGATTTATTAATTATAAACCAATAATCTTGATTATCTTATCTTCATGAAAATACTTCAGTATCGCTTAACTTTTATCACTTCCATAATGCGATCAGGTTAACAGGTTAAATTGATTATTGGGTCAAATTATGTGAGAGATTCGATCATTTGAATATTTCGAGAAAAAAAAAACGAATAAAAACAAATAAGCTTTAAAAAAAACTTATTTGCAGCTTCCACCTAAAAAAGCAATCAAATTTGGGGTCAACTTCTTACGTAACAATTCGAAGAGCTATTTGGAGCATCCACTTTATAAGCGTATTACGTTTGAAAATTGTGGTAAATGTAGCCGGCGAATTAGATGTTGCAAGTTGGCCTTTTCTTATATAATTTTATGAAGGAATAAGCCTAGTTCAACTTGAGCAATCATCCAAATTACAACATTTAAATCTTCTTTTCTAAAGCAACTTTAACAAATTTTTAAATCGGATAATTTCTTTAATTTGACATTTTCAGAAGATCAAAATCATTTTTGGCTCAAGCATATGAATCAGAAGCATGTTCAGATTCTGATGCTTCGTGCACTTTCAAACCACTTTCAGCTAGCGAATTGCAAGAGCTTACGGTTCTTTTCTTATATTATCCAAATATTAATTTAAATCCAACATTTTCCCGCCATTTCTTTGTGATAAATATTTTTTTTTTAAAGCAACTAATTTGAATTTTTAATTTTTCAGAAAAAGTCTTTTTTTCAAAATTATATTGATCTGAAATTTAACAGAAAGCAAAAAATATGATACTATTGGCAAAACACAGAAGTGATAAGAATTGATAAATATCGATCATGTCGATTCAGCAAATGTATCCGAGTGTAGTGGCATCGCATGATAGATGTGATGTATCAGGCTATATAACTGCTGAATTGGCAATGCTAAGCAGAGGGCCAACATATCAATACGTGGAACCATTGCTATGTCAGATATTAGGTACCAGAATACCCGCAGTAAATTGTGTGCGATACGGTGATAAATGTCATTGCTGTTGTTTCTCATATATTCCTCAATCAGATGGTTACTGTCACTTAAATATTAATACATCATCTTCATGCCCTTCCCATTTATAATATCATATTTAAACTTCATTAATGTTATTAAATAACTTTTAAAAATCTCACAACACTAGTTGTTATCATATGATAACACAGATATTAACGATACTTCTCCCAACGTTAATATATCATGTCTCTCCAAATGTATATAGTAGTTTAATAATGTGCAAACTCTAAAAATTTTTTTAACTCTTGCATTTGAAATCTTGAGCAAATGCGAACTTTTTACATAGACAGCAATATCAGCCCGGCACTTAAATAAAGATAAGTGTAAGACGATTTACGGAGCTTGATAAAATTGTTCATTATAAGTTGTAAATTTTTGGTGGAATTGTAACGCTTTACGGTTGGTAATGTTTTGAAGCTAACGCTTATGGTTCAGCCATAATTTTTAATCTAGTCTCCATCAATTAGACAAAACTATTAAAGACTTAAATTAAATGCATTTTACCGAACTTTCTTTTTCTCAAACATTGATAATATTACTGCCGAATAAATTTATAACTACAAATTTGTGTAGTATCATAGAAAAATGTAGTAGTGTGAACTGGAATTCCAATTTTATCTAATTTTTTAACAAAGCACTGAACAAGGCAATTACAGAATATTGGAAATTTGGGCATAAGAATATGTAAAACTGGTAAACCTGAACTGCAAAACTGCAGAACCCGCAATAAAATTTAAGGTAATCAAAACTACCAAACATTTGTTTGAGTGCATTCTAAAACAACATCCTAATGCTTGCAGCACTCCTAATTGAAATATACAACAAAAATGGGAAACTCAAAGAAAGTTTATAGAAAGCAACTGGCAATAAGAAAATATTTGAAAAATATAGTTTCTGCGAGATACATTGCCGATGGCAATCACAGCTAGAAAATGCGGAAAAAAATTGAAAAGTTAACGTTAGAAAGTACTAAAAGTGTACCCATTATAGAATCTGAATTATGCATTGGAAAACTTTTCAAAATTTATTCAGATCCTTTTAAAAACAGGTCCTAAAAATGAAGCTAAAGTAAGAGGCACATGTAGTTCAATGCAGAATTTTTGGACTATAAATTTTTAATACAAAATAATTCAGTTATTCAGTTATCATCGAACAAGAGAAGATAAGTGAAAGAGTATAATAAAAAATTAGAATTTATTAAGTCGTCATATGAATGAAGGAAAAGGCTTGGCAATTTCAAAAACCTGATTATCGTCTCTAATTAAAGCATCACACTGATAAATAATTGCAATATTACAATTTACACATTACCATGTCGAAGTAATCCCTTGTTCGATTATTACTCCATCAGCTATTTTATTGCCGTTGGTAATACTTACTGGATGATTTACAGTAAACGCTGGCGAAGCGAAAATAACACGAATTCCTGGATATTTTGTACGCTGAAACATTCACACACAAGCTCAGAGAACAAATAAGTTTAACTATTACGGCTGTACTATTATAGTAGCCAATAAAATAATGCAAAAACGAAAGCAACAAGGGTCAAAAGAACCGTCTGCAGTGCCCGCTCTGAATAAACCAATTCTATTAATAAACTATGCAAATTTATGCATTCTTTAACATGAACAACTTACACTACTTTCTGCAACTTTCAATGCAGTTAAATGTATTTCTTTACAAGAAAGATAATAACGACATTGGCATACAGCCTTTAACATGAATCCTTGAAATAATATTAAAATAAATAGCAGAGGGATCGAAAATAGGTAAAAGACGTCTGAGGAAGAGTAATCAAGTGATAGAAAATGTAGATGCAGTATGTGAACCCTGAAACAACATACTATTACGGAAAAAGTTTTTTAACTGAAAAATCCTTGGTATATTATAACAACCAATACCTAAGACATTGTCAGATAAGTAAAGTCCTTCGTATGGTAATATTGAGCTAATGCACGGAAAGGTTGAAAAAGTTTATTCTAGATCAGCAACTAGAATTCAATATTAGTTTTCAGGTTACTTTCACGCGAAATTATTTTCTGGTCACAACATCTACAATATAATCAAATTCTCTAAGGAAAAAAAGTAACTTACAAAACAAATAACGCTTCAATGTTCACTGTAACAATATATGATATAATGAATGGTAGTAGATAATAAGAAGCTTGCTTCTTGATGCCAGCGATTACTTGATAATGAACAAGAATACCAATTCCAAGGTATAAGAAAAGAAAGGCTGAAGAAAAATTGACTAAGATATTAGAAAACTAGGATATTCAAAGACCAAGTAATCATATACATTAAACAGATATGAAAAAGAAATTCTTTAATACTTTATGAATCATACAACAAAAAATAAAATACAAGCTCCTAAAAAAATAAAAAATATGATTTGGCTTTCAAGGTATAAGAAAAGATTTTGCTCATATTATCTCCTGATGGCAATGGTACGGGATTCTATTTTGAATACAGTTCGACATTTTCAGCATTCCAAAAAATCCCTATGGAAGTGCTTTGAAAAAAATGAAAAAAAAGAAGTAAAATAGAAATGAATAAGCTACCCAGTTCTATTAAATCGACTCCTGTTTTGTGATTATACCAACCAAATTCAAAGAATACTGATATGAAAACGATAATAACAGATGACATACCAAATCCAGCAACAATCTAAAATATAGTTCAAAGTTCCATTGATGTAATGTTATCTGTAGAGAAACTGTCATCTATTCATGCAATAGTACTATTTTACCAAATTTTGAAAAACTCACCGCAGCAGCTTCCTGAGCATGACAAAGTCTAAAGAATATAAATTTTGGATCATTATCATTGAACTGTGCTATACAAATGGTTGATGGACGTGGACGATCGTCCAAAACATCACCTGGAATACATGAATAGATAAAAGACGAAATTGTTTGGAACCAATGAATTATTCATCAAATCAAAACAATAAAAAAAAGGTGTCAGAAGTTATGTTTTCATTATCAAAACCGTTCTAATGATTGGAATTATATTTGCTGATAATGAATAAACGCTATTTCTCATGCAATATCGTATTAATAGAAAGATTAGAAGATTTATTCGTTACGCTTACCAGGTAAGCCAAATCGAGAGTAAGTAACTGAGCATTCATTCCTCTTTCCAGTGAACCATTTCCAAAGATTACTCATTATTTTACCACGTATTCTGAAATTCATGAAATCACCATATATCTTCTGAAAACTACAAATAAAAAGCATCGCAATGCAAAATTAAAGCTAATTCAGAAATCCATATATCATGTCATTAAACAAATAATGATAGAAATTTTCCATAAATAAATTATATGTATGTTTTGAAACTTGTATGTAAAGCAAGAAATCTAAGAACCAACTTTTCCAGGATTCCATATCTACGTCATTAAACAAAACATATGTTAATTTATTTTGATTCAAAAATAATAATGTCGAGTATTTATTGCCTTACGTGAAACAAGCAAAGTAATTAGATTCTAGCCAGAGAGGAAAAGATATGTAGCAAAATTTAAGCGTGAGATTGAATACTTGATAACGTGTAATCCGACGCGATACGTGATATTCCGGAGGAGGAATATCACAATTATGTTTAGTTGAAATGTTATTCGATTATGAATGATAATTCATTCCACAATGTATATGATACTGATATTTTAACAATGGAACGCGAGAGCGAGAGGAGGAAGGGATGGGAGGGGAGGAGAGGGAGGCGGAGGAGCTATTCAAATTTAATATCAATAAAATTTTACGTTCTCGTCAGTGTACAGAATATGGTGTAGCAAAATATCGATCACGTGATACGAAACTGATGTTAACGATTATGTCATGCTGGCTTCCATCATCACTATCGATCCTCCGTCAACAATTTCTAATCTATCATACTCTGTTATTGATGTCTCTTGCGTTGTTTTTTTGTATGTCATCACATTTCATGTAGTCTTCGTTCTTTCTTTGTCTGTATAATGTCTAGCTCTATCATATATTTCGTCATCTTCAATCGATATACCCAATTTTCTCTTCATATCGATGTATCCTCCTTGCCAGTTATGCATCATACGTACTAAATGATGTGCTACGTCATCATCGTAGATATTACATTAAATCAGATTACTTGTGATACGCGAATAGCTATCTGTAATTGACGTACGTTATTGTATGCACTGACGAAATTTTGTATAGTAGTAACAAACAACTAAGTGTCTCTCTCTTGACGTATTCTTTATAGTCTTTTTTTCTATGTTATACATCCGTGATTTAGACGCATTGTTTGCGAACAATCTAACGTAGTAATCTGTTTTGATTTGATGGAAATGGTGGAATATTGATCTGATCTGATTTGATTTGATTTGATGAAATATCTGCGATAATGATGATAACGTGGTCCTGTCGATAAGTTTCATTTTTTTTTTTTTATTTATGCTTGTCCAATTACATGAATGCGATTAGTTAAACGTTGAAGTCATAAAATTCACCTCATTATTACAGTAAGAAGTTTGTCGTTGTCATCATTTCATAGTTGAAAAGCATATCTAATAATATCGGTTCATATGAAGGTAATTTATTTACTTCATTAGATACAGTTAAATATATAATATGAATGTGATTGGTCCTTGTATTTTTTAATCATTGAGATCATAAAATTCACCTCATTATTACGGTAAGAAGTTTGTCGTTGTCATCATTTCATAGTTGAAAAGCATATCTAATAATATCGGTTCATATGAAGGTAATTTATTTACTTCATTAGATACAGTTAAATATATAATATGAATGTGATTGGTCCTTGTATTTTTTAATCATTGAGATCATAAAATTCACCTCATTATTACGGTAAGAAGTTTGTCGTTGTCATCATTTCATAGTTGAAAAGCATATCTAATAATATCGGTTCATATGAAGGTAATTTGCTTATTTCACTAGATATTTCAATCATGTCTACATTGCTCTGTTATTGACCAAGTATTCATAACTTCTCCAATCCAGCATAATGTTATTCGTAAAATTAGGCTTTCAAGCTTACTTTTTCTTCCTTTTTCGATACCATTATTTTTGGGAGGGATTTTTGGTAGCTGATTGTTGTTATATAGTATAGTATGCTTATATATGCAATATCGGTTAAATATTATGAGGGGAAGATCTTTGAACATTTAACCTCAAAATAATATTGAAAAGGTCAATGTCCTGTTGATGCCCGTTCCAGTTTTGTACTGTTAATTTATAGGCCAACACATATTTCCAACTTTCTTTCCATTTCCTCCCTTTCTCCTTTGTAATTTAAGTGTAAGGTTATTGAGTTGGATGGATAGTGATAGTTAAAAAGATTTTAAGTCTATGTAATTGATTTAGCTGCTTCTTCTCTTTATATTTTACATATTTCCTACTAACTTTAAATTAGATTATTTTGAGGTTAAATGATTATCATTATATTTGGAGATGGCAGTACCACTTTTATATTCCTTTGTTATTGACGACTGATAAAGAGATTTCAACACTTTGTCAATCAATTCTCGTTGCTGCCATTTCGAATTGTTTATCAAGTCTCACATTATGCAGCCATAATGTATTGTAAATCTAATAGGATATTTTTGATGATGCAGTATTTTATTAATTTGTGATGCATAGAATGAGCTTTAAAAAAGTAGTGTGGTTTTTGAGAAGCCTTTTGTCACCAAAATTTTCAGCACTACTACGATTAGGAAAATTCTATGCTGTGAATTATTATTTAATTGATTTATAATATTTTGGAACAGCATCAAAATTTTTTTAAATGTCGGAAGTGTCGGAATCAAAATTTTAAAAATTTTATTTTTCCACTCTCAGCTTGTTTTCATACAAGAGTTAAGTGCACAGAAGTGCTTGCTTCTTGTTTGTGTCAACTCTCGTTATGCTCGTATAATCTACATATGTAGAAGGAAATTAAGCTTTTGTGAATTTTTTTGCTTTTTTTTTATTGAGATATAGTAAGATATGAAGACGAATCAGCTGTCGAACGGAGTATCGTTGAATAAGAAATCGATTCTATAATATTGCAGTGAAATTTATTGCGATAATGTGGCAGTTCTATTTCAGCTCATTTCGTTCTACCTCTCGTTTTATATGTTTTGGTTTGTAATTGGATAACACCTTTAAAGCAGTCAGTTATATTGTTAATTTGTGATTGATTGCTCAGTGTCGAAAGGAGCATTGCTCCATGAATTCGCATATCAGTTCCGGTAAACCATTTTTTTTTACTAACATTCATTTTTACCTTCTATTGGATGCAGAAATATATTTAGAGGATATACGTTCGTTGTTTTCTTTCTGTAATTTTCAGTTTTTGATATTATGTTATCGCCATGTTACTCTTATTATGACAACGAAATTTGACAGTAGCAGTTTTATTAAATGCTTCATGTTAATTTAAATAATATAATTTTTAGGTAATAAAATTAAGTATGCATCCGGTGTCATCAGTTCCGCTTGCCATGTTTTTCTCAAATGTTTCTTTAAGTGCACCAACAACACCAATCTCCAATGAAGCCATGCGTAGCAAAATCGTCAGGTTTATTTCTTTTATTCTTTTAAAGAGAATTTCAATTTTCTATCCACTGACTGAGGATGTTATGTATACCAAGAGCTTTCTGAGTGATATTTGCTATGAATTTCAATTATTAGCGGCAATTTCTAATGATTTAAATATACATTTACATGTATGCTATTTTCAGCTGTTACATCAACGCCAATCCAGTACACATGTTTGTATTTCACATGCAGAGACTGGTAATTTAGATCAAAAAAATTATAATTCAAAACACCGGCTAAAATTCGAACCATCTGCTTCTTTACCAGTTATGGTTACACCAGAAATGAAAAATTCTAAATATGCAACATCCTCTGTAGCAGCAGGGGTTTGTGTGCCTTCTTCTATGGCAATAGTTCCGTGCTTCTCTTCCAGTGCGCCAGCGGGCAGTAATATTTTCCGATCACAATTATCTTCAAAAATACGTCACCAGTTAAAAGTGCCTTTCAAAAGCGGCCAATTTCTCTTGATGTTACACCAAAAGAAAAACAGAAAGAAGTAATTTTTCTGAGTACTTAAATTTATGGGTTTTTTAGATTATTATTTAGTACTTTCTTCAGCAAGATTTTTCAGAACAAAAATTTACTTTGGTGTTTACGCTTCTTTTTAAGCGTGAGATTTCGCTCCATTGTTCCAAGTAACTTTTTTTTAACATCTTTGAATATTGAAAATAAAATTTTACAATCATGGGATGCGAAATACATAAGATAGAATAATGTAGATGTAAAGATATATCTTTTGCCTTGAACGGCAACAAATAAAGAATGTAATGTCTATTTTTCGGAGGAACTCGTGCAGGTTTTTATGTGTAACGTTTTACTGGTAATACTTAATATAAAAGAAATTTGAAGAGTTGACACGACGACAGCAGCAATTGGATATTGTAAACTTTGCGGGCGCAAAATTCAGCGAATCTCCTGAGGCAAAAGTTGTACCACTGCCACCCTTTATATGGTGTGAGGAAGCGTTATCATCGTTATCGTCTTCTGGTTAGAATTTAATGAGAGCTAGTATGTAAGATAAGATGTTATTGATCCATGTTCTGCATTGCTTTTCATATATTGATTAAGGAATCATTTTTTGCTTATCATACTCATAAAGACTGAAGGAAGTTTCCGTAAGTTATTTCCAAAAATAGAAGATGGTTGAGAAATGTGACTCACTTCCAAGGAGATGATTTTAAGAAATTTTCCGGTCCGCGAAATTTTTAATTGTAGGACTCGTTCCTAAATAGTTGTGTAATTAATTGAAAATTTGTTTTGGAAGATATTTGAAGCAATCAGAATTGCAGGTGATGAACAATCTGGATTAGAAGTTATGAAGATAGGGATGAAACAACATGAAAAGTTTCACAATATACCAAAGTGGAATAAATGCAGTCCCAGCTTGCAAATGACGCCTTTGCATTGTGTTGCTGTACTGCCAACTTCATAATTCGCTGGTACGAATAGATCGCAAGTTCTCTTTTGCATTATAATAAGGGTATTTAGTCATGCGGATGCTACCAGTTTTGTATGCAGCATTCTTGTTACAGAATTTGTTTGAATATTTTTCATTTTCAAAACATATTTTGTATTTTCTGCATTTTGTACATTCTTCTTGTATATGTGAAGCTTCGGCTTATTTATATGATAATGACATAGTAGAAAATGCATGACAAAAATCTGTATTGTTCCAGAATTAGTAATTTAAGTATGGAAATATCCCTAATTTCATATTTTTGAAGTCCTCGTTGGAAGCTTTCGTATGGCTATATATTGTCAGTTTCTACAGTGTTTCGCACTATTTAAATTATCTTCTGCATTTTATCAAATTATTTTATTGATTTTTTTATTTTATTTCATTGACACTCCTATTTTCCATGAATATAGTGATTGAGATTTTTAACTAATTTTTAATAAGTATATTTAGGGTTTTCTGTTTTTCCTTATTTTTAATATCTTTTTGCTTCACTTGATTTCCAAGTAATTATTAGACGTCTCAGATATGGTATGTGTTGAATATGTCACAATACATTTGCACTAAAAGTCTCTCCCAAAGAAAGTATTGGTGCTAATTGTCTTTGTCGCGTATTCTCAAAATGCTTAATAATTTCCACTAAGTTCTGATCGAAATATTTAAAGTCTATCGGTAAAAATGTAATACAGATTAATAGATAACAAGAAACTTGACAGCTTTTAATCTTCTGATTCACATGTTTCTATAAATCTAAAGAATGTCACGCTGTACATCTTTTTATGTTTTTAAACTTTTTTCGTGTATATACCATTTTTTTAACATTATTTTTAAAAATTTAGATGGTATAACGTTCCGCTGATCTACATTATGGAGAGTTATCAAAATTCTGAACATATATGACTATTTGTTTATGTCTCGCTTTTTTATGTTGCGAATTTTTGATGTCTTTCTCTATGGATTGTAGATCGTTTAATTTTTTACTTTTTATTTTAGAAATAGTATAGCTTTCTCGAAGTAATTAAGAATTTTATGCTTATAATGCGCAAAAATCTTCTATACTTTTCTGGAATTATCTATCTTAGCTAATTACAGAAGTGCACTTTTTTAGCTCTGATATCCATACTTGTTAAAATAAATCTGGAGTGGAGGAAGTCAAAAATTGTCAATAAAAATATCTTCATAAGGAGACTTAGACTTGATAAGCACTTCGTGCGCTACTGTTCTTGCTTTGTTTTATTGTTTAGAAAGATTTTCTCTTTAATTCTTTAAGAGGTTCCTTTTAGTTATCTTATACTACCAGTCAATCACAATGCTCCTCTTCTGTATACTATCAAAAACAAATTTTACTTATCATGCATTTTCCTTAGTGTA
This sequence comes from Dirofilaria immitis, assembly GCA_024305405.1. Classification (NCBI taxonomy): domain Eukaryota; kingdom Metazoa; phylum Nematoda; class Chromadorea; order Rhabditida; family Onchocercidae; genus Dirofilaria; species Dirofilaria immitis. The sequence continues at coordinate 1,999,446 of JAKNDB010000079.1, read as the reverse complement.
TTATTTTCATTTCATAAGTTCAATAATTTAGTTATGCTGAGAATTTAGAGCGAGGAAAAGTTTCGAATGTAAATAATCTGTTATTATAATTATCGAAATTTTTCCTTTGAAGATTTGGGAAAGTTCTTCTAAATCGGCTTGAAAAATACTGTTGTAAATTTCCAAGAAAATAATTTGAAACCAATTGAATTAATATATTATGGTGTATGGCGTATTCTACCGTTTCTTCATTAAACTGCAAATTTCATGAAGTATCTCTATGGAATATTAATAATTTGGTAGAAACTCATTCTTCCAAAAATCATTCCATTTTTTCCACTTTGTAACTAATGATTTATAAACTTTTAGTTATTTTTTCATTTTGTTTATCTAAATTTGTATCAGATAATATTAGATGAAGGATGCTATGTTGCAAATCATTTTCATGTTTGAAAGCTGAAGTATGAGCATTGTAATATGTTTCTCAAAATAATGATGTCGTATGAGGATTTACTGAGCATCCTGTTTTTAACATTTCGGAGATTTCAAAGATAATTCGAAATGAGAAATCAGTTTTATAGAAGCAATGTTTGCGTCTGCAAAAATATTGTGTTAATCTGATCTGATTTTTTATTTGGGTAGCATTTTTGCTGATCAAAATACATTCAGTACAATTTCAATTATTTATCAGAGATACCGTTATTGTTTTACTGAATATATGTATGTATGAATATAGTACTGTAAACATTGATATGCTTTATTGGAATGAGATATATGAATATTCATTGGGTGAAGTGGAGAGAAAGCGAAAATTGTTTAACATATCGATTGAAAGTATTCGACTCCTTCATTTCAATGTTTACTGTAGTGAGTTTTGTCACTTCAGTTGTTAAACTAATATGTAATATTGTTCTTTACGTTTTGGTAAAATAGATGGAAGAGTTTAAAGAGTACGTTCATTTCTTGCATTTTTTTTCATCCTACCAGAAAAAATACATTTTAGAGATTCTCAAGAAATATTGTGGAAAAAATCCCCTTCTACCTTGTCGTCTCTTTATTTTAATTTTCACGAGGGAAAATGAATAGTTTATTTACCGATTCAAGCCAATTGTTTCTTTTTCGTAATTACGATTTTATCTGTTGCATTTATGCTTTTAATGTATTTGTCGTCGGAATAATTCCTATGAAATATTTTGTTCACCATGTTACAGTATCAAAAATTCATTCACGATTTTTCTCATAATCTTTTCTAGCAATAGGCATATATAAAAAGATTTTCATCCAAGTCTTCAGAATAAATGTAGAAATCGGTATCTGGATTGATTTCTATCAATATTTCTGTGTCTAAATTTTTAAAGTGGGAATTTTTGATGCTGAGCATGCGTGGAATTTCCGACTTAAAAGCAGGAAACAGTAGCATTGTACCGGGTGTTTAGCTTTGCTTATTCCAAATGACGTCGTAATTTGGGATTTGTTAAGCATCATTATTTGTGACTGTTAATGGGCGGAAATGTCAACATCCGAATATTTATGGTTCGGTATGGATTGAAATCTAAAATGCGATTATTTTATTCACTTAAAAAAATTCCAGAATATGAAAGATTAGTTATCGGATGTTACATTTTGATCATGATATAAATGAAAGTTTTGTGCCGGGAGGAACAAAAACAATATAAATATGGAGTTCCTTCTCAATATCTGTTTAAAAAAACTTTGGGATGATATTTTTTGTGAAAGCGGTATTTGTAAGTTGTAAAGTGATATGTTGGAAAGTAATGTTATTGTTTGATTTGTGATCCGGGATACCGCGTTACCAAATAGTGGTCATTGCGATTGACGCATAAAACTTTTGGAGTTCCTTTCCGAAAGTTAATATCTCAATATTGTGCTTTTCAGAGCTCCATCTGAAAATTAATATCGGAATTTTATGTATCTTTAGCACTTTTGTGTACCTTTAGTTCTTCTATTACAACATTAAATCTCTTCCATTGCCCCACGTTTTTTTCCTTCTCTTCACTTCTGTGCTTAACCTTTTATTATTTCGCCTTTTACATATTTTTCTAAATTCATTCCTTCTAGTAACTAAAAATTCAACCCTATTTTCCATATGTTTTTATCTTTATTTTAATCGCTTTAGTATGCACCGTTTTTCCTTACTAAAGTTTGCTATTAGGTAAATTAAAGTTCATTTTCTGTATCTTTATTAATTATTCGTAGCACTTATTGTTTTTCCATCAGTAAAACTAATATTTGATGTTTAAAGTTCGTTTTTATATCTTTAATTACCCGCAATAGTTATTGTTTTCCCATTAGAAAAGTTAACATTGGATATGTTTAAAGTTCATATCTTTATTTTAATTACTGTAGTGTTTATTGTTCTCTCACCAGTAAAATTAACATTTGATATGTTTAAAGGTCGCTTTTATATCTTTATTTTAATTACCCACAGAATTCATTGTTTCTCCATTAGTAAAATTTACATTTGATATGTTTGAAGTTCAAAAAGTTAACTTAGAATAGTTCAGGAGTCCTCTTATAATTTTTATCAGTAAAACTATTTTTTGTATTCGTTCGAATTATCAGCTTATCATTAGTGACAATAAATAGACTCTTGAAATACTATCACGATTCATTTAGCTGACGGCTTTTCAATGTGGTTGCTGTCGCAGATTTCTACTGTGGCAAAAATTGAGGGCTCTTTCTGCCTTTCAATGGTAGGACCTTAAACTTGGATAAATTAAACATTTATTACGATAATTTAGGTAGTATATCAACGAGCGTAGCAATTACAAAATCAACATACAAATCTAATGATTCCAGTAAGATGATTTCAATGATGATAACTTTACTTGAAGGAAAAGGAGATTAAATAACGCTCGTCAGATGCCCAACCGCCTCAGTGAAGCACATCCTTTAAAATGATTTGGTGTTAGACTCTAGTACGGCTGTGAACATAGAATAAAGGGGCTTTGTTATACAGTGGGAATTATAGCTCATAGGCAAAAGCAAAACATTTTTAGTCTTGCATTGCACAGTAAATGCGTATATACAACATATACCCTTTCATGTGAGATCCAATACAAAGGAATCATGCATGACTTTGATTTTCGTGTTGTTCTCTTTGCGATTTCGGCGGTAGATGCGTCATTTTTTAGAATGGATTCGTCGCTTTATAAGTGTATCCACGCGTCAACAGTTTCGTTCCCGAGATGAACAATCGCGCAAAATTAGTCATTAATACCGCTTATGAGATGTGCCTCATTTAAATGAGCTATGGTTTTTGCGGAACTTGAAATAGTTGTATCCTGGGTTAGCTACTCTTTCACGGTATTTCCAACATTCATTACACTACATTCAGTTGGCGCACCATCGCAACGATCTAAAAACGAAATACAGTTTGAATCAAGTTTTTCATTCAGTTGAACTTATTCATTACCCAATTTCTGGTTCGGCGGATAGGAATAAACAATCCTTTTCGATAGCATTCAAACTACTGGTAACATAATTTAAATAGTACTGAATGACTATCATTACGATAAGTACATGTGCACAATCATATTCAATCGCAGTATCATCAGAAAACGACCAACCATAAACGATTGGATCATCTTGATAATTTAATTAATAAGCAAAAGTATGAGACCTCAATCAATTTGTTGTCTATTCGTCTTCCACATGGACGTAGATTTTCAGGTGCACATTGGTCATATTTTTCCCATTTAAACTCCTGAAATTGAAACTTGTAGAGAAGAAATAATTGCGCCATAAAAGTTCATATTTGGTAAAGACAACTTACTCCAATTCGTTTTTGCAGTTTTACTTCGCAATTGCCTTTAAGCTTTGTATGTATTTCAAAGCGTACTTCTGAAACAATGTATGCGTCGGAAAATATTAGTATTTATTCTTCAATTCATCAGGATTTAATCTTACTGTCCGAATTCATATAATCATGCTCACCTTTGCTTTGGAAGGCATTTTTCATATTCTCGACATATGATTCCCGCTGTAATGTAAAAATTGTTTGTTGAAACTGTCGTTTTATATCATCTGCTTCAATTGTCAATACATTTCTGAAATAGATAATTACTGGCCAGACCAAATGTGGCCACATCATAACTAATGGTTGTCTGTTTTTGAGCAATAAAATTAGATTTATTATTAGTTTAAAAAAATTCATGATCAAGTGGTTCGCATTTTTTAAAATTTGTAATCAAATATTTTCATATTTCAACAGTGAATGGAAGAAGTAGACCTGAGCCGTGGGTACTGTACATCCATAATGATTATTACAGCTTCCATTACCACTTTGTCATCCTTATCAATGACACAAGCCGCAAAATGGGATAATTCACCGAACTTTATCCACCGATGAACTGTTTGCAATGCGCTGCTCATATAATCTAATACTTCCTTCACTCGGCATTTCTAGAATTCAAGAATAAGCAAAACAAATCAATTCAGTTAATCTTATTCTGAGGTGCTTTTTTTTCGAAATAACGGAAAATTCTTTAGGAATTTGAATAATTTACATTTATCAATTTATTTTCTCTTTAATGTAGATGTTTTGCAGTCTTCTCGTAAGTTTTCCATGATAAGTGAACACAGCGAAGACTTAGTGAATGACATTTTTCGCATGTCGGGATTAATTGATCGATAACTAATAATGAAGAGAAAGTAAGTCGCTGTAAAGTCGCACTTACATGGATTAAAATAGATCCATAGCTGACCGTATCAAATGTCTCGACTGGATAACCGCCATGATTGAAGAGCACCGTATGCGAAATAATTTCCAGGAATTCAGTAATCATGTCAGCCAATGCTAAAAGTATTGTATATTGCGTGTATCTTTCCATCCAGTTTTGTCCAAACATTTCAGTGTCAATTTATTTTTTCTCTAACAAAGATGTTTTGCAGTCTTCTCATAAGTTTCCCATAAGTCAACACAGCAAAGAATTATGATTACATACTCAATTCCTTCGTCCCAAGCGCTAAGAAATATCTATTTCTAAAATGCTTCAACTGAATATGAGTAGCTGTGCATTCCGTCAAACTTCTGTTAACATACAGAAGTAGGCTTCATCATTATGTTGAAATGCTTACCTTTGCGACCGTTGAAACCTTTCCGACCAACTTTAACAATCTGAACGCTTTTTCTCATAATTGGATTGCTTACCTCCCTCTTTATGTCAAATCTGAAACATCAAACAACTCTCAAGATTCTTATTACTCCGCATACTGATTACTTTCCTCCCTTTAAGCTGCCATTACCGACTAGATCTAGTATAACCCAATGCCACCATCGACCTGACAATGCAATCGCATACAAGGACAGATACCAGCGGCCTCCCAGGTATTCTTCAGCCATTTCCCTTCATTACATCACTACCCAGACCAGGCTGCAATGAAAATTATTTCATCCATCGTTAAGATCTACACATTTCCATCACGAAATGATGATGATCATTTGTCGAGCAACATTTAAAAGCGTCAGGAATATTTCGAAAATTTGCAGGCGCGAAATTAGTAGATGCATTTAACAATTAATCGATACATCCTTTAGAAATGCTTCCTGAATCTTTCGAATCTTTTCGAATTTATCAACCTTATGTCTCAATATCGCTTCTTCTTGTCTAACAAGTTTGGAAGAATATTCTGAATAAGTTATAACCTTATTAGCTCAAATGGAATTACTAGTCTAAGCATCCGATAATATCTTTTTTCTCTTGTTTTTTGTACTCTCACCAATTGTAATAGTATCATTTTGTTCAAGACATTGTTGTTGTTAGCTGATAAATAAACATAGAAGACATATAGTCCAGAGAATGTACCTAATATAAGCCTATAAAAAAAATGGGTAAATCGAAATGAACAATGATACATAGAAATATGCACTTATTTTATATATTAACGTTTTTATTACTGTTATTGGCATAATGGTATAACTCGAAATATATTTCATCATGTTACGTCAAATATCGTATCAATAACAAATAGCGAATTTTATTTATGAATTGCCGTTTAAGTATTATCAACAATTGATTTGGATAGAGGATGATGAATGCTGTTGTAGTAGGTGAAGGATAAAAATTCAGCGAATCTAAATACGATATATGCTATTATTATTATTCATTGAAGATCATTATGATAATGGATAAGTTTCTAGAAACTGGATAATTAAAAATGCAAGGAAAGAAATCACTTCGGATCAATTATCCGATGGCTTACCACCATCTTAACTTAGCCAAAATATCTATTGCAGAAATCATTTCAAAGATGGGCGAAAATGCAAACCTTGACCAATCAATCAATGCAAGTATTATAAATGATTAGGAAACTGATAAGCTTTCCAAACTGGTCATAAAGAGCAGACAATACAGAACCGCATACAGTATCTCTACCTGAATCGCATGCGGTATAGGAATTCAATGATACACAGCGAAACAGCAATCCATCATGAACCAGGTTTTTCTTTTTTTTTTTTTTATGTGAAAAACCTTAGAAACATGATATGAAGTCTATCGATCAAATAAATCATTTAATTATGAATAACAGAGTACATCATCATTTATGAATCACATAATCATTCCTTCACAAAATCCTTGTCTCTTCGAAATTTGAAACTTGAAATTGTATTAAAAGAATAAGCAAATTGCAGGTACATATGTAGTAAAAATGATCATATATTAAATCTGCAATCTTTTGTTCTTTGAATCAAAGGAAAAATGAAAGGTAAAAAATAAAGGAAAAGAATTATCTAATTAAAAGTATAAAAATATAATAAATCTATTTGATCGAACATAGCAAAGTTACCATACTTTTTCATTTCTCTTCACTGTGTTTTTCCTATTAGAAATCAGATGATTATAAGAACTCTCCGTTACGCTCATAATTAAAGCAGTTGGCAAAAAGTTTATGACAAAACACATTAGAATAAAATTAAAATAAAATTTTAAAAAGCACAATAAAAGACGAAACAGCGCCAGCCAAAAATTAACAATTTTGGGTTTTATTTTCAGAATTGATTGCAATATAAAATGATTTCGATTTATCAATATCAAAACAATACCTTTAGCCACCATATAAATTAAAAATATGATAAAGCATTATGTAAATCGGGAAGATGAGTAAGAATTTAAATCCATATGAAAAAATCATGTGTATGCTTAAATTTTTATTACGGACAAATAATGCAATGATTCTTTCTCTCATCCCGATTCGCTAACAACAGAAGAAAAATATTTTAGGTATTCCAAGCTGAATTGCACACACACACACCGAAGGTAAGTTAATTGATTATGCCGGTCGATTCAGTAAGGGTAATATAATGAATAAAGATAATTTGTGAGATATTACCTAAAAAGCAGTATGAATTAATGATAACAGAATCTCAATACACCCCAAGGGCTTTCTCGATTGAATTTCAAACATATCTCATTTCTGTTTTACATTGGTAGACCCTTGCAAATCGACCTTTTTCCATTTATTATTCTTTCTCAGTTACAGTATTCGAGAACCCTCACTTTGATGAATAAATATAGGTAAACAATTCATTTGATTACTATGGAATTACCTAATCAAAAATATAACTCTCATGAACATTAAATTAAAATACTTCCATACTTTAAAATAATGTTGTCATAAACAGTAGATGCAAGCAGTAATATCAAATGATAAAACAAATATGGAGATGAAAATCGTTAAGACGCAACTTTTTTATCCTTTTATTGATAATTTGAGGTGGGAAATATCAAGGGTAAAGCTGATAAAGATATATTTATTCTTAAAATATCACTCATGAATTCTGATTATTCAGTCGCAAAAGAAATAAGATCAATGAATAATTAAGTAAATATTGCAAATTCGATCTAACTTTTTGTTAGAAAAAATGTTTAATATACCGTAAACTTACAACAAAAAAAAATGAAGCCATGCTGGCAGGAAATTCAAGTATTTTGAGAGAGGAATTCTTTTTATATGAACTGAAATTAAAAATTAATGAACAGGAACAGCCGGTGCATCGACGCTTCCTGCTTGAGCGTCAACTTTTTGCACACTTCTTCTCCCTCCATCTGTTTTTCTTCAACAATCTATAAATAGCAAGGTGAAATAATTCTAATAAGATTAATATTCCACTGATTATTTTTCATCATTACACATCATACCATATTAATGACTACTATCAGAATGGATAGCATTTATTTCATTCTTTTATACAAATTCTTTATAGATACACAGTGACACCTTTTATTAAATTATGTTTCTAAAAATATGAATTAACATCTCGGGATGTTTTCGTTAAAACTCTGTGAAATGAATAATAGATTCCTTTCGATAATCATATCGCAAATCATTATTACTTTTCAAGATATTTTTCATGATTTTGCCATGTTGAAATTAATAGTTTATTGCACAAAAATTATAAAAAAAACAGAAAACCTTTTCAGCAGTAGTTGCCTTGTCTTTTCTTCTGCTTCTTTCGCAAGCTTTTTCGGTGTCTGTAAGAGAATTTTTATTTTCAAGAGCAGAAAACGCAATTTTCGGGAATCACGTCTAATTTTTCTTTTTCAGTCATATTCATATGCTTATCTTGTATCACATACATATTCAAGCTTAAAAAATGAATATCAAGTTTGCGTCATATTGAGCAAATAATCAAAAATTGTTGCAACAAACTTGAGTAGGTTGTGCTCGTCTGAAGAAACTTAAAATTGATTGCAAAAGATTTGTCGGCACTACTTGTGAAGCCGCTTGAATGAGTTGTTCGATATCAATGCCCTAAAATCAATCGGATTATTTAATTTTTTTTTAAAAAAAAACGGTCCATTATTAATTCATAGATTTTCATCAAAAAAAAAAAAAAATGATATTACTGACGAAGAATATAACCTTTTGCTCAAAATGCTCTGTGCTTTAAGAGCAAGCTGCATAAGTGTGTTAAATACTGCTTGATATCCTGCTTTTCCTTTCTCCTGTAGATCCGCAGCAGTAAATATCTACAAAGAATTTTTGACAATTAAATAACAAACATAAAGTATGTATCTCAAATTTGAAAATACATACTATATAGACTGATATATTCTGATTCCTATCATTTTATTTTCACTTATGGAATTTAAGTAATATATAATCAATATATAATCAGTAATATATTTACTCTTTAATTTTGTTGTTTAAAATTTTTTATAATAGAAAACACTTCATTCTCAATGATTGAATCGTAAATTAAAATCTAATATGCCATGCATTTTTCTCATTCTCTTTTGGCCATTTAAACTAAATGAGCATGAAAAATTTAATCTATTTTAGTCTTGCAATGGCTAGCCATACATCTATATTTGGGATGGCGTACCAGTCACAGCAATTCGGTAGTATGAAGTAATAGTAATTTTTGGCCAAAAAAAAATGTCCAAAATAAGAGGATCGATATTTGCAATCTATTAACATACTGGAATCTATTAGATATGCATAACAAACAGGCTAAGCCATAGTAATACCAATCATTCTCTTCCATGCTATATTTATAAATACATTCATTTAAGGAATAAATAATTATCTGGAAAAAAAAACAAAGATATGATAAGATGCATTCGACTGACTAACAAGATATACTTCCTAATTAAACGAACTTTAAAAGCGCTTATGAAGGAGAAATTACTATTATTATGTTGAATTTTAAATAAGCCAAATTTCTTCTCATTCCCTATCTTAATTTAACCTTTCATTTGCCAGAAATATCTTCATCAGTACTTGTGATTTATTGCAATATTGAAGATGAGAAAGTATTCATTCATAAGGAGGAAGACATAAAGTAGCCAACTAATTTCATGTCACAAACTAAATTTATTCCTCTTTGAAATCGATATCCTACACTAAGCTAACATAAGCAGCATTTTAATTTATCAATTTCTTCCTTATCCATATAAATAAAGCAATTTAATTGGAATTTGTTTCATTCAAAGAAATCTATTATCACCTTAAAATTAAAAACTATCATCTTTCAATCTCTTGTTACTATAACATTAACTATACTTAATTAAGATAAGAAATCATCAAAAAATATTTTCTAATTAAGAGAAATTTATCAGCAGATTTAATTGCCTCAGCTGCTGTAAACTAAACAAATATTTCAAAAATATCCAATAAGTGCCATTATCAAACTCACTTTTTGCCTTTAATTTAATCAATAATTAAAGCTGATATGTCTGATTCCCTAAAACTTCTACATATCATAAACTTTGATATCGTAACGCTGAAATAGCAAACTACAATGATAATTTAAGAAAAAAAAATGTCACATTTTTTTTTCACTCCTTCTCTCTCTCTCCCTTCCTTTCAATGTGACAATCGATGAAATATCTATTATGAATAGAGGATCCCCTTTAATTCTGATAATCAACAATCGCTTCATTTATCCCATCTTCCTCTTCCGTCAGTTGCTGCTTCCTTCTTCATCGAACAAAAGAATTTCTAATTGCGCGAAGCGCCTGCACGAAATTTACAATTTCCACAGTTGTTTCGGAGCAGTTGGAACGAAAAATGAGTGACAATACTAGCTTTCATCTGTCAGGCAGAAAAAATAGAGTTAAACGCTTTTGATAAATTAATCACAAGCTTATCTATTCCAAGTCGGTTAGATCATAGTACCAAAAGTACAACAAATTTAATCCCTTTGTTAGCTAATAGTGTCAGTCTCAATTGAGCTCTTCATCATCAAAAGCTAGGAGGGCAATTGAACTCTCTCCAATAAGTTGATGGACTGCGAATTATTTAGATATAATCATTTTTCTTTTCTTTCTTCTACAGTAAAGATACAAGTGACTATAATAACACAAAAAGACAACAGTGATTCTCTGCTCAGTAAAACCTGAAAATGATATGATAAAGTAGCATGAGTGAAGATAGAAGGAATGAAAACAATGACCTGCTCCTCAGAGAAGCCAGCTTTTCTTTAACAAAATTGATAAAAGCGTTGATGTTAGATGTCTGGTTGGTCTTATCTTTAGCAGCGTCCCCTTCATGGATCGTTTCGATGGTACCCGGCTGAAGACGATTAGCTAATTTTGCCAATAATGATCCATCTCGGAGAAACGACAAAAACTGATTCTTTGTAACAGCATCACTTTTGCCAGGTAATATTTGCCGTTTATCTTCTTCCTCAATAGCCAATTGTTGAGCCCAATCTAACAATCGGTAATTTACCTGTAAATTACAATTCTTTTTCAACTACAGAAATCGTTTGAATCTTCAATGCTGCGTTCTTCATGATATTTTGAAAGCGTAATGGTAAATGAGTGAAGTACGCTAATCAGACCTACCAAATATTCAAACATACTCATCATTTCACAATTACGTATATTCTTCTAGTTAATAAAGCAAACCACAACAAGCGATATTTCATCTATTTCCTAATTCCCTACCGAAACATCATCTATTTTTCTAATTCCCTACCGAACTTCATAGTGTTTCAGAGTAAACATTAAATTAATAAAATCTGATATTCAGAAGTTCGAGTATTTAACTGAAGAAACTCGAAAACAAGCTATAACTAGTAATCAATAGTCGAAAACTAAAAGGACATAAGTTATTTTCCTAGCATAGAAGAGATTAATACCTTGTGAACAGCACCGGGAATTAATGAATTTACCCAGCCGATCGGGTCTTCTCGTGGATCTTTTCGCGATTCCGGCACCTTTTCCAATGTTTCAACTTGTTTCAGCTCAACAGTATCCGAATCCTTCACATCAGCATCAACAGCGGGTATATCGTCATTATTTTGTGCCATTAGAGAATTCGTATTTGGGGCCTGGTAAACAGCAGTTTCAGCAAGATAGTTAGATTTTATAGACTGATGTAATGATATAAAGTAAAATAATTGACTCCATCTCAATTTAATCTCTATATCTTAAGTTTAACTTATAATTTAAATTTCTTCCACAATATGCTCTGCAATCTAAGTTTTACCTTATCATCTTTCAATGAGCAATAAATTCTATTGCTAATTTTTCCATAATCATTTATTTTTAACACTAATAAAATCACCTTGTTATTTTCAAAAAAGAATTTACTTATTAGTAAAATTTGAGCAATTTAAAACTTTCTTTACTAAGAGGAATAATATAGAATATCGAAGTTTATAATGAACAGAAAAATTATTTAACTAAATTATGGTATTTTAAAAAGAATAAATAATAAAAAGAGAAATAGAATTTAATCAATAATGATTAGCAATAAATATGAACTAAATTATCATTGAAGGGATTGTTATCAGTAAACAGTAAAGAATCGAAAAGTTTGCTAGCTTATATCTAAGATTTCAAACAATTTGCTTTTTTGGACAAATTCCTGACAAATCGATTTTATATAATGAATTACGATAAAAAAAAAAAATACCTCATCAATATCAACATTAATTTTCGTTCCAGTTTCAGTCATTGCAGATGATGGAATATTACAATTAGTAAACAATGCCTAATTAGGCCTTGCACCGTTGCAACTACACGTTTGATATTAAATCAATATTATCAGAAATGCAGAAATTGATATAATCAATCAGATATTTGTGATAAGGAATTTGAAAGCTTCGAATATATTTCCGTTCTTTTCTATAAATTCATTAAGAGTTACTGATATCACAAATATATTATATGAAATATCATGAAAAAAGAAGTAGATTGAAGGTGTAGAAGGAAACAATGAACTATTACGTGAAACTTTTAAATGATCCATAGATAATAATTAATATATGCAAAGTATTCTAGAAAGAGATACATATAAAAATTTGCTTATCCATACAGATGAAAAAGATATGGGAGGTCAAACAAGGGTCATGAATTTAAAAGGAATAAAAAGTTTTAATGGCATTGCAATTTTCTTTCTAGTGCTTAATATTAATTATAACCTGTAAATATAGTATAAATAAATAAATGTGAAAAAAAAACGAACATACGTTAGAGCGAAAAAAGTGATAAAAAGAATTGCAATATTCTTGTTGGATGGAATAATAAATTGTAACAATGGGTTAGTCGAACAGGTATTGAACAGTAATTTTTGTTAAATAAATATTTGACTTCTTCTGGTTATCAGTATCTAGCAAATGATACAAGGATTGCTAAGGAATCGGTGGTTTCGAAATAATATATCAAATCAGGTCCTTTCAAAACCATCTGATTTGATTTGGATATGTGCTCACTTCCAGTAAGATGAAATGAGAAGAGAAAATGATAAGAAATCTTTATCATAATACTTATATCTGATATCTCTATTTGAGAAAGAAGTACTGAAAAGGATAAAAAAATAGGTGAAATGGATATCTTTAAAATCTGGAAAGAAATATTTCGTGTGAAACTACATATTCCGTGTGAAATTATACTTCCTGAAATTATATTTTTGATTAGAAAAGAATCACAAATTGTTGATAGAAATTTTAAGGAAAAAATTGATGAGATGATTTGTAATATTATCCTTTGTCTAAGAAAGGCTTATTTTAATTTATAATTAAAATGCTAAATGTTGATTTATTTACCTAACAGTATTTATGCTTATCTGTGCAGAAATGATATGATAATATTAACCGAAAATGTATTATAATGATAATAAGAAAGAGATAGAAGAAAAGATAAAAAGATTTGCTAAACATAAAAGAGTAAATGATAAACAAATTATGCTACTAATTCGAGAACTTCTTCTCAACTATTTCGAATATCAGCACTTCGCTTTAGCTTCTCGAATAACGGTAACATGAATATCGCACTCATATTGAATAATAAAATTCTCTAAGTATCGATTAGTATTTACTGTGCAACTTTCTTACTTAACTTGAATAATTCTTGTTAACCTCCGCTCTATTTGCCATATCCTAAATTATTAATCATCGAACAGTTTCTATACTTGAAAGTACCAAAAGATGAACTTATTGGAGGTTAACAGTAATGCTTAAATATACAAAAATTGATTAATTATTCAATGTAAAGAAAGAGACATACATGATTAGGCTGCTATGACAACAATTCTTCATTGAAAAGGTGGCCGTACTATATAAACATAAATATTTCCAAGAAATCTTCACTAATTAGTTTATCTCGCATAATCAAAGACTAAATAATCAATCTATCGGCGATTTGCTTTGCTTATTCGATCAATAGGATGACGATATGTTTACATAGCATTTCTACAATAAAATAAAGCATTCCTAAAGTACTCATCGTATTGAAATTTCGATTTAATTTAATTTATGAAAATAGTTTATGAAGTAGAATGATATAGACGAATATCTTGCATTAACAATAAGTAAACATTACGCTTCTTCAACTTCAACTTAGTAGTTTAAGAGGAATATTCTCGAAAAATTTCTCAAGAAAAGTCGCCATTAGTAAGGAACAAAGGATTGCACTAAGCTATTGTCATTTCTTGATGTAATATATTCGCTCGCCGATATTCCAAAACAAAAATTTCTCAAATTATAAAAAGTAGAATATTGCTTTTTTTTTTTTAGAAAAAAAGACTAAATTATAGTGGCCAATTTATTGTCCTGTCTGCTTAGATTTAATAATGAAAAATAAAGCAATATTATGAGATTATCCAACTTACAATATACATGTCATTTGCTTCCTGTAACTCATTAGACTTATCAAATCCCTTCTTTCGCTTTTCTTTTTTTTTTTTTTATCCCTCGAGAAGGATTCAATAGATGACAACTTTTTCCTTCAGCAACTTATTATACTAAAATACCAAAATGAATTCCTATCAAAAGTGTCGCTAAATGATGCTATCCCAAGATGTAATTACTCACATTCATAGCACGAATTTCACTTCAACAATGACGTAAGCCAAGTATTATAGATGATTTTTACTTTTTTAGAAGCAAATCAAGAATCAAATTCTATACTATGAAATGCTCCTCATTATCAAGATTTAACAAAGCCAAAAATTCTTTCCAGTTAAACATTATTCCTTCTTTAAGCCCATTTCTTAATGGATACTACGAGTAAATAGATAGATATCTTTAAGCCCAAATTTCTGTTATTGAATGAAGATATTTTTCATTTATTCTCAACCGTGTTTGAAATTCTGAAAAAATCGCTCGCTTCAACAAATATCCCATATCAGAAAATACCAACTATTCCATAAAATCTTGAATAAAATGATTAATATCATGATTATAATTGATATAACAAAAGATGAATATAATGACAGTGATATGATATGATCTATCACAAAATACTAAAAGAAATTATGTGCTAAAACAGTAATTAGCTAATTCAATAATATAAGCACTGATTATATTATCATAGCATGCTAATTGAGTTATGTATGGAAATATCTTTGAATCTTATCGGGAAACTATAAAGCTAATATTAAATATTTTGCTTCCATTCTAAAGCATTACTTAAAAAGACTCTAAGTTAATACTAAATCAAGTGAACAGTAAAAATACTAAAAGTATTAATTAATTAATACGGTAATTAATATGATAAAATAATAATTAATTAATACAGTAATCAAAATAATTCACAATTAGTACGATTAATTGATTATTTTTAAATTAATTCGTAAATGCATAAGGATAACATTTCAAGATAATATAGTAAACAAAACAATTCCCATTCATTACATAGGGCCGATATTTCATCAAGTAAAATCGGTAATTAATCACATAAATAATACATAAGGAAAGATTATCAAAAACATATGTTAAACTCATCGTGTAATTAACGTTGCGATGATTCATCACTGATAATGATTATAGCATTCCAGAAGCATTTCTGAATAGATACTACGAGTAGATAGATAGATAGATATAATAAAGCATTTTACAATAAATTAGTGAAGAATGAAAGATAGATAGAAGTATTGTATAATCGATCAGTTAACTAATTATGCTTTGTTTTTGTTATTTGTAAAGAGTAAGAATGCTATAATGACCATAGGCCATATTTATCATATCATTAACATATCAATTATCAATTCCTGTAGTTGAATAAATTTACGGAAAATGGCACAATATGCCGAAATACTTTCAACATATATAATAATGCTCGATAATACAGATACGATTAATTTCTGGCGATATCTATAATCATTCAGTTACTTTGGAATAATTCATCCACCCATACAACGTAAAGAAATGATACGACGGCGGTCAACATATGAAAAATCTGTAGAATGAGTAATGGTGACTCATCATCAATGGCAATAATCTTATCTGGCAATGATAGTGCGATAGAAACTAGATAACGATAAGAGGAGGAAAAGACGAAGAAGGAGGAAGAGAAGGAGGAAGAGGAGGAAGATGCGAAGGAGTAAAGGTACTGGAAGAAGGATGAGTATGGAAGTTGAAGGAGTGATATGTCAAATATAGAAGGCGAAGGCGGAGATAAGGTGATCACATGGCTAAATTGACGAAAGAGGAGAAAGGCGTTTGTCGTATGTCACAGTCGGATAATTTACATCATAAAATGATTGCTAAGGATATCTTCTGACAGACAGCTTATTCTCTACCCTTTACGCATTTTTATATGAATTGAAATGGTTATAATTGAAAATAGAAACGACGAGAGATCTCGATACTTACTCCCGGGAGACAATATTTTCTCATTGTTTCGTTGTATTGAATAGTACGGATATGAAATGATAATGAGATAGATATATCAAAGTAGAAATTATCGCAGCATAAAAGTTAAAGAATGGGGTCGAGAAGGGAAAAAAAGAAATAAAAGGGAAAGGAGCGGATTCATCTAATTGAAATTTACCCTTGTCAACTGCGGTAGAATTATGCAAATAAAAGAGATGAGTTGATGAGAATAAGAATGAATTCTTCATTTCAACTTTCAACCTGCAGACATACTCTTTGAAATGTATCGGCTTGCATAAAAGAGATGAACAATGTCATGACTTCTATATTCGTCTCTGAAGCTTTATATAAGCCAATACCGACAGATCAAACCATTCATTCATTCATTCATTCATCGACAAATGGATAAGAAAAGAAGGATAGAATTGGTTAGCGGCCACAGCAATGGTAACAGATGGTCCGGTTCTATCACCGTAGGAGGTTCCGTTGGATGGTTATCTACCTCATAATGAAGTGGTATAGATTGGTCCGAAATGCAGATTAACGATAACCTTTCTGTTGCCTCCTCTCTAACGATCACTGCTGCATGCTGCATGTTACTGATGCCGACAAATTTCGACTTGCATTAAAATAGACATGAGTGGAAGCGTAGCAGTGGTGCATCAATGCAATAACTATTGCGATGAAGAGCGATCCTCCATTTGTAGAAGGACCTCAGGGACGAGGCGATACGGAGGGGTAATTTTGCACGGCGAGAAAGCGAACCCATCTAAATAATAATGCATATTCTTATTGCTCATTACATGATCGGATTCCCTCTCCCTTTGCTTCATACTGAAGAACGGTGATATGCCACATGTCTGTCCACTCTTTCGTCCATTTCTTTCATATTGGCTTCCTAAAGTGGATTGCTGTCCCTATCATTTCCATTCATACATACCCATTCATCCAGTCATATATGTTTGCTTTTGGCCAGTTGTTGACCTCCGACCGCAGAAACAATAATAGCAACAGCAGCAGCAGCAGCAGCAGCAGCAGCAGCAGCAGCAGCAGCAACAACAACAACAACAACAACAACAACAACAACAACAACAACAGCAGCAGCAATAGCAATAGCAGTAATAGTAGCAGTAGTAGTAGTAGCAGTAATAGCAGTAGTAGCAGTAGTAACAACAAAAGGAATAAGAGGAAGATGAGGATGAGATAAAAGACATTATTTCAGTGATTTAGAAGTACCAATTGTGGGAGAGGTAGTAGTTATTGGGGCAGATGAAGTCCAGAGCTTAGTAATGTCCATTAAGCGTATTGGCAGATGTGAACCCAACTTTGCTTACTTAGCAACGAAGAAATCAGTTAGTTGTTAGCCATATTTCTCAGTTGAGACAGTCTTTCGAAATTTCAACTCTATCCATTGCTGTCCTTCGTAATCTAACTAATTATCTCCGACTATCATTGTCATGCACTACACAATGAAATGTCCTGTCCTATCCTATCCTGTCCTGTCTTGTCCTGTCCTGTCTTGTCCTGTCCTGTCCAGTTATTCAAATTTCAATGGAAGAGGTTTGATTAGTCTATCCCTCTCTCTCCCTCTCTCTCTCTTCTCTCTCTCTCTCCATCTGCAATTCTCCCACTCTATTAATTGTTAAAATGAGGAAGCGATAGATAATTACTACTAATACATTTTTATTGCTCATAAATCCTACTTATAATTTACATTTATTGCTACAAATGTTTATTTGTTTGCACAGATGTTGTTGATTGCACATTAGAGCTTGAACTAAAAACTTAGAATAACTGCCGGGAGATGCTAACTTAGATTACTTACCTGAAGATAGTGATATCTTAGATTGCTTTCCCTATCTGAAGATATTGCTGGAAAAATAATTGGCAGAAGATAGCTAACTTAAATTACTTACCTGAAGATAGTGATATCTTAGATTGCTTTCCTATCTGAAGATATTGCTGGAAAAATAATTGACAGAAGATAGCTAACTTACTTATCTGAAGATACTGCTGATAGAGAAGTGATAGTTTTTAAGATGAATTAAACAGATAATATGCAATCATTCGCGGTACATAATGATAGATAGTTACAACATGATACATGAAATCTATGGAAATGATTAAGGAAAGAAAAAATCATTGAATTCATTGCACCAACATACTTTTTATTTATTTGCAGTTAAGAGAAGTGAATCATACATTCAAATGACCTTTCCTACCTCATAATAAATTATGACAATTTAGTGATAAATTATATTAAATAATATAGTGTGAAAAGGATGATGGATATCATTAGAAATCAATCACCAATCGAAAGAGAACGGAAAGATGGAATGGAATATATGCAAAAATTACAATGTGTTTTCGAATTGCATAGGAGTATTATATATATTCCAGACGATCTTTTAAGCATACGGTGAGATATTATTAATTACATTTATGAATTCCCTTTTAATTATATACATAATACAATTATAGAAGTATCCTTTCAATAAAAAAAAAAAAGAAGTCTTAAATATTTGACAAATTCCGCATCACAAATCCTATTTTCGATTTTGGAAAAATGATCCAGATCGACATCTTCTAGACTAAATCAAAATTTGTTGAAATTAAGGATTATAAAGAATTAGAAGCCTCAGTAATCAAGTTATGAATTTATGAATGTATGTATCATGTACGTCGTTATCATTTTCTAGCAGCTACGATCATCAAGAAAGTAACTCATTTTCTGTCCTATAAAAAAATCCAACGAATTGATTCCAGCCAACATTACTTTTCCGACTACGAATCTATGAGAGGCAACCATTCAAACTGTTCTAAAATTAATGACTTTTTGTTTTGTCTGCAAAAACATATAATTGATTGTGCACATGCATGCAGCACATATTTACTTCCTCCTGTTCTTCTATTTCGATCTCCCGGGAATGCATGTACTCTTGCCGTAGACTTTTCATAAATGGAGCAATTCTAAACGAAAATAAATTGAAATATATTATTTCCTTCAGAATTGATGCCTGTCGTCTACTTCTCATTTATTCTACTCTTGAGGATGCGATTAGATTCTCATTGAAAAATGGAAGATGTTTTCTTCATATGTCTCTTCTACCGTAAAAACGATAACTTTCTTTCTTATTAGATATAGTCAGAAGTTAAGTATTTATCAAATAATCATAACACAATAATGAAAACATAAAGGATGGAATGGAATGCAAAAGAGGAAACGAGAAGGAGGAAAAGTTTGATTTAATTTGATAAAGACATGTGAAATTTGCTTAGTATATGATAAATAAAAACATTTTTTTGAAATTTGATCAGAAAAATTTGTTGAAAAACAAATGAAAATTGTGGCATGGAATTAGAAAGAGCGACATTTGAAATGGTTTATAAATTCGCGATCTTTTACTCAAAATGCTGCTAACATTTAGAAAAACTCTAGACAGAATGATTTTTTTGATCACGAAAATTGCTATTTCATTCCAAATACTTAGCATGAAATTATTGAAATCCTAAAGCAGTCAGCATATATGACAAGTAAACGATTTTAAATATATTAAAATAAATTTTGGATGTGAAACATTTTGAGTTGCTGTGGAAGAAAAGCTTTTAAAATCAAATGTTTAGTTTAAAGAAGACAAAACATAACGATGCTCGTAGAGCGAATTTTAATTGTTTATAAAAGTCTGCGACATATGTCATCAGTCTCGAGCAATTCTAAGGGAAGGGGATCGAATAGATCGAGCAAATATATTTAAGCAGTTTGTATCTTTGGAATAAATTGCAGAAGATGTCGACGAGAGGCCAAAAGTATTAACTATATATGAGTATATTAAAAGATTAAATGGAAGATGTTAACAGAATTAAAGGATTTAAATCACCACATGAGGGATGTCAAACGAAAAAAAGGGATCAAAGGGGAAGAGATCAAAGGTTTCAAAAGGAATAAATTTCAATCCAAGGTAACAGTGTATCAATTCAGCCACTTCAATAACAATAATCAATCTTGTCATCGACAACCAGTATCCAAGATTCATCGAGCGCCTTCAACGATCCTGCAGTATGAGAAACAATTCGAAACAGCAAAGGTCAAGCTACAGTGAGAAGCAAGCAATAAAGTTAAAGAAAAGTGACAGTAATAGAAGATTTATGATACCCTGGCTAACATCTAAACGACTGTTGGTATTCATTGTTCTTTTACCATCCATTATTTATTTAATCAATTATCATTGTTTTAATCCTCTTACTTAATTCGTATCATTGTTTAACTCATACCGCTATTTTCACACATAATCTTGTTCAATTTATATCATTTTATAAGCACAATATTGTGTTATAACATTTTCTACCCAATAGTTGATCTAGTCGAATCAAAATAACAAAATGATTAACCTTCAACTAAGAATCATGGAAGAGGAGTCAACTAAGAATCATGGAAGAGGAGTCAACGAAGAATCATGGAAGAGGAGTCAACGAAGAGTCATGGAAGAGGAGTCAACGAAGAGTCATGGAAGATTTTCTTCTCTCAGCAGAAAAATGCTGCTATATTTTTGGCTAAAATTTATTTTTATTTCAAAGCCATCTTTGGAATAAATAAGAAAATTAATTGAATAAAATATGCAGAAACGAATGGATACAGTAATAAACAATTTTGATCGAATAAATTAAAGTTAGACGAAATGATGAATGGAACAGCCGAACAGCCGAGAATCATCAGTTGAAAACAGTCAAAAGTTATGAACAGTCATTTCTTGTGCATAAAAAAATTAAAAATGTACATACACATATGATTGATCTCTTCTCAAGGAAATGTCCCTTGAGTTTAGAACGATGATGTCACGTTCTTTCTTTCTCGAAGAAGACAAAACAGAAAATGATTCATTCATTTGTCGGAAATAGTTTGTTTCATAATTTCCTTTTGAATATAAACATTCTGAGTTGAATCATCTTGAATTGAGAATGGCTTTAAAAGCATTGCTTAGGCATTTAGTAATACTAGAGAGAAACAGACATGACCATATATCCTCTTGGCTTGAAGGATTAATTTGAGCAGCCAAAACTGCTATGGAAATACCCATTATTTAACAAGGCCTCATGAAGATCCTTTTCAATAGCTTTCAAATTATCAATACATTTTGGTGCCTTTGCTTAGATGATAATCTCAATCATTTAATGTCTGAATAAAAAAGTACCTAAAATTATAGAAGCTTAGAACCTTTTGTTATTGTC
The DNA here is from genome assembly GCA_024305405.1 of Dirofilaria immitis. Taxonomy (NCBI): domain Eukaryota; kingdom Metazoa; phylum Nematoda; class Chromadorea; order Rhabditida; family Onchocercidae; genus Dirofilaria; species Dirofilaria immitis. The sequence continues at coordinate 1,977,671 of JAKNDB010000079.1, read as the reverse complement.
CAATAGTCATTTTCCATTAAATATATCTTTGTCACCCTCATTAATTTCCTCAGTAAAAAGAAAAAACGAATGATTAAGCATTTATTCTGTTTAGTTTAAAAAATTATATTAGTCGCAAATGATTTCAAAAACTGAAGTATTTTGGGAAGTTAATTGATCGATTAACTGAAAGTTTACGCCAAATTTTCTTTATCAAATTATCAATTATTTATTGAACTGGAACTAACGAATCTGTTTTGCGGCATAAATATAATATTATCATATCAATATCGTATGATATCATGTAACAATTAAAAATGTGATTGTGAAATCAGAGAAAATATGATTTGTAGCAAATAATTTTATAATGAGATTATGAGCTGAGGAGAGATTTATGGCCCTATTATTGAAGCCATAAAAATCCTTTACATACAGTTTCCGCTGTTACAGACCGGTTTTCCTGAAATACATAATCGTGATAATTGCCATTGTATCATAACACTATATGCTCATTTTCGCACTTAACAATTGTCCTCTCTAGTTGCAGCACTCTGGTAAGATTTCAAATGGTCTTTGATCATTTTTTAGAGAATTTTAGGGAAAATTTAGGAGAGTTTAGAAAATGAATAAAGTCAATCGGAGATATTGAAGGTCATTGCGACTGTATAACCAACAATAATATGCTATCTTATAATCACGAAACTGGACATTTCTTCTTGAATCTCTTCAACCTATTTAAAATATTTGAATTTTACTCATTTTTTTTAAAATAGAAGAATAAAGATAAAACTTAGATGCTTAAGTGATACAGTTATTATTCTCGACAAAGCATATGATGGATGATCAAATGCTTCTTCGCTTTTGACAAATTCGAAAGGATTAGAAATTGAAACAAAAGATGTGCACTGAATGAAAACCATCACTTTTCATTTTTCTAATACTTCAGGAAAATTCTAAATGGAATTAGAAATTGTCGAAAAAAAAAGAGTGGAACGGAAATTAAAGCCCTTTAAGGAAGGGAAGAAATAGAAACGAGAAAAAGAAAGGAAAACAAGATAGAAGTTTCAAGAAACGGAAAGAGTAAGATCAAATAGGAAATATTAGCTAGGCATTAAAATAGCTGTTTGCGTTTAACAAGACTTAATTATACGTCCATTTCTGAATTCATTCCTTTTTCCTTTCCAAGTAGCTTATGAACTGAACTTCTAATTTCAGGGCACTGAATATACCTGCAGAAACAATCAGTTCCCAGAACTTCTGCTAACTAAGAGAAACTTCACGGCATTGAATATACTTGTAGAAAATAATCGATTTCCAGAACTTTTTAACAATGTTAATTGATAATTGAAATGTTGCATAAAATAAGAAAAGATATGGAGCAATGATAATTACTTTAAATTGAAAAATGTTGTTTTTTAAATTCATCACAAAATAACTTAGATTTGATAGAATAATAAATGATATATACACCTGTAAAAATTGCTTTACATTATTCAGTAAATTAATAATAATGATAAAATGTTTCCTTTGATTTAGGTATGATACATTTAGAATAATTTGATCCTTTGAAAAATACCACGTATATAATTCATTCATTTTTCAATTTAACAACTTTTAAATTATACTTTCGAAATAGTTACAAAATAATTGATTAAACCAAAAGCAAGAATATTTTTATAAAATAATTTTCAAAAATTAGAATCACTACGAACAAATAAAATTTATGTCCAATATAAATGATAGGTTTATAACAAAACATAGATACTCTGACTAAAAAAAAAGAAGCAGAAAATGATAAAATATCTCATTATCATCATCATTATCATCATCATCATCATCATCATCATCATCATTATCGATTCAAGAATTGTGATAGGACAGATATTGAATATTTGAATGCCTTAAATAGATATAGATAAGGGAAAATGTAGTAAAATGTAATAAAGAAAATTTAGCAGAATTAAAATTCTTTTGCCTATTTTACGATATCGTTTTTCTATTTGGTTAAATCCTTCCGTCCAATCCTTCCGTCCTATCATTGCTCGCTTTTTATGATTTGGCTTAGTGTGCATTAAAGTATATATCTTTTAAACTGAAAAAAGAATTGCTTTCAAGAAGAATAATTGGAAGAATCATTCATTACTCTTTTGCTATAAAATTGTCATTCATACTAAGCCATTCCCACAAATCGCTCTGCATTCATTCGACCTGGATCTTCATTTTCATCACTAATTCAGACTACTTGTTAATGTAGACTGATTTAGAAAGAGGGAAATAATTGTACTAAATGTACTGAAGGCATGCCGTTCAAAAAAATAAAATTTCAACTTTAATAAATTGAAAATGAATATTTAACGGGGAAACATGAAATAAATACTGGTAAAGTACATGTAAGTATGCATGCAGACATCTAAACGATATGCATTGCACTGCATGCATGCATGAACAGAATTATTAGGCTGAAAATAAACAGTGCATTTATATCGGTAGGAATTCAAAACATGAAAGCACCAATGAATCTGATTCATGGTAATATTGAGACATATGATGAGCATCTGATTCATTGTAATATTAAGACAAGAAGAGATAGATATATGGTGAGGATTCTCATAACTTGTCCCCAATTAAGTTAAAACATCATCACATCAACAGGATAGATGAGTCATGGAAATAAATTAATCGATGAATGATATCAATGATAACATTTAGCAGTGTTTAGCAATATGAATCTTAATGTAGCTCAGATGAAAGGCATAGAAAGACATTTAAAACAGAATCTATCAATTATGAATCATCGAATACCTTCGTATAACTATAAACGTAATCAATGTTGCATTTAACGAAGAAGACACGTCACGGGCAGCTCCCTTTCGGGTGATACACGATACGATGATTACTAAAAGTGACATTATTCTGATAATGGTAAGTCACGAAAATTATCAATATGATATGTCATGAATGTTAGATTTCAAACAAATGTTGCTAAAACAGAGGAATATCGGATATAATTATTGCTATTATGTTTAAAAATGATAACTCAAGCATCAATCACTAGATGATTGACCAGGTGCACAAAGCGCTTGAAATCTTATCTTTCACAGATAACATTCCGATAATAGTGCACCGTTTATAAGAGAAGCGAAGATGGTGAGAAAATGATCGAATGATGAATGATAAAATATAGAAAAAAAAGTACACAATGATCTTGCAATCTTCAATGCATACTTATCATCTTTTTTAAGGTCATGACCTCTGGCAAATTCTTTTTCACAACAGCGTTATTTTCCAACAGTCCCATTAGCTGTATTGTATCATATCCTATTTTCATCAGGTCGAGGTCACAAGATGACCTTTTCTCAGTGCTTTGCCAATTTTCTATTTTCCTACCCTTAGAAAGTTCGCTCATTGTATCGTATCACATCTCATATTCAAAATACCGTATGCTCCGTAAATTTTCCTGTCATTCAAATCCCCACTTAATAACCAATCTAATCGCTGATACTGATATTGTGACATGCGACAATATTATGGGGTATTTGTAGTTCATGATGGAGTTAGTGAACAGTATCAATACCTCCAACTGGAGTACTTATTTCTCGGAAGCCCCACAACTGAAAGATTACGAAATAAAAGGAAAGAATAGGTAATTTTTTTAGGTCAGCGGTAGATGGAAGAAGTTACTGTTAGGATAAGTAGCATATGAATGGTATCACTGGATAAATGCATTGCCTATTTCGATGAACATTTCATGCATACTGAAAGCTAAGCAACAGATTCAGATACTATTAACAAAGAAGTGAGACGAAAGTTTGCACAAAGGCCCGGACATAGTAATAAAAAGCGACTATTGTTCGATTGCGTGAGTTAGGCGACGCGCCGCGTATGTCTGGTGACTCATCACCTTTTTAGCCGTCTGAATGAGAGTAAGCAGCAAATACTCGTATGTTGTGGAAAGGTGTTGTTTAGATGGGTAAGTGGTGAGTGTACTGTAGATTCCCATGGGTAGTCCATTTCGACGCTGTTCGCAGGAAAGATTTCTCAAGCTGTCGCGAAATTTTTAGGTTTTGCGGTGGATTTGCGCTAATTTGCCCAAATGCGCACTTGCACCGTTCTCCATTGATTGAGTGTTTTTTGTTGCGGTATGCATTACGTTGTGTGCGTCACGAATTGCATTCACTCTTTCTCTAAGTGTTCGCCCGTGCTATTATGGGCATACGTTCATGTGCTCCGCGCACGTCTTTTTATGCTATTCCAGGGTTGCCAGATTTGTTCAAAATACATCGGCCTGCCGTTTTCAAAGGCTTTTCTTACATCAGCAAGCTGTCACTGTTATTCGTTTTTGTGTGTCGCTTTCTAAACCGTAACTTTCATCTGCTACAACGATGAAGAAAAAGGGAAGTCGTGGTCGTCCACGTAAGCAACAACAAGTTGCCACACTTTCTATGTCTGAAACAGATGATGCTGATCAAATTATGGCGCCAACAGGAGAAGAAAACGAAATTGAAGAAAGAATTACCACTACAACTGCACAAGTTCGGATTTTTGGCTTTTATTTAACTTTTAAGTTTGCTTCAAAATTTCACTTTCCAAGTAATCTATCAATGTTGAAGTATTCTAATCTTCAAACTTTTGATCTTTCCTGAATTATGGTAATTTTTCTTAATCGAATGTCCATTTTATCTAATTCTTTGTGATATTTGATTGTCATGTAATTACAGTTATGTAATTGCATTTTTCATGCTTGACAATAAGTTTAAGGACTTCATGGTTTATGAGTAATCTACAACTTTAAAACTGAATGGGAAGGTTTTTTTGAATTCAAGGATTTGATATAAGCTTTAAGCGTGGCTAAAAATGCCAACGTACATTAACGGCTAATTTGCAGAAGGACATACATTAATTGCTATATCTGCGTCTCCTTTCGCATATCTACCAAGTATGTGTTGAGGAACATCATATGACGAGCATGCAGAAAGAGAGATGTGTGGTCGAAAAGTCGAGAAATACATAGCATTAGATTATAAAATTTGAGAACCTGAGATATTTGCAAGAAAGTACAATGATAAAAGTACTTGATACATCGATCCGTTCTCTAAGTTTTTCGGGAATTTTCAATTTCATTTAAAAAGCATGCTTAAAGATTATATGAATTAATGCCCGATAATGTTCGCTGCTTCGCATGCCAATGTTTTGTGTTATTAACTTTGTTCATTTTAAAGCTTGATGATGCGCTGCTTATCAAAAATTATTATGTAAATGGGCGCATCTGGCAATCTTCCTGAGAAAATTAAATAAACTTACGCTCTAATTCGGCTGCGGTTATAATAGAATTTTATCTTCTGTTTGCAGATGACAATTCTTTCAGGAAGAAGAAAAGCAGGTGAAGATAATACCATGACTGAAGTGCGAATGGAGACATCTGCTGATGTAAGTCATTTGACCTGAAATTTATATTGGATGCAGTTTACAATAAAACTTGTTCAATCTGATCACATTTTATAGTCACTGAAGTTATTTATTAAAAAGCAAACCTTATCTTATGACTATTTTTCCACTTTTTCAGGAAACTTTGGATGAAGAACCTGAAGCACAGGATGAACAAGTGCAAGAACAAGAACAAGAACAAGAACAAGAACAAGAACAAGAACAAGAGCAAGAACAAGAGCAAGAACAAGAACAGGAGCAGGAGCAAGAGCAAGAGCTAGAGCAAGAGCAAGAGCAAGAACAGGAGCAAGAACAGGAGCAAGAACAAGAACAAGAACAAGAACAAGAAGAAGAAGAGGATGAAGCTACGACGGCTAATGGTGATGAAATGAAAAAGGACGATTCTGATATTAAAATGGAGACAGCGAGTTTACTTGGGGCGTCTGGAGATGTAAGTGTATTTATCAGAACATGTTTCTTTAAAAATAGCTTTGGTTTATGAAATGTTCGTAAAAGTCATACAAATGATTAAAAACTATATACTGAAGTTGTACTTTTAATGAGTTTTCGTCGTCGTCTCATTAGTTGTGAAAAACATCATGCATATTTCAGGGTGAAACGGAAGATGCTCATGCTTTGGTAGCAGAAATTGAAGAAGCGGAGTTTGTTGAGAATGAAGTTTATAAGGGCTTAAGAGCACAAAGTGTCAAGCCAAAAGTGGCTGTAGCACTAATTGAATTATACGAAGCAACTGATATGTCACCACAAGAACTCGATGATCGTGCAATTGAAATGCTTCGCTCCCTTCCACTAGAACATGCATTGTTCATCATCAAAGAGGTTTAAATAGTACATTCATCTGAATAAATGGTTTTGTAACATGATAAAACCACTAGAATATGTGACATGATAAAACCACTAGAACATCAAGAATTTTATATTTATTTGATCTCAACCCCAAAAAATAACCTGAGATAATTACTTACGAAATAATTAAATTCTTTTATCAGCAAAATTTTTGAGAATTTCCTTAAAGAAATTGTTTCAGGTGAAGGAATCGAAGCTCATGGGTGTTCAGAACAAAGCTCAGTTTTAATGTCAGTTATGCGCAATTTTCGTGACAAAGTGCGGCAGCTTGGAGCAAACATTGCTCTTTCCCAAAAATTAGTCAATGGACCATCCGTTGAAAAAATCAAAGAAATTTTGGATCGAACAGGATACAATCTGGAAGTGACTATTGGTCAACGAAAATACGGTGGACCACCGCCAGATTGGGATGGACCAGCAGCAGGTCCACAGGGATCCGGACACGAGGTCTTTATTTTTAACATAAAACTTTTTTCCTTGTAAATTCCTATGTTCGAATTATAACTGGAAGAGAAATTCATCACTAAATTCATTAATTTTTCTTTATTAAGAAATTAAGAAGTAAAATCGTATGAGATTGAGAAATCTATGTTTATTTCATCCGTATTTTATTCCAGATTTATATTGGCAAGATTCCAAAGGAAGTTTACGAAGATACTTTGATAACGCTTTTCGAGGATATGGGAAAGATTTGGGATCTACGGCTTATGATGGATCCACTGACGGGAAGAAATCGTGGCTATGCTTTCCTGACATATTACGACAAAAGTTCAGCCTATGAGGCTGCTAAAAGGTAGTAGCACTTTTTACGATTCTTCAGTTGGCTGCTGCAGCACTTAATTTTAGATTTTATTACACGAATAGAGCAGAAGGTTTGTTTATAAAAAAAAAAATAAAAAGTACATGTGCAAATCATTCATAATTTTCCATCTCATTTTTTGTCTTATAAAGACAAGCATTGCACATATCTTTACGTTGTTTTTCATCTTTTCGAATATTTATAAAAATAAACATTTTAAAATTAGCAGCAGCAGCCAACCCTTGTATTCATTTATTTATTTTATCATTGTGTTTTTACCAGCTTTGTGTGCGCAGATACATCTTAAGATTTTGTGAAGCAGAGCTGTTACCTTGACTTTATTCTTTATTGTCTCGTCGTTACGAACTGATGGCAGTGGTTGTACTTTTGCCTCGCAAAATAAGGATTTTTTATTGACAGCTGGAAGAGCATACTGCAGATTTTTCAGTTTTTCTTTGTCCCAAATGGATCAGATTCAATAATATCTATTCTTTTGTTGTACGGTGTAGAATATTACTGATTCTCGTGCTCATAGTTTGGTTTAAGTGAGAAATTGCCTTTTCAGGCTGTATGTATAACTTAGAAAATGCATACATTTGCATACATACCACAAAACTGTTCATACACTCAGCATATTATCTATCATAGTTATATAATATGTATAGTCATAGCTGATCAGCCTTTCGGAGACTATATTGTTAGCCATGAGTTCTTAGTTATTGACATAGCACTGCGATATACATCTACAGTATTATATTATATCCGACATACATCTACAATATTATATTATATGTGATTTGATAATCTAGATGACTTGAATACGTGGCTTTATTCTTTAGTTAGAAGCTTGGGAAATATAGTTCACTAGTAGTATTCATAAAATTAGTTATTACTGTTTTCACATTTGAGATTGAGTATCGTAAAAAGTATATTTAACAACTGCAATTAAATATATATCAAGTTGACCCACATCCGGTTGATATTTGGTGATTGCTGATTAACTAATTGTTCCTTAGAAAAGTAAATGTGTTGATTGCGTTAATGGAACTTAGCAACATCCTTTAAAATGGAAAGTAGATCTTGTTTCATTAACTTCTTAAATTGAGTAAAGCTGCTAATGGCTATTATACCAGGGAAGTGTGGATGTGTACACAGATTTGAGACTAAAAAGTCTTAGGGCTCAGTGGGTTTACACAAAATTTTAAGTGTGTTATAAGTAATTTCTTTCACGTCGTAGTTTCTTTCTTTTGCTGCAATTTTTCATCTCTTATCTCTTCTCTTTTTCACTTTCTCTTGTTTCTTTCTCTTGTCTTGATCGCATAAGACCTTTGGATGGGACAAAAATTTGGGAGGCCTATTTTGGAAATAAAATTTTTGAATACTTTCTGGAAAATAATTCTGAATTTTTAGAGCATGAAAAAAGAGAAATTTGGCAAAAAACAGCTGCATTTGTTCTGATCTATGTTTCTAGTTTGATGGTTACGAAATAATGCCCGGAAAAAATCTGAAAGTGAACGTGAGCGTTGCCAACACACGACTGTTTATTGGGAACATTCCAAAATCGAAGTCAAAAGAGGAAATTCTTGCGGAATTTAAAGAACACACAGGTAAATTTTGGCCCAAAAGTGGTACCAAATCTCGTTCACACACGTCTTCAGTAGGTGGCTTTTTTCGTGGGAAGGATTTTTGATTTTGGAGAAGCTGATGATGTTGTGTTCGTCCTTACCTAGTTTCTGTGCGGTACAGTTAGGTTCATTACTTTTCAATTCATCCTGGCCTTCTTGAAAACCACTTTTGTATCTTCGGGTAAGTTTGTCTTTTTTCATTCATTTCATATCAGGTAAGCGATTCTGTCTTCTTTGTCTTATTTTTCTTAGGAACTTTTTGTGTTTATGCGATTTATTATTATTTCAATTGATAAAAATTTCAGAGGGCGTGACAGACTGCATAATTTATTCAAGTCCTGATGCAGGGAAAGCCGCAAGAATCGTGGTTTCTGTTTCCTTGACTTCTGCGACCACAAGACTGCATCAGACGCGAAACGGAAGATTCATGCTGGCAAGGTAAGTTCCTTTACCAATACTTTTGAAATAAATTGTTTCCAAAAATTCTAATGGTTGATAAAAGCGGACATTTTGACTTTCCAGTTTTGTATGGTAAAAGTGTGTTTAGGTGGATTTTTTTTCCCCAAAATCATATTGTTGAAATTTCAGTGACTAGATATTTTCTTGTTTTTAAGTTGCGACCATGGAATTCGGATTTAGTGGTGGATTGGGCTGAACAGCAAGAGGAACCAGATGAGGAAACGATGGCAAAAGTGAAAGTATTATATGTACGGAATCTGAAAGAGGCCGTTACTGAGGAGCAACTGAAAGAAATGTTTTCGGCTTATGGTGAGGTTGATCGAGCCAAAAAAATTCGTGATTATGCCTTCATTCATTTTATGGAAAGAGAACCAGCTATCAAGGTATTTTTCAATCTTCATTGTTGATGAGTCAATCTAGACCCTTAAATTTTAACATCATTTTGATGCCGATTCATTGTAAAATTTGCTTAGGCGATGGAAGCACTCAACGGTACAGAATTGGAAGGAATCGCAATTGACATTTCTCTTGCGAAACCTCAAAGCGATAAGAAAAAATGATGCGTGGACGTGGCCGAGGTTTTGGTAGTTTACGCGGCGCATTTGGCGATTTCAGTTTTGGTCGTGGCGTACGAGGCGGGCGTGGTACACCAGGTTTCGGACGTGGTGGTTTCGGTGCATCAACTGATTTTAGTTACAGTGGTTATGATCCCTATGGTATTGCTTAAGTATCTTAATTTTTATTTAGTGATCCTCAATTTCTTTTTCTAAACACTCTATGATCGTAAATTTTAATAGCTGTAAATGAATTCAAGTAATGTTTCAGCGGGCTATGAAGAATTATATGGTTATGGAGCACCCCAGGTGCTTATGGATATGGCTATGATGCTTATGGTTATGGTCCTGACCCTTATGGTTACGGGTATGGCACACCGCCATTAGGAGGCCGAGGAGGTCGAGGTGGCATGCCAGTATGCTTTTAGATGGGAATTTTTAGATATGTGACGCCCTTATGAATATGATTTGTTATATTTCACAAATATGTAGAATGAGGCAAATAACAGCTTAAGCTTTTAGGGATATAATTGTTTGTTAAACCTTATGTGAAACTTTTTGTTAATTGTATGCAAAATATGAGAATTATGAAACATTTGGTTTCTTTTTTTTCAATGTGGTATTACTGCAAACATGAGCTTAGAATTCATTTTTGAAATTGGGTTTGATATTAACTTAATTTCACTCTCCAAGTTTCATTTTCAGCTTGTTTAAAGATGTATTCATATGGCTCGTTTAGATTAGAATTCATTGAGCGAAGCTGTAATACCAAAACTTGGTAAATCTAGTTAATGAGTAACTACCATAGTGAAAGAATAGGAAATTCGCCGGTAAAATAATCTGATGCAATTTTAATAAAAATCAAAGTCATTTGATTAATATAGTACGAGTATTTCTCAGATTGATTGCTTTTATCTTCCCTGTCGGTTTTCGAAAAATAATTTTTTATATCGGTTGATACATGTCTGTTGTTCGCATACATGAAAACCCTTAAATTTTTTGTTTTAAATGCAAGTGAAAATGAAATATTGCAAAAGTATTCGATCCTTGGCAATGATATTTCCAGGGAAGCGGATTTCAACCGCGTGGTTCCGCAGGTCGAGGTCGTGGCACAGGAGGTCGAGGCGGCCGTGGAACAACGACACCTCGAGGCGCTAAACGACCAGGTGATGCTGCTGGCGGTCCCGCTTCGAAGCGAGAGTTTGGCAGTGATGATTTCTCAGCTGATGTTAATATGAATTCATTTTAAGTTGTGAATTTTTATAACTCATTCACATTATCATGATTCTCATTTTGTTTTTTCTGCCGCATTTTATGGTGCCCACAGTTCGGGCTTTTCAATTATTTATTTCTGACAAGTTTTGTTACCTTGATGGTTAAGTATCTCAGATCGTAATCTTTTATAGAATTTCGATTACAAGTTAAATTGAGGCGCGGTCTTGTGTTGCAGTCTAATTGTGTATCATGTTATAATATTATACCGTTTTGCTCTTAGATCTTTTGAATTCGACAGTATTTTTGTGCGTTTTGCCTTTTCATGGAGCATAATATTATTCGTCTTTGATGGTTCAGAAGCTCCATAGTCGTGAGGAAAACTTTCGTGATTTTCACAAAATTTTTGACTTATATTTGATCTGGCGAAATTGCTTGAATTTTCGATATATTTGATCTGGCGAAATTGCTTGAATTTTCGATCACTGTCTGTATTTTCACCAATTTAAGTTAATTTATTTTACTGGTTACATTTAAGTTGGATAATTTAAACAAGGAGATTTTCTCAGCGTATGGTTTGTTCTGGATTAGTGCATAGCAACTATTGTATTTTGGTTTCATCTTCATTTATTTTCAGCTGATAATCAAATTTAGGATATGAGCTATACAGAACCGTCCTCGGAAGTCGTAGCAATGCATTGACGAAGCTGTAACTCGTCTTTGCAAATGAGGAAGTAATGTGTCTATTGTTAAGCAGGCCTATAAACATTGTAATTGTGATAGATAGTGGGGGTGTTAAATGATGCGCTCATATGTCGACAATAAAATTGTTAGTGTTTGGGTGTTGAGTGGAGTCTGTCTAGCTCATGTAGTTTATGGAACAAATGAATCAGTGTTTTACAACCAAAGTAATTGATGGTCCGACTTATTGCTATTGACATTAACGATAGCTAGGTCTTTTTTCAATGAATTTTTCTTTAATTAATTTTGGGAACTTTTCTTCATTGTAAAAGGGATATGCCATGCTGAAGAATATGTAGACTTTTCACTGGAAATGAAAATTTCATGACCTCTCAGACAATCAATTAATATTATGTTATTTCTGTTTTACTGGATGATTTATGAATTAGTTGGTTATGATTGATGATTATGTTTGTAATTTTCAATTCCAAAAATTGTTCAACTACTGTGGACAACATTTCTGAATAACTTTGCAAGTTGTTTTGTGGATAACCTTGCACCTTCAATTGTTACTGAAGTTAATGAAGCTTTTGTTATATTCTCATTATTTACCATTTAGAAGCATTTTTCTGTGAACAGTTAAGCCATGTGTTAATTATAGAATCAATATCGACTACCATATGGTAAGCAAAAATTCAGATTCTAAAGGTGCGAAATACCTGCCGAACACTTTTCTTTTTTGATACTGCTTATTCATAATTTGTTGTTAATGAAATGAGAGAAATGTAGTATATTGTATTTCTCTCATCTTATGACCATAACGCAGTTGATGCGACTGCTTCCATTGAATTTAATTTTGCGGTATGATATATGAAAAGGTATCGGTCGGAACGTGATGGATATAGAACTATGAAGTACAAATTGTTTACTCTACTTGATCGTTGAAGGCAGCATCTGATAATTAGCGTTTAGGAGTCGCGGCAGATAAACTTGATGAGACTGAGGGTGCTTCAGCAGTGTTACGATTACTGTTTTACAGTTTGTTCACCTGATTGGAAAACATGTTCTACATCTATATTCAAATAATGAATTACTTAGACGGGATTGCTTTCAATAATTGTCTCAGGAGGCCTGCAGATTTTGTTTTAGAGTTCATGTAAATAGCAAAATGATTCGAATGTGTTAACATGTGAATGAGGCTGTAATGAGATATTTTATAAGCAAGTTTTAATAAGCTGATTTTTTAAAAGGAATTTAACTTACATTCAAGCAACAGGATGAATTATTTAATTCACCATAAATTTATAAATTGATATATGATTCAGCTATGTGATTTATTTGAAATGCAGAAAATAATAAAATATTAAGTTAGAAAAATCTATATGAAAAAAAAAAGATGAAACGATGTGAACTAGGATGCTTCGTTCGATTATTGCACTGTTTGAGCAAAGAACAAGAAATTTATTTCGAGACGAGATTGGAAAACTTTTTGTATAATTTAGCGGCATAATTCATTGTAAAATATTTAGCGAAAATTTCCGTTTTTTTTTCATATCTTTCTGTTTTAATATTTTCCGTTCAACAATGATGATAAATGAAAGGTCTGATGATTCATTTCTTATAGTTCAACATATATATATATATATGTATATATATTGGTTGTAACGGAAAATGACGCTTGTTTGATCATTCATAACTCAATTAAGAATAATTTATCATTTATTTCGTATAGAAGATGTGATTTGCTATGTCTAATTTTCAAGTTCGTTTAATTCGTCTTAATTATCGAGTAGAAGAATGGTTAGTAATTTCTTAGCTACAAATATTCGCGACAAAATGATTTCTTTTGAAATATGATATGATAACTGCTGAATATAATATAATTTATATTGTTATTCTCACAGCCATATCTCGATGCATGCTAGAAGAATAAATGATATTCATTGGCTACTTCAAATAACACTTTATCATATTTTTTGCATCATAACTATTTTCTCTCCCACTATTTCAGTGATATGAAATTACTCATACTGTTTATGCACTAAATGAATAAAATCAATTCGACTACTGTGTCATAGGTCATCTTTTAATCCATGGCTATCAAAAATTCTCAAATATGTTGCACAACGACCACAGTTCAAGGACATTTCCCTACATCATCTGCTTTTATTGTACATCAGTTTCATACATTGACCCATGAAAACTTTTAAGCTCCGAAATTTCCTATCATTTTTAACTATCATTGAATCATCCCCATTATGACTGCGCAGTTGTTTCTGTCCGACCCTTCAATCTATATCATCTCCCCGGTTATATCCAAATGGAACTTTAGGATGCTGCAAAACTGTACACACTTCTGTAACAATATTCTCTGTGGAAATGCAAGGAGATGCATTATTTATTTCATCGTAACAATCATCGAGATAAGAAAAGCAAAAAGCAAAACGCCTTGAATATAACAACTGACCTATTGCTACTAATTATACATGAATTTAATCTATGAAGATGGAAAAGAATTCATTAGTTCATACTAATGCGAATAACGAGATGCTCCATAATTTATTTGAAACTAGCTATAAATGATGTCACTAATTCTTTTAATTTTGCATCAGTCTGTGGAGTTATCTGACCCTCTTCACGAATCGTTTTTAGCAATTCTTTCTGCGTCTGTCGAATGTGAGTTAAAAATTCTCTCTCAAAAACAGTTATAAGGGATGGATCCAGTTTATCGAGATGTCCTTTAACACCAGCATAAATTACAGCCACCTGAAAATCTCAAAATTTTTACACACATGCACATGGCTTTTTAGAAGTTAAAGTAACTCTTTATTCTATTTCAACAAGAAAATAACGCTGAGAGAATGATGAACAATTTGCATAACTTGAAATCGCTCTTGATAGTTATTGAGTTAGTTTAAATCTGTCAATATAGCTAAAAAGATAATACCTGTTCTTCGATAGCCATTGGTACATACTGTCCTTGTTTGAGAAGTTCCGTTAAACGTACACCGCGATTCAACAATTGCTGTGTAGCCGCATCCAAATCAGAACCAAACTGAGCAAATGCAGCCACTTCACGGTATTGAGCCAGTTCCAGTTTCATTGAACCAGCCACCTAAACGCTCAGCATAGAGATACTATTTCTAATAAATATAGACTTGTCTGTCTGTAATTATGCAAATGAATATAATTCATTCATATGGTTAAAGAGAATATTATGAAAAACTTTAAGGGAAGAAATTTCATACCTATATTACAGTGCTAATTATCAATTTCTGATCATGAACATTAGAAACAAATCTATATACTGAATTTAGCTGTAGATTCTAAACACCAAGATACGACAAATTATAAGCTACAATTGAAAAAGAATCTCATTTTTTTCTGCTCCAGTTTTCACAACGACATTCCAGTTACAGTAACTAACCTATTACTACTTTTTATAAACTTTTTTAATTTCTTTTTTTATTTATAATAAACCTTTTAAATCATTCCTTACTACAAGTGTTAAATAGTTATTAAACCAGTAATGATTTACTTAGGTCATTCTTCTATTTTGAAGAGGATAACATGCGGATCCAAATAATAAACAGAAAAAATCATTTTTAGTGAATGTGTTAGAAATGTAATGCTAGAAATGTAATCATTTGATCTGACCTGCTTCATTGCCTTTGTTTGTGCAGCTGAACCGACTCGCGAAACTGATAAACCAACGTTAATTGCAGGTCGTATACCTTTATAAAATAACTCCGTTTCCAGAAATATTTGTCCATCTGTAATTGAAATTACATTGGTGGGGATGTAAGCGGAAACATCACCAGCTTGAGTTTCAATAACTGGTAGTGCTGTCAGCGAGCCACCTCCATGAGAATCGTTCATCTGAAAAATTCAACTCGTCTAGTTGACATGGAGGAGTTTTAGGAACCTAAAATTAAAAAGTCTTCTAGATGTGAAAATGTAAAAATAAAAACTGAAAAATGAAATCAACTATCTGCGGCATTCATCGAAATCTAAATAAATTTCTTCCGGAAGTCAAACATCAATCAGCACCGCTGTAATTTCCAAACACTATTTTTAGGGAACAGAAGCAAATTTTCCTAAAAATAGTAACAAACTTTAAGGAAAAAATGACAATAGTGATAAATATACTTTTGCTGCTCGTTCTAGCAGACGGGAGTGAAGATAGAAGACGTCACCAGGATATGCCTCACGCCCAGGAGGACGTCTCAGCAGAAGCGACATCTGTCGATAAGCTACAGCTTGTTTTGAAAGATCATCATAAATAATCAGTGCATGTTTTCCATGATCTCGAAAATATTCACCCACTGCACAGCCAGAATATGGTGCTAAATATTGAAGTGGAGCAGCATCTGCAATTACAAATGAATCTATATTCAAATTCTCAATATGGATTTAATTGACGCTAAAAATTTCTTTTCGCAAACTGATTTTGCAATCAATATGCGAAAAACATAACGCAGTATTTGCGTTATGTTCCTTTGTTGTTTAAAACCATAAGATTCACAGTTTTGTTGTTTTAAAAGACTGTATAAATGCAGACGATTCTGTATAGGAATTATCACAATAAAAGTAAAAAATAAATAAAAACCAGATGCAGTGGCCGAAACAATAATTGTATATTTGATAGCACCAGTATCGGTGAGTCGCTTTACGATTTGTGCAACAGTGGACCGCTTCTGTCCAATAGCAACATATATACAGTAAAGTTTTTTCTTCTCATCGCTACCTTCATTAAATCGTTTCTGATTTATTATCGTATCGATTGCAATTGCCGTTTTCCTATATAAAGATCTTTATAACATTAATTTGTATGGAAAGAACAATTAGATTGCTAGACAAGAGAATATTCTCTTGAATAATTCTATTGTGGCATGGAAGAAAAGAAGCAAATTCCCACATATTTTTGAATTTTTGCAAATCAGTCAATAAAATATCGAAACTTCCAGAAAAAGAGTTGATAGAAATGTAAACCTAGAATGTAAAATGGGTAAAAATAAAGTTGATAATCTACCAGTGAAATAAAACATACCCTGTCTGTCGATCTCCAATAATAAGTTCACGCTGTCCACGTCCAATTGGTACCAGCGAATCCACAGCTTTTACTCCAGTAAGCATAGGTTCGCGTACACCAATACGAGGAATAATTCCTGGAGCTTTAACACCGACTCGAGACCGCTCCGTACATTTTATCGGTCCTTTACCATCAATCGGGTTACCGAGCGCATCGACGACACGACCCAACAAAGCTTCTCCAACTGGAACGTCAACGATTGCGCCCGTACGCTTTACAATATCTCCCTCTCGAATAACTTTATCGTTACCAAACACTACGACACCAACATTGTCAGGTTCCAAATTCAATGCCATACCCTTTAAACAAGTAATCATTAAAAGTACAAAAGTTTTAATTTCTAGGAAATGATGTACTTCCTCTCCTCTCAAGTTTATATGCTTTTTTGCTCGGATGCATAAAAACAACATTTATGGATATATCTCTCAAGAAAAAAACACAGAATAAGAAAGAAGAATGAAGCAATTCGAGTGGGAAGGAAGACAGAATATCGATATTTTAAAGAAAGAAGAAAAAAATCCAAACGGAAATTTTACTGAACTGATTATGGCACGAAAAACTATGAGTGCCGGACATCTATGCTCCTTTACATATTTTCCAGTATCATTTTAAAATTTTCTCGCATGTAAAACAAAAATTGTTACCTTCATACCACAATCGAATTCCACCATCTCTTCGGCTTGAATATTTTTGAGACCATAAACACGAGCAATACCGTCACCAATAGAAAGTACTTTGCCAGTTTCTTCTAAACTAACCGTCGATTCCTGCCCTCGAATACGATCCTCTAAAATTTTTAACACTTCAGCACCAGCTGCGCAGAAGCGACTACTTGTTCCGAAACCATTCGATGAAGCCTAAAAAGGAACAATGAAGAATTTAAATAAACTTCAGAATCCAGCTGGAATTTCTTGAGAAGGAAACAGACCTTCGAAATTCTTGCCACTGTTGACAGTAGCTTTCTCGATAACATCTTCCTGATATCACCTTTGCTGAAAACTGATTCAAAGTAAATGATGGAGAAGTTTAAAGGAAAACGAACAATAATATCGAACGATTTGAACAGACAAAAGCTATGCTAACAATTGAGGAAGCTCAACAACATAAGTCCTCAAAGCCTAATTTAAACAGGGTTAAAAATAGTATAATAGTTAAATGCGAGATAGGCTTATGAAGCGATCTATCAAATGATCAACCGCGACGGCAAGAGATAGCGTACAACAAATATTGTCGACCAAACCAGGCAACACTTAACGTCAATCATCCACACGCATAAATGTATATGTCACAGAACAGGTCGAATTATGTATACTTCGGACAAACGTATATTATTTGGAGAGTAGCAGCATGAAACAAATGTATCTCTATGTAGTAATAATTAGTATTATTATAATATGTGATGTATGCATTTGCCATTAGCGATTTAAAAAAGATTTTTTTGATTGAAAATGGTAGATAAAAATAATTGTTGAGTCAGTCAATAATAACCTGAGTTGCATTAATGTGTAACAGATGTAGGAATAATAAATATCTCTCGCAATATTTCATGCTATAATCAATAGACTTACCATTCGCATTACTAATAATGTTGGAATCATCGAAGACACAAAATTTGCGGAAATTTTTAATGCAATAAACAAATTGATTAAATAAATGCATTGTTTTACGTCATATTTTCTCCCTTAGGCAATAGAATGAATCTTCTGCACTAAATGCAACAAAATTCTGATGAAAAACAATATAAAAATTTGGTATGTCTACATAGAAAGACATGTTTCTAGTCTTCATCTCCCAGCTTAATTTCTCCTCATCACGAGTTTTAAATAGCAGTGATAAAGAGTGTTTATGAGTGAAGAGAAGTGAGATTCAGTTGAAAATAAAAAGGAGCACATATCTACGAGAGATTTTTCAAATTGTCAGAAAAGACTTAAAGTTAGAAAAAAAGGCAGAACTAATTGACAACAAATAAGAAATGTGTAAATAAATGAGAATAAATGGGAAATAGAGGTCAGGTCATTAAAATATCATAAAAGATTTAGGTTAGGAATCGAATAGCCAATAGTAGTAAAAGTCTTGAAAGTGATGTGTGTTTTGGTAGTACCACTTGTTATAGGTCGGGGAAGTGTCAGTTTATTGATCAGCGTTGGTATGCCTTTTAATTTATCTCTTCTCTTTGGCCTTCTTCGCATCCTACTTTCCAGACGACCTTGTTTAGATCCCAGAAACGCGAAAATAAGATTGACTCGTTAGCATGGTCTTCACTATCATGTTATATTCATATTTGCAGTGAAAAGTCTTAATGAAATTATAAAAATTTCATTATTTTAGATAAATCGGGATAATTGGCTGATACTGATGGCCAAATCCTACGATTATCTCTTTAAGGTTCGTTATTACTTATCATTAGGTAATTCGAGGTTTGATCTAGTAGTTAGCTGAATTTCGATAAGCTTATAATGAAAACTTATGCTTAATTTGTTTCCTTTCAAGGAATTATTGAAATATTTTACTTCCAATGCATCAATAATAGCGTTGGATCTGAAATATCAGAAGCTTACCCTGAACAACTCTAATGAGTGATTTAAAAATTTCAACTCTTTCATTCATATTGGATTTATATTTAGTTTTTAAATGATTGCAGATACAACATTTCTATTCTACAAGGAAAAAGTTAAGTTTAAAACTATTTGAAATGAGTTCTGTATTACTAGCTAATGAAATCTCTTTATTTCTAGTATGTCCTCTTTTTTAAGTTACTTCTCATTGGAGATTCTGGTGTCGGAAAGACGTGTGTACTGTTTCGATTTTCGGACGACTCATTCAATAATTCATTCATCTCCACCATCGGTAAATTATTCGTATGTACAATTTTTGTAAATTTATATCCGAATGATTACTTTAATATTGATTCGTTCAAGGAATAAATATTTAAGGTATTGATTTCAAAATACGAACAATAGAATTGGATGGCAAGAAAATCAAGCTACAGATATGGCATGTTTTATTGATATTTCTTTACTTGATGTTTTGTTGACCATAAAAATTCTTGTCAAGATTACATTTGGCTGTGTTATTTTTGATTTTACTCAAATATTTCAGTCGTATATTCTTTTTGTTATGATCTCGTAGTTTAAGATTCAAGATCTGGTTAATGGTGGATTTGCTCAATCTGCTGCCGTTGCAATAATTGAAAAACTACTTTGTTGTTTTCGTTAGAGTTTAATGTACTAATAAAATATTTTTTTCAGGGATACTGCTGGTCAAGAACGCTTTAGAACAATTACGACTGCGTACTATCGAGGAGCTATGGTATGGCTATACTGATATTTTTCCAAAGTTTATTTTTCATATTGCACAATTCCCACTATATTGCTGCTAGTTTAGTAATTATGGAAAAAAATTCTTTGAGGGGATCATGTTGGTGTATGATATAACGAATGAGAAATCATTCGATAATATAAAAAACTGGATTCGAAATATCGAGGAACATGCATCGTCGGATGTGGATCGAATGATTATCGGTAATAAATGCGATGTCGAAGAAAGGCGACAGGTTTCACGAGAACGTGGTGAACAGGTTAAGATTTTATTATGTTACTTTGCCGAATATCCCAATCATTCTGCGGAGATAAGATTTCTACGAGAGAGAGCACGCAAGACTATTTGCAATTGTGTTAGGAAAAAGTAACTGTGATGAAGCTCCAAGCCAACTGCATTCCAAAGCGAAGAGAATACTGAATTATAAAGTTTAAATGAAGTGAACTGAATAGTAGCTAATTCAATATTAAGACGATTTTTAAAAAGATATTTCTTATTGCAGCTGGCCATAGAATACGGCACGAAATTCATGGAAACATCGGCTAAAGCAAATATCAATGTCGAGGAGGCCTTTTTCACGTTGGCCCGTGACATAAAATTAAAAACAGAACGTACATCACAGCAGAACACTACCCAAAATACTGGTCGAATAACTGTTCATCAAATGCCGAGAAAAAGTCCTTCACTATTTTCGGGTTGGAGATGTTCACTTGTGTAGTAGTAACTCTTTTGTTTTTTGTTTTCATAGCTATACTACAATGAGGCAATTAATTACTGTTTTACTCACAAATGCGGGTCTTTATGATGTATCCTTTGACGTGAAATTGCCTTTCAAACCCGTATTTTTGTGCTTTCAGACTATTGCATATTTTTGGCGGTTAGTTATCATAAATTCTGAACTTATTTCATTTATATTTGAATCCCAAACATCTTTAGGCAGTTAGGTGATATTTTAGTGTTCTTTATTTAATATGCTTGAATCAAGTGCATCAAAACACATTTCCCACATTTCTTTAAATTTCTGTATTTTTGCTCTTGTCTGAGCAATTCTTTATTGTCATTTTGCCTGCTACAAGAGAGATTTGCCTGATAAGAGAGTTAGATATCTTCTTCTCCTGTTCTTCCTGACCAGATTTTAAGTTTATCTTTCGAAAGATTTCTTATCGCAAGTAACGAAAATTGACAACTGTTCTAACAAATAGAATATATTGTCCAGTCTTATGAGCTCTCCTTAGAATGGTCCTATAAATCCAATTTTCAGAGACTACAGAGAACTCATTTCTTCAATAATAACCTTTACATAAACAGTCCAACTTTATAATAGCCGTTATTGCTTACGAGACTATAGAATTTGATAGTGATGCAGATTATATATATAAGCACTGAAATCAAATTTGATATATTTCCATCGTTAAGCTAAACCGACGTTGAAAATCACGAAGAGAAAAGAAATACTGGTAATTTTTAATGTTGTATAAATATAATGACCATTGCATTTTATTACGTCATAAATTGGACATAAGCTGTACTTGGATATATTAAACATTACGTTTGTTGATCATTTGCTTCTTAAAATTCAGTCAATTTAACAATATTATTTTCCTTTTCTTTTAAAACTTTCACGATGCTGAATAAGAAATCATCCTGTGGAATTCTCAGAATTATCTGAAGGATATTAATTATTAATCCAGGCGTCTTAGAAGACAATCAGAAAAATGTTTTTGATAACAGTGCATGCTATGATAACATTAGGTTCCGTTGTCAGAACCAATGTAGTTTCCAGTTTTCAAGGATTATATCCATATGTTGAATGATATATGACTGCAGTACACTTCTAGCTTCTTCAATGATATTTTCAATTTCTCACTATGCATACATACAGTTAGAAATCAGCATATACACAAATATATAACACAAAAGCGAGAACAGATACCATAACACTTTAAAATATAAAAAAACAATTAAAAAAATATAAAAACGGTCACCCGTGGCTATTAGGAGGCGTCTGTATATAAATAACACATATTCTTTGTGATCTCGCTGCGCAAGGAACTCAAAGATAAATCACGAAAAAAGGGCATCTCATTTAAAAATATTTCCCTCCCCATTAATCGAATAATAAATAAGCTACGTACGATGCTAACGCCATCCTTTGCAAAATGATTTGCCATGAAAAAAAATAACGTATTAAAAACATAGCAAAATAATTCGTAGTTAAATCCTATTCTATTTCATTGAACCATCCATAGAATCTTAATTTCCTGCCAAGTCATTATGCAAAATAAATTTTGCTATTTGAACTCTGCGAATTATGGAGGTACTATGGATCAGTAAAATGACAATGAATTTCACGATGAAAAAGCAACTGAAAGAGGCATACAATTCTAAATAATTCAAAAAATCTAAAAGCTCGAAGAAATGAAGCAGTTGTATCAACGTCGTCTCAAAAAAACGTATGATCATCACAAGAAATAAGGAAAAAGGATATCTGAACCAAATTAAAGTTAAGTTTGAGCTTCTAGAATTGGATACTATATCATTCAAAAAACAAGTTGTTGATTGGCAACAAATCTAGTAATATAACACCTAAACCGTGCACCGCTCAAATTACATCGATAAAGTTCCTTAACAAAAATGCAGATAAGTATAAACAAAAGAGTATAATCGAGGAATCCTAATTCTTCCTATATTTCAGCCTCAGAAGCTGGATTCGACAACAAACTTTAATGCGATCACGCTCCACATTTAAATTACTCAAAAATAATACAGCAAAGTAGGATAGAGGCAGACGAACTATCAGAACTATCGCGATATACAGTTGATTTTCTTTAGAGTAAGGCAACTGCATATCGGATGCTAATAGCTTGAAAGTCTATGGTATCAATCATTCATGTTAAATTCGTTCACTGACAAGCCGTTGACGGTTCAAAAATAAGAAAAATACTAAAGATGGTACAGCGTCTAAAGCTTTTTAAAAAGTATCAAAATGAACGTATGGAAACAATCATGCAATCGAGAACCTGCTGCCCAATACCATTCATCATTCCTGTGGTTCCTTACCTAGCCGTCGAAGTCGCACTGAAAAAATAATATTTCCTTACTTTCTGAAATTTACCATTCCGATTCAAAATCTATGCATTTAAATATTGCATACAATGGAGATTCTCTAAGAATCTTTATTGATAATGGAACCAACGTCTTTCATAATTTCGTTCAAGGGCTTCCGAAACTCGGTGACGTGCTTCCATTGATTGAAAGGATACACCAACACGCAACAGTGATTCATTCTCCTCTACTGTAAGCATCATATCCATCTCTATTTGATTTCCTAACACGCTTGCTCGCTGTAAACAGAAAATGAAATAGCAACAGGCAACAGCCTTCCCAAAATGGACATTTCAAATGAATTCACTGTGTTGATACATTTGATGAGAAGTGATACAGTACAGCTTGATGAGTATAAAGTTTTATTTTATTATGCAAATTTTGGGGCATAATCGATAATAAAAGATATAGTAATTACTACAGAGCAGTTACCAATAACAGATGAAATCAAAAATTACAACAGCAGTAGTCAGAAAGTAAAAAATACCTGATTTTCAGCGTGAAATTCGGTCAGATTTTGAGTGGCAAGTGTAGCACGCAACAATTTTGCCAGTAATTCTGGTGTTATGAAATTTGACTCAACATTTAAAACACGTAATGATGGGGACGTTTCTAACAATTCAACCAAACCCTAAAAAATATTTATGAAATATAATTAAATCATGATGTCTTTTTAATTATGAAAATAAATTGATGATCAAGCAAGAGATTTTAGAAACTGACTAATAATTTTTCGACAAAATTAGAGAGAAGTGTGTTTCCATACACTGTTGTTCTGCTAGCAACATTTTCACTGCTTTATTCTGTCAAATCTAAGTAAGACATTTTAATGTTTGATAGAGTTTAGCATAAACTAATTCATGTTACATCACTATTACACTATCACTTACTGGTCCACATTAAATTGCTCGTATGCCAATAAAAATTGTAAAGAAGTATACATATTGAAAGAAAAATAGAGCACTTACTCTAGCTTCTTGATCAGAGATAGCAGTATTGGCCAATGACAGCTTTTTAATGTGCTTGCTAGCACAAGATGCTTTAATGAGGGCCTTTATGCGCTCCTTTGATATTCGCTTCATGTTATTGATATTTATTTCAGTCACCATCTCATCGTTTGCTTCAAGTTTTCTGTAATCCAAAATCAAGCTTCTATTTATATAAGGACTTGAAAACACTTAAAAACTACGCTTCGAAAACCTCGAACATTCAAATCTTACAGAAACAAGTTAGGTGAGTATACCTGATGCAGTCATCAACATCAGTTTCATTTTCTGGTTCTTCTGGAAGAATTTTCGGTTCGAAAGCCCTAACAACACCACTAAACGTAGTTCCCGTCGTTTCATCCTGACCTTTACCCTATAAAGAAGAAACCTCAACTGGCTTCTAGATTATTAATGTTTATTTTCGCCGGAAGAGAAGCTGCTGTCAAGAAAAAAATAAACGAAGAGAAAACAGCAACAAAATTAGCTTCAAGATACAAAAATAACTTCTTGAGAACAATCTCTCTTTTTATGTGTACGCGCAACTCCTGCAACTAAGCTATATTCTTTCAAGCTTCCGTGCCTATCATTAGCATGGACGAATGAATGCGAAGACTTTATTTAAAAAATCGCAACTTTGGCAACTAAGAATAGAGAAAAAATTAGGGAAAACTATTTTAAAGAGGACTGTGAGTCGAATCGTAAACATGCGATGGTCATTTCATTAGTTTTGGCAAATTTTAAGAACGGAGATTGGCATTTCTAGCAATTAAAACATGTCAATGTTGAACCAATAATGAAAATGTTCAGTTACGACTTAACTTTATCGGTAATTTATAATAATGCTTACTGTTTCACTGATTTCTAGATTGTAAGTAACATCGAGCAATAAGAAGTTCCTAGGTGTAATAAAACATTGTTAGATTATGCAAATAATAACGATAATAATAGTATAAAAAACCTTCAAAGCGTTGTAATACTGAGACTGGTTGAGCAAGTTGTGCATTCCAAGAATACCAGCTAAATCAACGAGATCTTTTTCTGGTGCTTCATGCAGCGCTTCATCCAAATCGTCCTCATCATCCAGATCCAATTCTATTGGCATTTCCATTTTGTCGGATTTTTATCACTATCTTTTGGTTCATAAATTTTTCCTGCAATAAAATAAAACATTAATTTTATAGTAATAACTGTCTGGCGGAAAAATTAAAATAGTAAGAGCAAAAAAGGATGCAACGAAAAGTAATGAAATAATAGTAATGAAAAAAGAAAACCGATTCTGAGGTAAGAACGAAAATTACAAAATTTACAAATGATAGTTGTTTAGCCCACAGCATTCGCGACAGAAAACTCAAAAAAATGACGTTCTTCGATATTTTCTTTTAAAAAAGTGAGTAGCCTGCCAGTTCATTTGAATAACTAACCTCGTTTAATTCCTGGACTGAAGGGTACCCATTCCTCCCAATCTTCTTCTTGTTTTGCGCTTTCCTCGAGGAACAACAACAGCTTATCCCTTTGGTAAGGACCAGTTGGCTGCTTGCTGGTTTGGTTGCGACATCGCTGTGACGGTGGAAGTAAGGAGTTCTAAAAAAAGCAGTAATCTTAAAAAGTGCGCAGATATATTTTGAACAAAGGAAACTTACATGTTATTTGCAGGTAAAATGTCTAAAACTAAAGGATGAGATAGCAAAATCAAGTGAAATAAACTGCGCAACAAAAAAATTTATCAGCCACTAAGGATTAACGGTAAAGCAAAAAGAAATAGGAGCAATAATCTATTTATAAAAGTTATAGCAAGTCGTAGACACAAACCGCTGAAGAAATGAATCAATTATAAATAAGGCATAATGATACTAGCTCACATCAGGATCGAAGTCACTATTGAGATCTTCGAGTTCTTCCGGCGATAATTTAGATAGCAGTCCTTCTAGGTCAGCATCATCTAAATCTCGCAGCTCTTTGCCATAGATTTTTGGAGCAGCAGTACCAACTTTAGTACGAGCCGCCGGTGCAATTATTCTAGTTTCTTCCGAATAGTAACTGTAAATATTTAAAAGCATTCTATAAAACATTTCAGCATAAGTATAATGACATACGAGAGAAATGCAACAAAAACTGGTAAGATAACAACAGTTACTAAATTTGTTGGCTCAATACGTGAAAAATAAAAAACATAGAAATTAAAGCAAGCAATCATAATCTCATTTTACTGCCTGAAAAGCTATAAATACATTCAAAACTGACACATGCACTTGAAATTTTGAAAAACAATAAGAAATTACAATTCTTAAGAATATTTCTGATATTCTAACCAAAGAATGAATTGATTAGACAAGTAATAACCTGTGCCACTTTTAAAAAAAGTTGATGCTTGATGCTCATTTCAACATAAAACTATATCCTATTAAATAAAAGGGCATTATTACTTCTTGTCAAACGTACTAATGAAGTTTAATTCCTTCAACATTATTTCAAAAATTTGCGAGTGTAATTTACGAAGATATCTGTGAATTTGAATATAACAAAAATTTATAATGTTAAAAGAAAGTACGGATAGTAATGTTGCATGAATGAGAAGACAAAAGTGCAAAGAGTGTGAGAAAGATAAAAAGAAAAGAAAAACTGAACAAATGGTTTCAGAATTTTCAGTTTATCTCAACAAATATACAGCACAAGAGAACTTACTTGGTAGTACCGCTCATGTCTTCGTCCTTGAGAGGTGCAGGAATGCTTGGAGGCTATTCCACGCAGGCACGAAAGCCAAAAGGATATTCTGCTATACCTTAAATTTAAAAAGTGATATAATGCTAAAACGAAGAAAGCATAGAAATAAGCGACATAAGAATAAAATATAAGTACTCAAAGGATATGAAAAGAGTAAAGGACATATGATAATGATAGTTATGCAAAATAACCATAAACTAAACAGTACGCATATCTATTAAAATCCTACTGCATTCTCCAGTATTGCAATAATGCATAGAGACAAATTACGAGAATAAATATCCATTATTAAATATAGAGAACTTCAAGTGCAATTGCCCCGCATTCTCCATGCTACTATGTAGAGACAAAAATTTAAAGAAATATTAAACGTAGGTTTAGAGAAAGATGAAAAAGAAAATGTTTGACTGAAGAAAGAAGCCATCATCGAATTGGGTGTTAGTGAGTCTGTTTCTAATTCACAAAAGAGCACAGCAAAAGATTTCAACTAGTCCAGTGCCATATTGACTAAAGGCTATCTAAAATGAACGATGCCGTAAGGACAGGAAGGCCTATGGCTAATGATTAAAGCAAGACCTATCCATGGAGAGAGCTCTGTATTACACTAAGTCTAAGAAACACAAGATATGGCTGTACTAAAAGACCGCCATATCGCTAATCAATAGTGCAGCAAATGCCGCAACTACTGCAGTTTCTCAAACGCTATCAGTAGTAACGCTATCACTACTATCCCGCTTGCAAAGTTCAATAACAACAACAACATCACATCTTTTCAAACAAACGAATTGAAGAAGCAAACACTTTGGCACGTGGCCAATTTGTAAGGTGCAGCGCGACAAAATTCGGTAATATGCAGTATAATATAATTTGGATATTGCAGGCATCGGAAATACGTTGTTCAGTGGGGATTTGGCTTACGATGTCGGGATTCGAAGTTCGAGAATTTGGAAGTTTTTGTATTTTAATAACTGCTGAAGGTTTAGAGTAAATAAATTCAATATATTTTTGTTTAGTATTGATAGATCATAATTTCCCTTCAACATTTAAATGATTCTTATCGTCAAAATTCTTAAAAATTCAAGAAATTCTTATGTTCAAAGTTTGCTTGTTCTTTTCTTTCATAAAAATATCAATTATTGTAAGATATTCGATATTTTCTGGATAAAAAAATATTGATTAAATAATCATTCGCATCAATACGTGATAATGTCTTAACACTTCAATGAGCATTTCATGGTAATATGCTTTTCGACTGCACTATTGTTTCTCTTGGGCTTTTCAAATATTTGATCATTTTATCATTGATTACTTACCAGTAAATAAATTGATAAGTATATGAAGTGATGGGAAAATAAGGCGAATGAATTAAAAAGAATTATCCCGCTTTCGGTTTATTATATTTCCTGATATTTATAATACACGGAGAATCAGCTACTTACTTATTCAACTGTCGATCGATGTTAAAGAATCTGAATATATAGCAAAAATTGCATATGCATGAATCTTACGATCAAATGAAAAGAACTATAAGATGAATAATAAATTAAAATATTTCAATCAGCAAAAATCATAATTCCGTCGATCATTTTGATCAATAAACAAGTGTAATAGCACAAAAAATTGTGCTATACAAATTTATCGAACTACTATTTGAAATTTACTTAATCACTTAAGCATATTGATATTGATAAGTTATCCGCACTCTCGAAATCCATTCCGAAAGATTCTAGAGCATAGAATTATTTTGTCTATGAATACTATGTATTGGGTGCTTCACAGAGCGAATGTATCAGATTGCACAGAGCAATATTTCTGGCATTTTTCGAATCTTTTTCATCGTTGCTTCATCTACTATTTGCATCTTACTGTCATTAAATGATGTTTCAGATGATTATCGTTTATCGACAATATAAAGAAACTCTTTATGTATAGTTGGAAAAGGAAATGGATGGATTTAACAAGTTGATTTAATCCACGTGTGTAAGAAAGAATTCACGTACGTAACAATCCACATGCGTAAGTAATGTTAATATATATATATATATATATATATATATATCGAAGCATTTCTGTTAATAGGTATTTGTTTGTGATGCAATAATCAATCATATATGAAAGTTGTCTTACATCTGCAATTTATTTACTCTTGTCTTATCCTGTTGTATTTAAATTAATGTTTATTAATTATGAAATTCACACGCAAGGAATCTTGCTTCATACAAATAGAATGTAAATATTAATTCAAGTATGCATCTTTTCTTGCATTATTAAAAGAATCTCATGCAAAGCGTAACTCATGCTTAGAATCCTTCAGAATCAGCTAATTTCTTATATTTTCATATTTAATAAAAAAAAAGAAAAATCAAAGCAACTTTTGCTCACTAAAACGATTTCTTTAGAAATATTGAAGTAGAAAATTATTCGGAATGTTTTCTTCTTTCTTTTCTCTCCCTCTCTCCCTCTCTCTCTCCCTCTCTCTCTCCCTCTCTCTCTCCCTCTCTCTCTCTCTCTCCTTCCCTCGATAAAAATCTTTCATAATTTACTGATTATTCTACTACCTATGTCATATAACAACAATCTCTTTGCATGCATCTAACATGCTTGTATAATAGTTTATTATCTTTTACTTTTTATCAGCCGAGTTCTGTCAAATTTCTATAATTTATTTTCTTTACTAACAATCGTTTCCATAAAAGTTTACAAAATATTAATAATACAAAGGAATGCAAATTCAATACGCCTTTTTCATTGCAAACCTGTCAAGCCTGTCGATGATCTTTATATGATGGGATGATATTTATTTAAAATATCAAGGGGAACTGCAAAATTAATTAACCTAGAATCGTAGAATTAATTATATGGAATTTTATCCCGGAAGAAGAAAAGAAAGGAGAAATATATTTCTCCAGAAAGCCAACAAAAGAGATATTTTCATTTTGTCATTCCATGTTATGAATGCAATAAATCTGGTTGTTTCGACTTCTTCTCCATTAATTCCTTGTTTATATCCATTCTTCATTTCAACTAGTTCTTTTGTTAGAAGTAAAGTTTGTTCACTTAGATTTTAGTTGATCGACTTTTGAAAAAAAATTGTAAGAAATATGAAAATTTTACTATAATAATAAGTTCTCTTTTAAGTTAAATTATTTAAAATTTAATAAAAATTTTATATTTAAATGTATATTTCATTGAAAATTGAATAGTACAAATTTCAAAAATAATAAAAGCAAATTCTCTCCATGATATTATCATTTCTAAAAAAAAAAAAAACAGTGGCAGATAGGAATGCTGTGAATATTATATATATATATATATATATATATGTTATGTACCATATTCTTGACGTACGTCAGCTTACTACGTCAGCTCATATCTTAATTTGTTATCATATTTTTATTAGCATAACAAATATAAAAAAAAAAGTTAGTTTTCTTTATACAACAGGAATCATTTTATTTATGGGACGATGAAGATGGAGAGCGAAGATTTTGATCGGAGCATTTTGTTTTGCTGTGTGACACAGTTGATTTATCGATATCAAAGAACATTACATCAATAGTAATAGAATGAAGAAAGATACCATCATAGAGAGTCCGAATGTTCTGTACAAAAAATTGATCACGTTTAGAAATACGAAGATTTTTCATCCAGCACGATGGAATATGTCTATCGCGAAAGACAAAAAACAGGGACACATTATTTTTAGTGAAAAGAGCTTTTTCAGGAAATCTTTAATCAAATTTTGTCTTTGCAAAATTTTAAATTAGCGGAGATATCGCTGATCATTCGATATAACTCATCTCCCGGTAGACGGCGACTGGAAAGGGAGGAGAGAGGATATATAAATATGTCAGATACAAGTGGAATCAGATTAGTTAAATCACTATGTACAATTTATTCGTCGCAGTTGTGCAGAAATTTAAAATGGGTCAAAAAAATACGTTGTTAGCGTAAGTTACGCATCAAGTATTAACAGTATAATTGCGTGACTTCACTTTCTAGTTATGATTATGATTGAAAGATACGTGATAGTCATACTGGGATTCAATCTACCAAATTTTGAGAATTTATCATACCGCTCCATCCCAAACTCACTATTTCAGTCGACCTATTTGGAACGATAAACAACATTTTATTATTTTATGGCAAATTATAATTCTATTGACTTTGTCTCTTTTCTGTTTATTACTTGAAGATTATTTGAATATTATCAATTTACAACTATACAAATTTTAAGATATATTGAAAAATGCAATCAAAAATGTTGTTGAAAATTTCAACTTTTGGCCAATGAAAGAAGCTTACAATGTATTGGCTAATAATTTTGCAATAAAGACTAGTGGCTATTATAATAGCAAAATTAGCATTTGCTGAATATGCGAAGAATATTTATCCGAGTATGCCAGTGTACGAATCGATCAGGAAATAGCAACTAGCTATAGAGGATAGTAGAATAGTAGTAGGAGCTGAGCTTAGTTGTAGGATGGCCGCTAGAAGTCCAAGCTGTTCATTTATTTCAAATTCATTTATTTCATTTATTCATTTATTTCCACAATTATTGTCTCTCTTTTCATCTTCCCATATGTATATGCCAGCCATTTCAGCTGATTTGAATAGGCTTTGAAATCTTTGTTAGAATGTTAGGATGGTGGAGTATTGAACATTACTGATTACAGTATAGCCATTTTGGCCAAGCTACTTAGCCTAATTCTTTCCCAATCATTGTTAGCTATTCATAGGTCGAATCATTTCATATCTCTTTAACTGCTGCATAGCCTAGAATATAAGACATAGTGCATATGTCGAAACTTTAGTATCCATCAATATTTCTAGACAGAATAGGCTGTCTCGTCTTTTATCCTTCTTCATTCTTTTTATTGTCATCATTTCGATTAATAAAAATAAATTAAAATTTGTATTAGAAGTAAGTAAAATGTCCTCTATTGCTAAAATTACTGGAAGACCCGAATAATGGATAAAAATCGCTCTTGATCAAATTCTCGATAACTTTTCTTCGCTCTTGATCAAATTTCGACTATTGTTTTTTCTTTTTGTAATCTGTTGTGTATAACTGCGTCACTATGATAAATTAAATATTTCAACGTTTTTACAATACAAATCTAATATTCCTACTATCTTAAAAGAATTCCACCTATAATCTCTTTTTTTTTTTTGAGAGAGAGAGAGATTGCTGAATGATTTTATTCACCCATTTTTGAGCCATTTTCATTGTACAATTAGGAAGGCTTTGAATATTTATAATAAGACAAAAATCAAGAAAATCCCCTCTGCATTTAATTTAACTGAGTCCACCAAATTTAACAGAAATTGACATATAGTTTAAAGAATTTCGCAGCCCAGTTGGATGTCATCCGGTACAACATGGTGCCATTGTCATACAAATAAATACAGATACACATACATATATATGATATACAACACACCACACACACACACACACACACACACACACACACATACACCTACACATACACACACACATACAAATGTACAGTGTTTATAGTGGTAGTGAAAGAGAATGATAAATTATATCTTTCGTGAGACAATTAACAAGCAAAGGTCTATTTCAATTTAAACAAAATAAAATGTGGAGTTGTGGTAATAATGATGATGATTGTTGCCATTTGAATGATGATAAAAGCGGAGATCGAGATCGAGATCGTGATTAGATTCATCTAATCTTTTTATTAAATCGAGATTGATATCATGATTAAGATGTAATCTATTTTTTTGAAAGGATAAAGTAGAATTATCACTATCTTTTGAATTATTTCTATGCAATGTCTGTTGGGAAAAAGCGCTTCATGTTTTAAAATAAATGTTTATTTCTGATAGTTTTTTCCTATTCTTTTTGATCCTATTCTTTTCTTCCTGCAGCCAATGTTGCATATTTCCATCTGTTTGTGCTTCTGACATTTAATTGTTTATTGAATAGAGGATAGAGACTAATTGCTTTGAACTGGTTTTGAATAAAATATGTCAATTAGCAGCTAATTTTATTATTTTACTTTATGCAACATTCTTTGTTATACTACTATACTGGGCTGATTTTGAATTTAAAAAAGAAAATTGGATTTTTAAATTTTTGTTAGAAACTGAATAAACTTTCTTTTCCCAAGGTTGAACATTCACTGACCGTTTGTTGTTCACTTAAGCAATTGTAAATTTTCAATTTTTTTGTCTTTCTACACCTCGCTGATTGATGAACGATTTGGCATTGGCTGTTGCAATATTATCGAAATTATTCCTCAATGACTTTTCTCAATTATAGATTATCATCGAATAGAATATCATATCATTATGCATAAGCAACCATTTACAATAAGATATATTGTCATATTTGGCTTCTGGTATTTTTTTATTTATTCCTTTTAAGTGATTTACCTGAGAATATTTTCTTTCATTGCTATCAAAATCTTGTATAAAACAACTAATTTTTAATTTCTCTCCTTTTTCCCTTTGTAACTTATGCAATAACTAAATTTTTAGTTCATATAATAAAGTAATATTCTTAATTATCATTGCAATATTATTACGAAGATTTTTTCTCACTTCAACTTTATCGAAATTAAAATAATTATTCACTTATTTAAATTATTTTCCACTTTTTTCGTCCTATTTTTATCATTGCTTTTATTACAAACATGCTTAATTTTTATATGCCTTAAAAAGATTACTTTTATTTTAAAAAATTATAATCAAAGTGATATCAATTTGATAATTATGGATCAGTTAATTATTAGCTTTACTGAATTTATCAATAAATTTTTAGATTTTCAAAACGAATTTATTGTTTTTGCTTTCGTCTTTGTTATCAGTAAAAAATGAAATGATTAGCAACATGATCTTTAATCATTAAAATAAATCTTTATTTTCGAAATGCATGTAAAGATATCCAAGAATTTCAAAATAAGAAAATCTATACGGTGCTGAGGAATGAGTTAAAAACTAGCATTTGATAAATCGCGCATACTTCATATGCACTAACTAATAAATCTTGCTTACTGATAAATAACAAAGATGAAAATTTACAGCACGAAAATAAACGTTCTTAAAGTTTATTGTTTATTATTTATTATTTTCCCAATATTGCGGGATGTTCCTATTACGATCAAAAGTGTCGTAAATGCTTGCGAGCAGACACAATATATCACTTCTTATCACTCTTATCGAATTGAAAAGACAGCATGCCTCTTAAAGAATTTGTTGACCATTTGATCACCTTTCATTATTCTATTAAGTCATCATGTTTCTCGGCAAGTGATTAATTGTTCATATAATTATATTAATCGAAGAGAAGAGAAAAGAAAACTAAAAGTAGAAGAGCGGTCGCAAACTTTTCGATCGCTCTTGAAGCATTTTTCATTAATCTTACTAAAATGATTATAGATGCTTCATGCAAAAGAAACGAAATAATGAAATTTCGATTTTACGACAAAGAATTCGAAACATTTGCGAAGTAAGAACGACTTTATTTTGATTACGATCTGTAATTGCTATATTCTTCGTGTTTGGGTAAGTTATCTTACTCTTCAATTCGGCAAAATCTACTTATCAATTGCAATATCAGTTTTTTTCTAAACCACAATTGTAAAGTGGTCATTGATTCTTTTTGTGTAATAAGAAGTGAAAGGATTAAAAGAGAGTAATATTCGCATTTTATTAGAAATTCTCTCTGTCTATCTCTCTATTATAATTATATATTGAGTGATGAAAGAAGTACGTCACAAAATTGGTCATCAGGTCGCCTACATTACTTTTATTTGGTGTCATGATTTGTTCTATCTGAAATTCCTTTTACTTCAACCAATACCCGTGTCCTTACCCGCAACAATTCTGTAATTGCTAATGCTGACCTTCACACACCGTCACTCTTGACCTAGAACTCCATCGCCCCTCCTTCTTACCAATACGTTCCTTTTAATACATACATCTTACTGTCTTTTTCGGCATCGGCAACAATCATTATATATCAACAGTTTGTTCTCAAATTTAATTTTCATTATCACTTCTGTGATTATTACCATCATTATTGCAATCATCATTTTACCCTGTCACTCTATATTATTATTTTTGTTCTATTCCCTTATTATTTTCAGTCTAACTTTCAGCACTTTAATAAAGTTTGGAGGTAAATTTCACCAGCTCAGCTGAATTCTCTATCATTTATTGTCCGAACTGCGGCTGCAAATCTAATTATCCAACATGTCGGTATTACCATTAGAACTGGATTTGTGCGAGGACGCACGATCCAGGTTCACACATACCAAGGCATTGTTCGAACAATTGGAGCGAGGTGAACAATCACCTTATTACTTCTCACTCCGAACTTCACGACCACCCTCCACCCTTACCACCTAAACCAAGTGCTCAATGTCCAACTTCACCTTTATCACAGGTAATATATTTTTGTTTACCACATTTTAGATATTAGAAGTACTTGTGAAACCGGTAAACAATCATTCTTATTTAAGCAATCTGCAATCTCTTATGGCTAATTACATGTGAGATTGTATTTTCTAAGCTTTAAAAATGTTGAAAATGGATAAAATAACAAATTCGCAAAATTATCGAATTCTAATACCTTTAGCACATTTTACGGTTTAATATTCAAATGACAATTTTTAATTAATTACAAATTGGCGTTATTTTTATTTGCAAAAGATCTCTACTTTCCGTTTCAATAGAAGCCTATACTAAGGATAAAGTTTTTTTCTTTTCAATAGAAGCCTATACTAAGGATAAAGAATCGTAGTCATTTTACACACGTTAGAGTGTGTCTTTGAATCACTGGCATCATCCAGAATTGATTCATAATCTTGAATATTAATCCCTAATTTCTTTTCTGGGAAAGGCGATCAAATACTATGTAGTGAAAATAGGAAAAAGCAGGGATTTTCGTTTCTTTATCTTTTGGCCTTAATTAATTAGTTTTCTCAATATTAATAGTTAAATGAGCGAAATAATCAAGACGGTTGTTCAGTTTATCCACTGTACAATTGACCTTATTTTTCCCAACAACTTACTCTATTAATCTAATCATTTTATCATTAATGCTCCTCAAATCAGCTTATGCAGTGTTTACTGTTAATAAATACTATTCTAATCTGAATCTGTGGATAAAAAAAACATCGAACTTTGTAAATATTGATTTGGGATAGCATGCATTAAGCTGATATTTGCTTTCAGATTATATATTTCTGTTGTTTTCAAATTTAACTAAGACTTGCTTAAATTCCATTCAATTCAGTTAATTTTGCTTGAATCCGAAATGAAGAATTATTCTTCGAGATCCGTTGTGTAACAAATGATTATATATATCTCTATGTGTATATAAACAAGCAATGCTTAAATACACATTGTATAAGCAAAGTTTTTGATGAGCTTCCCTTTTTTTTTCTTTTTTTCACTTTTGGACGACTACTATGAAAAACTATTGATTCCTTCTACTAGAAATATGCAATCGAAATTGCTATCCTCTCGTTTGCTATTTCGATTCATATAAAAAACTACGCTGTAGGGCTCAACAATCCTCATCCTCTCTTCTCGCCACTACTACAATTATATTTTAGTTTTGGTCATTAACTGACCTTTAATATTTCTACTTTAGTTTAGTTTTATTATTTCACATATCATCTGTTTGGAAAATAAAATAATCATATAAGTTAACCTATTGATACTACTACTACTACTACTACTATTATTATTATTTTTAGTAGTAGTAGTATTATGATTAAAACTATATCATTATTGTTTTGTTTAACGATAAATTTCAGGTAACGCGCAATTTTTCGGAATTAGTATCTGATTTGGATCGATTATCTACAACACATTCTTCTCCGGCCACAAGGATTAATGACATTAATTCTTTGAGGTAAACAAATTAATTTATTGTTTACTTGTTTTGCGGAATTTGTTCTTTTTATGATTTCCTCATTTATTTATTAAAAGCAAATGTTGCTTTATAGTTCGCCAATGTCTGCATTGGATTCAGTAATTACAAAAAGGCCAATTATGAACCTTATTGGCGTGATCCCTCATTCTATAAACGACGATTTGGTGGACTAGAAGGCCTATCTATGCATGGAACTTGTGATAGTCATAACATTGAAAATGCTGATGCAATTAGTACAGTAGCACAGGATGAAAATGATAAGGTGAAAAAAATAGTGTTTACTTATAATGCTATTTCATAAACAAATTAGATGAAAAGATTTGCTTGTCCATTTCCATTGATAGTCTATTAGTATCTTGGTTTCAAGAAGAGTTCTTTATTTTTAGTAAGTAGCGATTAAGTCTTAAATTGACCCCAAAATCAACTAATACTTACTTCCCAGCTGCAGCTAATTTATGATTGTTGTGAAGATTAATAATGACTTTTATATAAAATCTTTATAAGAAAAAAATATTTTATAATTACATATTCGCTAACTAATTCGTGATTCTTTAATTTTCATCAAAATTCAATTTGACTATAGTAATTGGTTCTCTAGATTTAATAAATTTGAGTTATAATACAATCTTTCAAGGAAATTTCTACATAGATCTATGTATGTATATCAGTGTAACTTTAAATCAGTTTCGAAATAAATATGATCGGAATTCATAAGTAGATATTTAATGGATATATTTTGATAGTATAATGTCGAAAATACTTTTTAGGAACAAGCAGTGAAGCACACCACATATGCTCTCGTGAAAAGTCGTAAACCGGAGAATGATGATGATGATGATGATGATAATCAGCTGCAGGAAAATAGCACTGAAGTCGAGAACACAACTGCATTTAATACATTATTAGAAGAATGCTCGTCTGGAGTGAGAAATGATTCAAATGGTGATTTACAAGGCGTTACAGAGGTGATACGAGGGCTTTCACCTGAATTCGATGTTGCAGGACGAAAAGTTTCCTTTAGCACTGCTCCGATTAAGGTTAGCATTTTCTTTTGAGATGATCAAATTTTTGCAGAAATTCTGAGAGTAAAAGAATTTCATCTTTCGTGGACACGATAATAATGGGAAAAATAAGCGATTCAAAATTGGATGTGAATAATATTTGTATTCAAATATTTATGGTAAGTTTCAGGTTTTTTCAACGCATAGTATCATGGATTACGACCGTCGCAACGATGAAATTGATCCGGTAGCGTCATGTGCTGAATATGAACTTGAACGACGTCTTGATAAAATGCAAATATTCGATGTACATTTGAAAAAAGGCACTGAAGGACTAGGGGTATGATTATATGCTTCAGATTTGCAATTTGTCTTGATTTTATTTTGGCACATATTTTGTCGGATTTTTCTGTGCAGGTTTCCATTATTGGTATGGGAGTGGGTGCTGATTCCGGTCTGGAAAAGTTGGGGATATTCGTAAAGAGTATAACGCCTGGTGGAGCGGTTCATCGTAACGGCCAGATTCGAGTTTGCGACCAGATTGTAAGTGTCGACGGAGTTAGTCTAGTAGGTGTGAGCCAAATCTTCGCTGCTGAAACTCTGCGAGCTACCGGAAGTGAGGTCAGCATTTCTTCATGCATATCTATTTTACCAAATTACATCCTGCATTTTAGTGGATAGTTTAGGAATAATTTTTGTTTCAGGTAGTCTTTACAATAGGTCGAGAAGAGAATTTAGACGAAAGTGAAGTTGCGCAGCTCATCAGACAATCATTGAGGCAGATCGATTCCGAGAAACGGAAGAATTAGATGAGGATGAGGGCGACAGTGATGATAGCGAGGAACCAATATTGAAGGAAGAACGGAAAATTAGGGTATCTATTTCCCAATTTTGTATCCTATTCTGAGATATAGTTTTGATGATATTTTTATTTCCTGCAAATAAAAAAACTTGTGCATTATGAGATGTTTGATGTTACAGAAACGTATAGATGATCTTGAAGTGGAGCTTACCGAATCACAAAAGAAGGCCGATCAGATGAAGGAGATCCTGGAAAGTTCAAGGGCTCATTATGCCATGCTTGAAAGTAAATATGAGCAAGCAAATCAACTGTTACGTAGTTACCAGGAAAGGTTAGTTGTGTTAGATTTAATGAGTCATGAATTTAATATAAATGATTTATGACAACTTTATAAGTCAGAGTTGTCATAAAGTTATGCAGGGTTAATAATTTCAATTCTGTAAAAATGCACAATACATGCTAGAATTCAAAATGGAAGAAAAAATTAGTTATGAGACTCTAGTAGACTAAAGAGAGATGTGAATATAAAAAGCAAGCAAGATATGAATCTAAGTCATGCGAATTAATCTTAAAGATTGAAAGATTGCCTTCCAATAAGCTCAAGATATATCATAATTTTTGGAATGGTTGATGACGGTATTATCTCGACACTCATCTGACTTCATTTTAATTCATAGAGAAAAAGAACTATTGGAACGCGAAGAAGCGCATGTGGATCAGTTACGACAGAAAGATGCTCACTACAGTGCCCTAGTGGGCCAACTGAAGGAACGAATCGAAGAATTGGAAAGAAGACTCGATGAGATGGCACAAAGGTATATTCTCATCTTTCCTAAAACTTCTCATTTTATCGCTTCGGTGAGGCCAAACAATAGTATATGTGAAATAAAACTCTGTCGTGTGTACTTTATGCTCATCTTTGCCAAAAAATGTATAATTGAGGAAAAAAAGCCATTTCAGACGTACGACTGTGATGGAAAATGAATTGTCGGAGCTCAAAGAACAATTAGCAGCTCGAGATGTCAGTCCTGCTTTAGCTTATAAACCTACATGTCCAATGGATCATGATTCTGCAAAATCCTCCAAAATTCTCGCTATTAAGACATCCAGCTTGGTAAGTAATATTTCTTATACTCTTTTCTTATAATCCGTATCGTATCCTTGTTTGAATGATTTCAATATTTCAGCCTAGTAAATCAGCATCAACGTCAGCATATCGTCGCATTACTGGTACAGAAAGTGCCTGTGAAAGTGGTGCTGATGATGCATCCGATGAGCAGAAATCATCGCGTGATAGTCCAGTACCACGAATCTCGGAACCAGCTAGTCCGGCTATGCTTCACAAATTCGCTCATCGCAGAATATTATTCCCATTAAGAAAACGTTATATTACAAGTAAGTTAATATTTTTCGACAAATAAATTAGGTGAACCAAATTTAGAATATAATTTGCTAACTTAATGTGTTTGCTTCAACAGAAACTTTCGAAGAGTGGATTATACAAAACAATATTAATTGAAATTAAATGGTAAAAATGAATGAATTAAATGATAATAGGAAAGAGAGAATTTATCTAGATCTTTGTTTATAAAATTAAATCAGAATTGCAGTTTCAGCGGAACATGAATTCTGGCGCGATACGTTTCAGTCCATTCAGGTAATTTGCAGTTATACATATTTATATTATAAATTAAGTTTCATATAAATGTGTTAGATTAAAAGGCAGAACTTTTTTTCCTGATATATATATATATAAAAGTGTTATGGGGATCTAAAGTGTTATGGGGATTAAAAGAGTAAGGTTTTATAAGTTCATATTTCGTAGTGATTATGATTAAAAATAGTAGTAGTGAATAGGGAAATAAAAGATGTATGCAATGAAATTTGGTAAATGTTAAGGGGCTCCAGGTACTGCATTGGACATGCGATGATGTTTGCCAGTTATTGATTCAAATGGGTTTGGACAAATACATTCCTGAATTTACCGTTAATCAAATCAATGGTACCAAGTTTCTAGATTTGGATGGGAACAAGTTAAAGGTAATGTCAATTTATGATTTGTTGAAGAGTTAGATTTTCTTGACAATATTCAAATATTCAAAGAGAAAACAATATCCATTTCATTTCATAATATATCGAAATTTGAATTTCTTGTTTTATTTAATTTAAGCTTATATACTATAGTATTTGCAATCATCATGTAAATCTTTTCTCATCACTTCTACATTTTAAAACAGTATGCCTTTAATATACGTACCAGTTTTTTTTTTTTAAATTACATATTTCATTTTAAACTTCAATTCAAAGTAAACTTATAGTCCTAAATAAGACTAAATAGTTTTTATTTTAATCTTTTCTATATGATTTTAACAAATTGATTTTTTTTCTAATACTAACGAATGAGTGCCATCCTAGTAATATCAAGAGAAGTAAAATAGATTTATTAAACGTATAGAACTGCCGTAACTCAATTCAGTGGTATCACATTCTAAAGAATGATTTCCATCGAAATTCTTTATAATATTAAAAATTGAATAAAAAGTACGAGACATTCTAATTTTTAAATTCTATTTAGTCTTATTTTTTTTAAGTTTTCCTGTTTCTTATTCTCAAAATTTCATTTTTATTTAACGTAATTTTTTAATTTTTATATTTAGAAATTTTTTCATACACATCTTTAAATTTTATCATATTTATTTTTAGGAAATATTTTCGGTAATTATTTTCATTTGTCCATTTGATGAATATTTAAATAAATTAAAGTTGAAAAGAATATACTCCTTGTGTTGGAAAAATAATGAATTTGAAGCTAGAAAATTCTATTCTCTCTGCCACTAAAGATAAGATGACATAAATTCTTCACATAAATGTAAAGAATTTATATAGGTCTTGATGGTGTGTTCATAATGGTACGGTTCATTTTTATCTCGGCTGATGACATTTCGTTTCTGACTTTTATTAATTATTCTAAAAAAAGTGTCGCTTTCTGTGTGGTCAATAGTTTCTAAAATTTTTGTGTCTCATTAAAATTGTTGTAAAATGAAATACATCATTTAAATACTACAAAGGAAAATGTGAATTCCAAAATTATGTATATATCGAAATTGAATTTTTATCATATAAGCCATATGAAAGGAATAAATTCTTTCATCATTTCTTATGGGAAATTTCTGAAATATGTGAATAAAAGTTTTCAAGAGCTTACAACATCTACAAACAATTACAATGTAGTTAGAAATAGAATGTACTATTGGGATCATCGTATGAAATAAACTTCTTTTATTTATTTATTTTTCGATATTCTAAATCTTCCGGTTAGTATGATTCATATCGAGATTCTCTTATATGCATGTGATATTAGTTTTCAGAATACGGTATGTAACTATCCATGAGAATAGTTTTCAGTTCGAATCAAAAATTGTAATTATTTTTATCTTTAAATTATGACGAAGATTTGATTTAAATAATTTAAATTGAAAAGCTGCCGATAGTACTTATAATTACTGCAAATTTTTTGATAATTTCCTGTATTAAATTGAAAAAATGATACAAAATAAAGATGATTGGTTATTTTTGGAATATTCTTTTATTATAAACAATAGGAGTGGAAATTTTAAAATAGTTTATCACTATCAAAAATAGATTTTATCACTCATGATATTCACTTTTATGATAATAGTTAATGCAACTGCTGCTTTTGCTTAATTTGTTTTTAGTTAGGATTTAATTTCGCGAAAATATGAAGAAATAGTTGGATAGTTTTTTTCTTATGAAACAAAATTTTTCACAACGATTTGAAAGATCGATGAATATTTATACATGGAAAATAAAATTTTTTTTTAACTTCTGGTGAAATATGTTGATACATTCATTGAACATAACTTTGTCTTCTTTTGAAATAATGATAAATTTTAAGAGAATCAATTTTACACAAAATACATAGCATAGATTTCATAATGTAAAATTTTTCTCTCGCAATAATTTTTCCTATTTTAGGCAATGGGTATTCAGAATCATTCTGATCGTGCTGTAATCAAGAAAAAGATTAAAGCTATTAAATCGAAAATTGAACGTGAACGGAAGCAGCTAGAAAAGGAAAGTAGGTTAAGGACGGTTGCGCCAGTGCATTGATCGATTGATCGATCGATAAGTTTTAACAAATTTAAACACATTTCATAAAAGTAAAATAATTCCTTCTCTTCCTATGCATCATTTTCCATAAAATAAGCCTAAGAGTAGCATTACTTCAACATGTTGTATATTTTATACATTGTTGTGCTCATCTGATTTATCTGTACTTACCGGAAGCTTTTTGCTGCTATCTATAGAAAATCATTTATTCGTATGATTTGATTATTCATCATCGCATCATCAAATTTTGCACCAAGAAATGTAGAGGACGAGAGAGTTTACTAAAGTAACGAATAATAGTGACATTTTATTGGGAATCTTTAATTTCATTTTTTTCTCTATTCTTCAGAAGATTGCATTGTTCACTGATGCTTTCCTCATCTTCGTTTTTAATTTGATTATTATGTATGATCAAATCATTTCTCTTCGTTGAACTCCTCATATCTTTGATGAGTTATTACAGAAATTGAATTTAATTTATTTGAAAGAGATTCATT
This sequence comes from Dirofilaria immitis, assembly GCA_024305405.1. Classification (NCBI taxonomy): domain Eukaryota; kingdom Metazoa; phylum Nematoda; class Chromadorea; order Rhabditida; family Onchocercidae; genus Dirofilaria; species Dirofilaria immitis. The sequence continues at coordinate 1,934,502 of JAKNDB010000079.1, read as the reverse complement.
CATTCATCAGCAGTAACGTTTGATAGGATAACTTTTTCTTTTTTTAATGAAAATACAAGAAAATTTCTGAAGAATCTAATTTTTGATTCGATTAGAATAAACAATTAAACATTTGCCATAAATGATCGATAATTATAGCATGAAAAGGAGAGAACAATAGCGCATCATTATATATCAATTTTAATTCTGTAGTTAAACAAAACAGAAATAATTATTTGATGAAATAAACTATCGAAACGAAGAGATATAATTGTATTACTTTCTTACATTTGTTATTTTTATATTGGGCCTTATTTTTGATTTCTTATTTATATGACAAAATGATATTATCATATTTTTATCACTGTTTGATATTCGATGTTAGCAGTTTGTTGCTTGATGAACAATGATATAGTTTTTGAGATGTTAGGCCTTGTTTCATCTTTTACTACCCTTTGGTATGTATTATTTTATTAATTCATATCGACGGGTAAAAAGCATTTAACAATTCAGTAAGTATGAAATTATTTATGTTAATTTAAATGTCTTATAGTTAATTTAAATCGTAAGTATGAAATTATTTATGTTAAATTTAAATCTTATTAATATTATAATTAACAGTATTAGCATATTGTTGTTATTGTTATTGCTGCTTCATTCCAAGGATTCAGCTTGTCTATAATTTGTAGATTGATTGATGAATTTTATCATCATGAAGTTAACAATTAGACATGTTCACAAGCATATAAATAAATATATATATATATGTGTGTGTGCGAATTAAATGCATAAGATATATTTATGCTTCATTTTAAAACTTCAAACAATATGATCTTTATTCATCATTAAGAATGATTATTAGTAATATATTTGGACAAGAGCGCATTCGCATCCTGACTATGATCATAACAGAGCAATTATTAATGAAACATCGATTTCCATTATGCTACAAGTTTTTTATATATCCTGAAAGCAACTAACATTTTTGGCTTCAACGATTATATTAGTAACGAATGGGATCGATTAAATTATTTTTCTTAAATTCCGCTTTTTTTGCTCATCAGCCAATTCCTGCCATTTCTTCATGTTGTACCTTAAATATAATTGAATTATCAGTGATATCATAGTTCTTCTTTTTATTCTATTGATTGTAATCACTTCAAAGATTCCTTCTTCTTTCTTGTGAAAGAAAAGATAGTAATTTATTTGAGAATGATAATTAAAGAGTATCGGAATACTCACAAACAACGATCAAGCAATTGTTGACATTCAGGGATTGCCGCAACGATCAATTCATAACACGGGACGCAGATATATTTCATAAAAGAAACCTGCACTTGTGGCAACTTATTCACTTTCTCTCGATCCATCATAGCAATCGGTTTCTGTCCACTTTTTCGTTCCGCATCACCCTGATATAATAAATGAATTTTTGTCCAAAATAGTGAATTATAATAAATATCAAAGATTAAACAATCACGAATAGATTAAAATCTACAGATTTTCATTTATAAATTTCAGCAATTTCATCTTGAATTCACATCACATCACTCACTTCTTTACTTCTCACTAAATTTTCCAGCTAATTAGAGTCGTTATTTAAATCAAAGATATTGCATTATATGAGAATGACAAAATATTCAAGTCTAAAAATTCATTAAAAAAATAAAATAAAGCTTCAAATTCTGTAAAAAAGATTTTGCTTTTCTGAGCATAATTCATCAGTCTTGCTTAAATGATTAATTTTCCTTAGGAACTTTTGGAATACCGAATCAGATCAAATCTCTATCAATCCTAATCGTTAAATTCGAAAAAGATAGATAATAGAGTTAAACCGTAACCTGTTCATAAAACTCCCCGAATATTATTTGTACAGCTTTTGTATGAATAGACCATGGTTTTGTAGCCGCAATCAGATCGCAGCCAGTCATTAAAATAGCTTCCATTAAAAGCCTGAAATTATTATAGGTTGAATAATTTCCTAAAATTTTATAGAATTCATTAATTTACCAAATTCATCATTTAATTTTGGCAATTTTAGTGGACTTTTTATTGTGATATTGCATTTGAAAAATATGGATCTTCACTTGAATTTAGGCCAACTTTTAATTTGTTGCACCGATCTTAGGACGTTATTTTATTGTTACGGAGATGCTCGAATATGAAAGAAAGTCACAAATGCTAAATTCCAGAGTACTGGACCTACTTACTGATGATCTTCATTCTTCCAACTGAAAGTACCATCAGCTAAAATTGTTTCCAATTCCGTTTTATTGTTAGTAAAGACTGCCAAATCAGTGGATATTATGCAATGTTTGATGATACCTAATATTTCTTTATATTCCTCTGAGGAGAATGACTTCAGAATATTATGACCAACCTGAAATATGCGATAGATGACCTCGCAAGGACGTTTATTATATCAAAATTATTACACATAATGAAAATCGAAAGAAGGGAAAGGATGACCTGTTGTAAAATAATGACAGTTTGGTTGAAATGATGATGTTCCATTACTGATGTTGAATAAATTGATGCTAAGGGACTGCTCATCAATTTCATATAGGCATTATTCTTGCCACGATGATCGAGATCATGACATAAACAAGCCACATAGAGTGCAAGGGACTGTAAAATAAATAATCTACAAGGACAAAGTGATTTTGAGATAGATTTCTAAATAGACCATCATTTTGAAAATTTTATTCGCTAAATTTGAAAATATATTAAGGGCTACTTCAAATAATATATCTTCTGAAATATTTCTGCATTTCTCGATTCTGATTAGGATTATCGCAATGACCGAGAGTTGGCATAACTTTTATCAAAATAAGACTGATCGTTAGTACTCTAATCAATGGATAAGATAATATTATAAAATGTTTTCAGGAATATGATATATCTCTTATGCTTTCACAATAATTGAACTTTAGTATCAAAAATCATATTGCTTGGAATGCTATAATGCAAAGAAAATTTACTTCAAAAATTCATATTCTAAAAAATTATAAAATTCAAAAAATTGGAGTTTTGAGAACTGATAACGTAACTACACGGTGATGTAATTTCTTAGGATACTATTTTTATTTCTTTTCATTGATATCTTTTCTTATGCTTATCAATTGATAAGATATCGAAATGATTAAAACATTCACTTGTTTTAACGTGAAAATTGTAGTAGTTCGAAGCATGCAGTACATAGCTTGTGCTACAGTCCATCCATGTGTCCAATTATGATACATTACTTGACGATAATTTTTGCGTACTGTTAATACGAAACGGATCAAATCATTCTCGTCATAATTGCTGAAATATTAATTAATTTCTCAAAAGTAAATAATGTTAATTACTGATAATTAATTATTCATTCTTGATTATTTAGAGAAAATTTCATTTCACTAATATAAACAAGAACTTTGTTTATATTGATATTATCAGAGAATGGAAAATCAAATCGATTAATTCATATTTAGTAAGATGAATATGAATATATTTATCTTTCTTCCGCATATATAACTTACAATTTTCCTTGAAACAATGTTCGAAACATATAAACAGCATAAAGCGGCTTTTCAAGATCTGTTAATTGAAATCCATTGAAATCAAAACTATAAAATCATAATATTTATTATCTTTATTTATCCAATCCTTTTCCATATTCTTTTTTGATCAGTTTTTAATTATCTTTTATTCCATCTTCTATATTCATCACAAATATAAAAACATTATTTGACTTCAGAAAAACACTACCAATGACTTGGCTTTAGAAAATACGTACGGTAATTATAATAATTAAACTTAGTTAAAGATTCACTTATGTAAAAAAAAAAAAGCAATTTACCAATAAAACAAGCAAATGATAATTATTGCATAGAAATGAAAATTGAATACTAAATGCAAAATAATCACAAACTTGTCCAACTCTGTAATGTCACTCTCGATTGTGATACTTTTTAGCTTGTTCACTTCTTCTTTATTGCATACGCTATGATATGCCAGTACCTCTAATGCCACCCGATATTTCTATAGATATTACGGTTAATTCTATCATCAAGCATATATCATTAATAAATTGAGCAGAAAATTCGAGAGTAATAAAAATATCTTACGAATCTGAAGACTTCTAGAGTATCGCATAGTTTATTGCACATTCTTTTTAGTATAATTATAAGTTGATCGAAATATTTTTACTGTACAAGAAATGTAATATTGATAAAAGTTGAGTATTAACATTCCTCTTATCACATTTTCTTCACTTACATTTAGCCTATTAATCAGTATCATCAGATAGGCTATTTGTCAATGAAAATCCTAGATACTTTAATAATGTATTAACAGTTTTGATGAATTGATAGAAACCTGTTCGGAGCGTTTTATTTGATTATAAAGCTTAGCATGATGTAGTGCTAGACCACAATATACAGCAAATGTTTCAAAGGACTTTTGATCCTGTTTTGTAAAAGGACCATCCGCTTTGTTAATCATTTGTACCACACCAATCACTCTATATTAAATGACAATGTATAAATATTTGATCGGATTCTCTGGAACTCTCGGGATAACTTCAAAACTGCTCAAATTTCGTTGAAGTATGAAAAGGGATATAAAGGAATGGAATAATTAGAGCCTAGCCTAGTGTATCATTCTCGATACTATCGAAGCATAGTTAAACAAAAATTAATTATTTAATGAAGATTAACAAAATCGAAAAATTTACTGCATCAAATTAAATTGAAACTTACGATTTACGAATGAAAATTGGCATGCAAAGAATATTCTTAGTCCTATAACCTGTCTTCTGGTCTATTTCTTTGTTGAATCGCGGATCTTCATAAGCATTTTCAATATTTAAAACTTTTCCTGTCATAGCAACATATCCACTGATACCTTTACTGGCTGAGAATCTATTAAATTGATTCCATTGTAAGAAAAGGAATAGAATCAATTTAATCAAAGTACATGAAAGAGGAAAGATATGAGTATTTAAATCATTAAAAGGTTAGAGGTTGCTGGAGAATAAATTTATTATCTACTCCTGTTGTTCTTTTATTTAAATTAAGATAATAAAATCCATTTCGTATTTTTTATTACAATTTTTAAGCCAATAGTTCCTTGCCTAATTGTTTTTTTAAGCAATCTACGGTAATTCTTCTCTTCATTTTGCTTTTTCAAATTGCATAATTCTTCTCTACCTTTATTTAATTCTATCGAAGGTAATAGATTGATATGAATAATTGTATGTTACCTAATTTCCTTATTACCATCTTCGTTAATCTTAATTTGTTCGTCCTGCTGAGTATCTACACCGATATCGAAAATTCTGGCGTACAATTCATTTCTCTTATGATCAACAAGAAAAAGTGAAGATCGATCTGCATTTGTCAACTTTTGAGCGAAATTCTAAAAATTTTTAGCTTATTTTTTCTTAAACTTTAAGCTTTAAGTTAGAAAATTCATCGAAATGAAATTATTTAATCCATCCGTATTCATAAATTTTCTCCTCTGTTCTTTTTACTATCATTATGTTACTCCTTTTATCTCAAATTATTGAAGAAAAAAAATTATTATCATATCATTTATTATTATCATATCATATCATTTAATATTATGATTACTAATCAACGACAAAAATACAATCGAATAACGTACCATAACTTTCATAATAACAGTATCCATACTGACAATATCCTGAAATATTGATCTAATAACAGGAAGAGTTATCATCTGTTTCGGTATAACATTCTGAAAAAACCTACTTCACAACATCGAGCAGGAAAGTATTTAGCTTTCGTTGTTCATTATTACACCATATACAAGCGCCATTATTTTTGCTTGATGCAAGCTAAACTTCGTACAGTTAATCTATGTTGTAAAAAAAAGTTTGAAATCGATTCATATCATTTGAAAAGTTTTACAGGATCGTATAAGTTCATAACTTTCGAAAGATTAGTCTCAGTTCCGTGACATTGAATTGGCATTTTCGAAATTTGCATATGGAATCTTCTATTAGAAATTAAATGGAGCAAGAAGGATTCATTTGAGAAAAATTGAGCAGTAATAGAATACCTGTGCATAATAGATGAAAGCACTTCCCCAGGTGCAGAGAATATTCACGGAAACATGATCGTGTTCGTTGATCGAGCGATAAAAATGAATTTCTCCTAGAAATTAAATAAATGGTACCATTTTGGAAACTTGCTCACTTCTAATATTGCGTGCAGCTAAAAATACCTATGACTTTTACATCAATTAATTTAAAAAAAAGAAACATTGGGGAAGTGTAATCTGGAAGATTCTGAGAATTTCCAATCTGAGAATATCATTTATTTGAAATTATCCTTTATTTTACTTCCACGTTTATGCATAGTTCGAATTAATTTTTTTTCAGAAGAAAATAAATGATATTTTGAAAATAATAATATTAAGTGATAAATATCAACAAAGAGTTAACCAAGCAAAAATCCCGAATAATCTTCTATTTTTTTCGTATAGACGGGCAGTCGTTTCCCTTTGATAACTTTCTTTAGATGAACATTTGTTCCTGTTCGGACAATATGGTAAGAATTATTCTCATCATTTATTGTCACATCAAATATTTCATTATGGGTTAATTGTGCACAAGCATGTCCTAACTCATATAAAATGAGAGGTATATTGCTACCGTTTGAGATGAGCAAATTATGGAATCCTGACAGGTCATCTGCCTGAAATGAGATAGATATCTGTTAGGTAGATAACCAAGACTGATGCAATGATTACAGGATATGGCAATGTTAACAATTTAATAATTTGATTTTATGACTGATCAAGAAAGATAGTGTTGGTTTTTTCTCGTTTTATTCTCGATATTAGTTTCCATATTTACAAATCTCTTCTAAATGTTTAAAAAAAATTTTGTACGTTAAATACATATTCTTTTTGATATTAAATACGAAAGCTTATTTGTCCTGAAACAATTGATGATCAATCGATCTATAATAAATATTAATTATTGCTCACCATCCATGATCCATTCATTTCTTTTAAAATTTCTTTTTAATTCTCATGTTACGCTTGGTACACCACTGATGAAACACCTCATTGGTAACATTTGGACCGGTGACATAATTTTCCAGGAATTTGGGATGTGAATTGAGATATGAGATAATGCGCTCTTCTCTTGAATGCATAGGAAATAGTTTTTTTAGGAGACCTTGAGGTCTACAAATTTTAAAATCAATGCTCAAAACTTTATTGGGATGAAGGCAAAAGATTAATAATGGTAGTAATAAAGTAACTCGGAAGATGGATAAGCCTTCCCGAACAATGAAGAATCACCCTGAAAAAGCAAAACTTTTGATAGCCATAGCAACGGATGATCTAATAATTTTCTTTTCTATCTTCCTCATATAATTAATATCTCTAACTACGTAAAAAGCACATAAGCCTCATACTAATTTTGAAGTTAACCAAGTGGAAAATTATTACATATGCTTTTACCTATTCAGTATATGAACTTTTACATTGTCATAAAATTATCAACAGTAATTCTTTAAATTATAAAACATGTTAGAACTTTACATAAACTGCTATTTATTTCTCGATACGTTCAACGGCAGATTGAGAAAATCAACAGATAGAGGCAAACGAACAATGATTCAAACATAAATTGGAGATTTTCGGTTTTTATCTTGAAGGTTTAAATTTCAAAAAGTTATAAGCATTACTTCGGTAAAAATTATTCAAAAGTTTTTAACCTCTTATTTGCTGATAATTTATCTGCAAAGAGTTTCTTTTTTTTCACTCTCAATCACATTGAAGGACATAGATTACTTCCTTCATCCAGTCAAGAACAATTCCCGTTCTTTTCACACTTTCAACATCATTTAAAAATAATCCCTGCATAGCAAAATGTTTCATCAATTTGGGGCAAAAAACCTACATTGTCTAACCCATTTTTATCAAATCATATCGCCAATTAACCATTGGTTGATTTATCATACGAAGCGAAATTTATCATTTTTAACAAAAATTCGACGAAATCGCCGAAATGAATAAATCATCAGTGACAGATGGACTATATCTTCGACAAATTTCATTGCAACACGATTATGGGTAAAAGTTCTGTCATCATATGCTATCATTTCAGATAAAGATAAAATTCAAGAGGTATCGAAACATTTTGGGACAAATATACTGTAAGCCGTAAATAAATAAGGCGAGGCACCCTACTTTCAATTTGTTTTTTGTCCTAACAAGACAAACAACTGTCAATCTTTACACATGTTTGATCATTTCATTATCACTTCTGGTGGTTGTCAATTTTTTTGTTAACAATTAACATTATTATCATTAGTTTCACTACTAGCACAATGTGTTCTATTTTTTCTTTGAATGAATCAACTGATAACATGCAACAAAGTGTCCTTTCCTTTTTGGACTATTTAACTTTTAAGTCAATAACCATTACTATATAAAGCTATGATCATGCTAGCAATGGTCATAACTTCATTTGAATTTTTATTTGATATGTGCTTTGGAATTTTTTGCCTTCAATCTTAACATTAAGTATATCAAAAAGAGATGATATGCACTTCAGTAACTTTAAAGCAACGAGATAAATATTTTGTGACAATATATCTTGATAACTTCTGTCCAATCAATCATCCGATTACAGATGCTTATATTCGTCGTGCTATTGACTTACATCGTGAATGATGCTTTTGGGAAACTTTGTCCAGACATATTTGGCCATTTTGAATGTCCACTTAATTCTACTTGTATAGATAATGAATGCTACTTTAATAATAACATAATATCGCCAAATGATTGTGAACAAGTGGAATGCAGCATTGATTCCAGATGCTATAAGGTAATTATTAACTTTTTTTTCTAACGTCTCTTCCAGGTTTTCATCCATGCCGGGATGTATGGATATGTTAAATATTAAGTACAAACTATTAACAGAAAATCATCAAATTTCATATATGAAGTCTTTTATCAAATTAAACATTACTTTCGCATGAGAACTCTTCATATTTGTTTCTTTTTTCTAAATTATCAACTGCATTTTGTGATAGGGACGATGTTATCCAGCAATCAATTTACCTTGTGACCGGAATGTGGAACTGTCCCAACATCGCTCCAAATCCATAACTTCTAATTGTGGCCAGAAAGGGAAGTGTGTCAATGGTCGATGTGTTGAAGACAGTTAAGTATTTCAATCCATGTAATTATAAAGGCAGAAACATTCGATCCATGCATGCATATTGATATCACTTCATCGATTTTAATCGATTTATAAAGATTTTAAAATATAAAAACTTCTCTTTCATGTCAGTAAGAAATCACAAGTCGTTTCTTAGCTATTTTTTATCATAATATTGATAATAATCACTTCTCATGCATAAAATTCGATATTTTCAAATTACATCGGATGAGAAGATATATCAATACCTTTATTGATATGAAGAAAATGAATAAGATTGAACTCACAGCAAATGAACAATCGTTGCAAGATCTAATTACGTGTTTATCATATTCGACTATTTTATAATAATAGTATAGCATCCTTTTTCGCCAGGAAATAAATTAGGGAAATAACTTTCTTCATTATGATCTCAAGTTTGAGTAATTAGATTTTGCTATGTAACGCATCGATGATAATAATTTTTATTCGTTAATAAATGTGTCGAATCGAACAAAGTAAGTGATTTAAAAACTTAATAATGCTATAAAATATTGAGTAATTAAAAAAAAAAAAAAAAAAAAGGATGAAAACAAGATTAGCAGGTGAATGATGTAAGCTCGGGAAGCAATAATGACTAACTAATGATGTTGCTTGACTGAGTAACTACCCTTTAGAATATGCTGGAGCTCATTTTGATATGGGTTGTGCTTATCATACATTTATTATACGAAGGGTTTAGAACAACGAATAAAAAGATAGATAATATTTTATACATTTCATGTAATAATGATTGACATTAAACATCCAAACATTCCTTTCTGTTAGATGATAAGTAGGGCATAGAATAATTTGATTATTGAGATATATATATCTGTGTTATAAATTATTTCGATCTTCCGACAAATACCGTTAACATTTTAGGATGTGCTGGAATAATGTGTACAGAGGATGAAATATGTCGAGATGGCAAATGTTTGGTAATAACTAATAGTTTCTGCATAACTCATTTTGATTGTGGTCCTATATTCAAATGTTATCAAAATAAATGCATACCATTCAGAAAGCCGATTCCATGCAATTGTGATCCTGGTGAAATATGCAAGCAAGGGCATTGTTTTCCAGAGCTAAATAAGTTTTTATGATACACAGATTATGGTGAAGCTGAGCCAAAAGTAAATTAAGATAAAAATCAGTTTAGTCCATAATCTTTAGAAAACTTATTTCCATAAATTGTGATAATTTAGCTCTCATAATATTATGCAATAGTTTGAAAAAAAAAAAACGAAAACTTGTCATGAAGTAAGTAATTAAAAAAGGTAATCTGCCTTTGAAGCTCAAGACGATGAAGGAGAAAGTATGTAGATTCTAACTTTTCATTTTTAAATTTTAAATGGTTCGACTTTTAGGTTGTGCACACGTAAGCTGTGAAACAGGTTCGTTTTGCTTACAGGGAACATGTCATTCAGCTATCGGTCAAGACTGCACTCGCATGGCTTGTCAAGGAAGTACGATGATTTGTTTGCTTGTCCAATCACATTAAACGAAAAACCTAGATGAAGCAATATTTTTCCAGATCAAAGTTCTGATGCTTATACTAATTTAAAAAATGATAAAGAATATTAGGATACACTGAGACATCAGTCAACCAGTCAGGGTGATCAGAATGACTCTCAAATAATAACTTCCAGAAATCACTAAACCGCAAAAGGAATTCATAAACATATAGATGATACTTGCAAACATATAATATAATATAAAAAGTGATAACACTGATATCAGGTATATTTTTAATTTGTTCCTATATCTTTATTAAAAATGTAACTTATCTGTGATATATGGGGAGTATTTTATTACAGTATAAAATGTCGTATTAATATATGTTGCTTTTGAAGTTTTTATTACAGATACAATTTGTGTAGAAGGAAGATGCATTCTGGATCCCTGCACCAATCGTTGTCCATCAGAACATGCATGTCGAGAAGGTCAGTGTAGGCATCTGCATGGATTACTGTGTCTCAAAGAATGTCCCAAACCTTATGTGTGCATCGATGGGCTCTGTATCAGAAATGGTAAATAGTATCAACTGTTGAAAACATGTTAATATTGATAAGAGAAAAAATTCTGCTGGCGAATATTTCAGAATGTTTTGGTAAAAGTTGTCAACCTGGTGAAGCATGTCAAAATGGCTTTTGCATTAATGTGGAAAAACGATTATGCAGTTTGGCGATACGCGATTGTGCTGAAGGATTTGAATGTATCGAAGGTACTTGTCATGATCTTTTAGTAATAGAAGTCAATACTACTACTTTATCATAAATATGATTTCAAACTTGATGAGATGTCAAGATGCTCTAATTTTGGAGTGAATACATAAATTTAGAACAGTCACTTATGCACTTTTATGGCTTGAATTATTGAATTCTTCTCTTTAGGATTCATCTTTTATACAATAAACGAGTAATGCCTCATAATATTCAGTAATGCGTGTGATGCACCATTGCAAAAGTATTACATTTGTATTACTATCGGAAAACATTCGATAGTTTTTTATTAGATAAGCTTGAGAATCTATTTGTAGCATTCTTCATATGAGGTCCTCGTACCTGAGATATTCCACAAATTCTTGCAAATAATGCGATCATAACGCTTATCTTTCAATGATTTCCAGAGATAGTAGTACAGCAGCTAGCCAAGTTAACGATAATCTTGCAAACGTGCATGCATTGCTAGTCACTTTTACACGATTGATTTGTGAGATTTCTGAAACAGTTGGCAATATTTTACATTCATAATTCAGTAAGTATGAAATTGGCTGCTTGTACGAATTTTTTAAACAGCAAATAATATACTGCTCAGATATTTTAAATTTCAAATAATTTGATCCTTTGGATATTAACCTCAATAAGTTTAATTTAACAAATTTGTTTTCCAAATTATGGCTAAATTCGTACGTATAATTAAATATAAAATAATTTGTTGATTCAAATTGTCGAATAGTATTAAGTGTTAGGAATATCGTTGATCTCAGAAACGAAATTCAGCAGCAGAAACGATTTGCTAACATAATAAGGTTCCAAATTTCCTATGATTTTTATATCAGAAACATGTGATTTGCCTTGTTTCGTCAATTCTCTTTATTACTCCTTCTATATCATGTAATCCAAAATTAATAAAGTGTTGGAATATCAGAATCAGCAAATGATATAAATATTCTGGAATTTTTAAGAACACCGCATTTAACTTGAATCGATCTTTTATACTGAACTAATATATTTAATCACGGACTTACGTTCTGTAATGAATTGATAGTGAGCATAAAAACCAGTGGCATCAAAGATATCGTTGGAGCGAAATAACATTCGAAAATAGTTCGATTCACTAACGATTGAATCTTTTGGACAAATCTGACCACAATAGCGACGATTAGTACGATCCTGAGATTGGTAGTTGCTGAATAGTACATAATCGCTGTGCGTACTGTCATCGCAACTGAAAAATACATGATATTCGATTCTGTTGTTACCTTCATAGAAAATATTGAAAAATAAATGCGTAAAGGAGAGTAAAACTCACGTTGCTAATCCTTCCACGTCGAAATATTCAAAATGTATGGCAACGATCTGTTTATCAGTTCCATGAAATATGTAATGGCAGTCAATGTTGCGAGGATAATAACCAGGATGATTGGGAGAGAAGATATCACCTGAGCTGCGTCGAGATGAATTAAATTCATAATGGCAAGCTGAAATGCAGACAATTATTGCATCTCAAGAATATTAGTACCAAAATCATACTTCATTTCTGAAATCAACTTACTTCCCACATAATTAGTCCTGTGTTTTCAGATTTTAAATTATAAAAAATATCACTATGGCCATTAGAATAATCTATACACTATTGTCTTGACAACCATATTACGGTAACCTTGATACAGTAGTACGTGATTTCTAAAATAGAAAACGATACCTAACAATTAATTCATTTTGTTTAATCTGTTACCTATCGAGATACAATTTTTATAGTGTCTAGAACATTTCACGGTACTTACTAACTGCTTCTTTTGCATAAAATGTTCAGATTGAAAGAAAGTATGCACTGATATGACGGGTATACGGTACGAATATGAAACTAGTGGAAGTAGTTTGATAGATTGTCAATTTTACACGCAATTTGGAAATGAAAAAGGAAAAAAAATTTAGTGATGAAAACGAAGACCTACTCAAATCATTTCTTATTTCAGCATTCATTTCTGATAAGCCTAGATCAGATCGAAAGTGATACTTTAATACAAATCCGAATTTTTCGGCATTAGTCATCATTCGTCTCACTGCTTTGGTTGATCGAATTACATAATCCAAAGTTAATAAATTTTTGGTAGACATCAATCGAGGAGGTGTTTCAGCACCACAAAAATCTTCAATTCGAGACATGCGAGTACCAATCAGTACATGGGCTGATAAATAATCCATTTCATCGCATCTTTAAATTATTATTCAATAAATAAGGTTTAATATAATCCAAAAGAATCATAAAATAAGAATATTGATACCATTTTGGTCTACCAATATCATTGGTGCTAAAACTTTAGCTATAAAGCGAACCGACTCACCTAGTGGTGATGTTATTATTAAGATGAGGCGTCCGCGTGTATAAATTGAAATAGAGAAATGTAATTTGAACTTTTTCGCTACCACTGCCCAGAAATATAAATTGGCATTTGAACGGTTCGTCGCTATCTACGTACTGCGTCGAATTGAGAATACCTGAGATACTGGAGAAGGGAGAGTTGCTATCAACTACTGAAGGTGAAGTGATCCGTACTGGGCAGTGTTCTTCTGTAAGAAATAATTGCTCTTTATTGAAATACATTTTTTCATTCGAACTTATTAAATTCAGAAGAATGAGTAAGTTCGTGAATGAAATCATCGAACAATACCAGTTAATTCATAGCATATTCGATTGATATGGGAGAAAACTTCCATACAACTTTAAATGAATTGATAAACTTACCATCACTCTCGAACGTCTCCATAAACAATGTAAGCAAAAAGACAGTAAGCCTCTTATAGTTTACTTTCATCGTTTTATTCACCAAAACAGCTTTTATGAAGTCTAAAGATATGCTGGAAGAATAGGCTTACGATGAAGAGGGAAGCAATCGATGAGTCTCGAGAAGGCTCAAGGAATGGATGAAGAAGCGCATTAACGACAAAATACTCACTTGAACTAATTTCATCAGTATGTACATTGAGGATAGCTGGAGAAAATATAGAAAGATGAGAGGAAAGGAAGGAAGAAGACGGATAAGCCAAATTTGGGACAATATCATTTGGCAGTTGACTGTTGTTTTCATCTCGTACCTTCTGTGATATTTCCTGGGGCATATACTTGAATGAAATATGAAAACCACGGGCCTAGAATAAAATTATTTTACGAGATTTCGAATATCTTCTATTTTCCAAATATTTGTATGAGCGGCATGGATATCATTGGTTTTTATAGTGTAACAGGCTTCTTCCAATTCCTAATAAATTTGTTAAGTCGAATTAATTCAGATCATTTGTTCTATGCAAAGTAAAGTAAAGCGAATTTAAAAATAGTTGAATTTAATGATTCTGTGCAATGATGGTTGTCCACAAGCCTTTCAAAAAGCTTTTTATTTGTTAGAGAAAGTATCTTTTGTCTCTTTCAAAAATCATAGTATGTTTGTCTCTTTCAAGTTTTGAATTATGTCAGCATACTGTACTTTATTTCTTCTTAAGTTTCTATTACTCTCATCAAATTAGTTTTTATGAAATTTTCCATTTAATCCTATTTGTTTTACTATTTTTTTTCTCCTTTTATTAAATTATTTAACAATTAGATAAGTTAAAAGAAACGAACTTTGATAATTTTTTATTGTATGCAAATTTCTAAATGATACAGTTGAATTTTAATTGTTGTGCTGAATCATTAACTAGTTTAGATCATCCTAGCAATTTACTGAATTACTAGTTAGTCTCGATCATCCTAACAATTCAGTATAGTATATAAAAGACCGGAGAGATTAAATCAATTTAAACATTGTTGAATGTATGGATTACACATTTATAGCTTTTCTTAATCATGATCGAGAGTTTCTGGCCAGTTAAATGAAGCATATACTCCTCTTCCTTCCCTTTTTTATTTCTTCCTTTATTTTTTCTAAACAAACAACGAAATTATTTTTTGCTTAATTCTTTCCATCTGTACTTTTAATCACCATTCTCAAGATCTTTATTCAGCAACAAATCTTTCGTATGATTGATATGATCATACCCTTATCAGTTTCCGTTATCATACTTCCTGGCAAATTCTTTCACCCCTTTTTTATAACATTTTCTTATTGTAAATTTTCATCGGGAAATTTTTATATCTTAAAAATCTTCAGATGTTTCAATAGCTTTACCAAATCATTGCTTAGTTGAATTACTGTCTTCATTCTGATGCAAGCGAATTTTGATTTAAAATAACATTAAAAAAATTTGATAATATTAGTGAAATGATAACAATTCAGAACATAAATGAATATACATAACGAACTCACTCTTATAATATCGTTGTTACCACTATGAAATTCAATAATATATCCACCATTTGTTTGAATTTGATATGGTGGAATAGAATCATAACAGAGCTTTTCAAGATGCACCTTAATATATTTATTTTTATTTTTTGCTTCAAAATTTGATTATATGTTTTTTGAAAATTTCAAAATTTATACAAAACGATGGACAAAGATAAGAATGTTCATACTTCTTTTTTTTCTCGAGAAATTAATAATATATTTGGAAATTTCAAAATTTATATTAAACAAAGCAAAAAAAAAAACAACACTGTTTCACATTTTCCCTAGAGAACTTCAATCATTATTGATATAAAAGATGATATTCATATCAAATATGTGTCTAATGTAAGAATAAGGAATATCATAAAATGAATGACAAATAGCATCATTGCCCTTACCTTTGGATATATTTGATAGATATCAATAAAATCTTCATGACAAGCATAACGTCTTAAATTAAGATATTCTAAGGAAATGATCAAACTGAATCCTTCATGAGGTGCCAAATAATATGTACAATTGGCAATAGTAGGATAAAAATAGGGATAATTGGGCGAGAATAAATTGCCATTCAAGGCATTAACATTAAAATAACATGGCTTTATTTCAGTAGCATTTGAAAGGAATCGTCCTACAAAAAGTAAAATAATTAGACTTCTTCTCCAACTTTTTTTTTCGTCGTAAAATTTATAAGTAAAAGAAAATGGGAAGTATTAATGTATTAACGGTAGTAACCTTTATGAATAAAGCTGTAAGTACCATGAAAACCTTTGGAAGTACCTGATAATTGTACATGAAATATGAGATACCTCGTGTAGGAATAGAATGTTTGTCCAACTTTAATCTTAAAAAGATATAACTCTGAGATATTATAACAATGAGATAAAATGAAATGTGCGATGGTACAGTAATATATGTGCAAGAAATATTACCTCTTTAGCACAAAATTCACCGTTATAAGTGGTACTTTCATCAATCAGCCCATCTGGTGTATCATCAAATAACCTTAAATAATCATTACATCTAAATTGCTGTTGTGCAAAAATAAGTTCTTCATTAATCACTTACCGATCGGTCCGGGGTGAAAAATGGAAATAATCAAAGATAACTTCAATAATGTATCCATCAGGAGCTATAAATTTGTACAGTAAGCATAAAAGTTGATGCTTAAGAAGCATTGGTGATGGATATGGTAGAGATAGTACTGATGATGATAAAAATGATGATAATGGAGCTTGTGGAAAGTTTGGTGACTGGAAGATACCAGTAGAATTAAATTGGACACAACGACAGCTGGCTAGCGAGGTTTCAGTTAGACGTAGCAAAAATGATAAATACAGATACGGTATCAGGAAAGGAATACAATAAATTCCAAGCTTGCTTGATGATGAAATGCAGGTAAAACCAATGTTGGCTACATAGTGAGTGATACAATTACTGTAGAATTCTATGATTCGTACGATTTGATGTGATTCTATTTTTAGAATTTCACTTCTCATTCTGCAAGGAAGATGAAATTGAAGAGAAATGAAGAGATGTTCAGTTTATACATTTAACTCAGAAGACAGGAAAAGCCAATGTTTGTTAGATTTTTAGAATTCTATGGAAAGGGGACATTTCAGATTCTTACTTTATTTACTAATGCTGCTTCTGTCATGAAAAATTCTATTCTTAAGAATCTCTGAAATAATTATCGTGAACTTAGCATTGACCTTATGACCAAATTTGCCCTTCCTCTATCTTCAAAATATCTCTCAGTATCCTTCTCAGTCAATAAGCAAAAGACAATGGGCGATAAAAAAATGGCAATAATCAAAAGTAGGCCCATTTGCTAATGATCCCAAACTGGAATGCAACTGGTCCACTTTGTCTTTGAAGCTGTGTGTGTGTGTGTGTGTGTGTGTGTGTGTGTGCATGTGCGTGTGTATGTGAGTGTATGTTCATGTGAATATGCATGTGACTGCAAGTGTTCGTATTCGAGAATATATATATGTGCTGTATATTTAATAACAGACAATGTAGTTTGAAGATAGGAAAAACGGGCCTGAGAAGCAAAGGCTTGTTTATCATCGAGAAGCGTTAATACTAATTGATTGACATTTATATTTTTTAAATTCCCAATTAACTTTCTATCATTGATAGGAAGATTGAGCAAAGTAAGGAAGAGGAAATGAGTAAAGTTAGGCTGTAGGCCATAAATTGAGTTAGGCCATAAATTAACTACTGAATTGGTAAAGCAATATCTGCTAATTAAGAAAAGCTAGATTGCAATTTCTAGCGGATATGGAACGGAAACTGCAAATGATGAGGGATGAATCCTTCTGTCAATGAATTTATGTCTTTTCAATATCATTCTCGTGCATCAATGATGCAGCAGTTTGCAATCTGCTTGAAATGGCTCAGAATTGGCCGATCAGCAGATTGTGTTTTACTTAAATTGGCCAAGATTTAATTAATTATATTTGTTTTCGAATTATTTTGTTTGATTTTATCATTTACTTAAACAGCTGCTGATTCAAAACAATATATATCTTTCAAATGATGCAATTTTAGCTCAAAATCAAATTATCTGATCGTTTTTCATTTTCCTATTCAGCATGAATTAAATGCTAACTTAAGCGTCGAATAGTTGATCGATTAAATAAAATAAAATTCTACAATCAAGCTCATTCTAGGATACAAGAATTAAGCCTATTCCATGATACAAGAATTAACCCTATATCAGGATATAAAGTAAATGTCTTCTGTCATATTTTTCCACTTCATAATTATATATATATTTTTTGAATGATTCTTAGATGATTATGTGTTTAAAAATTACCTCCGACGAAAAATTATCGTTGATCATTTGATTAGGGTTCTTCAATACTATCTTCGACGAATCATTTGAAAATATTTATTAACTTCTCATAATAATACTATTAATTATTATAAATCAAATGATAAGAGCAAATTAAATAATCAATATTTATATTTATTGTCAATTGTATAGTAGAAAAAAATCTTTCAAAAAAAAAAGCAAAGATCAATTTTTCAAAGGATAAACATTAATTATTGTAATTTTGAAAAAGTATAATTTCCAAATTGTTTTGTTTACAAAAGATGTTATACGTTTACTATTAATTCAATTCCATTTCAAAAAAAAAACTTCATTATTAAATAATTATTCTTTTATTTTAAATATTGTGAAAATTAATTCTTAAACTTCAAATCTATTCGATTGGTATTGATTTATCAAGATTTCACTATTTTCATATCTTCCTTTTTAAAAAAAAAGAATTTAATTAATTAAGTTAATTTATTTTGTTATCTTAGGATTGCTCGTCGCAAAGTAAATTTTTACTTGTTTAAATCTTGTGATTGTCAAAATGATATAGCATTTGTTCGGGAAATTTTACTGATAAAAAAAAGAAAAAAGATGCTCATTTAAGTATTCTCATTGACTGTGTAATGAATTAGTTAGTTAATTAGTTTAAAATGGATGACTAAATGGTTAGCAACAATATCGCCATCTTTAGATGATTGATGTTGCCGAAGTGTGATTCATCACCATTATCATTATCAGTAGATGCTATGAATATTCATCAGTAGATGATATAAATATTGAACATTTTAGACAATTTATATACCTCTTTATTGGACGGAAAATATAACATAGCAAAATTAATTACTATTACTTTAATCCATATACTTAATTAAAACCATCTGAGAGTTCTAGGTGATTCACTTTACTAAAATTCTGCAATAAGGTGATGATTTCTTCTTGCTTCTTCTGAACCAGTAATTCGGAAGGTTCAATTCTGATTCGCTAAAGTTTCTGAAATTACTTTTCACCTTCTCATCACTTGAAACGATTTACTAGTCATTTTTTTGTTAGCTTTTGATTAATAACACATTTATTCTTGCCATTTCTCAATTAAGGATACCAGAAATAGAAATTGATTAGATGATTGATCAAATTGTTTGGATATCTGTTTTATTAATTCCATTATTAATCGCTCTTCATTTTTTATTTTTTTTTATTTTTTGGAAAATCGTATTTCAGAATGATGATATTCATCAACAGCAATGCATTATATTCTTATCTTTTCTGATAAGAATCAATCAATGGATTAGATTATTTGCTTAGATTTTTTTTGTAATAAAATTTTTTGCTATCATTACAATGTAATGAATTCTTTTTATTTGAATTGATTAAAGTTGTATTTAATAAATGATTTAATTAGAATTTATCAATTCATTTGATAATATATAAAAATACTACTACATCCAATAATAATATCATGCCAATTATTCTATGAAATGAATTAATGATAAAATGATAAAATGATAATAGAATATTCTATATAAAAATAATTTGAAATTATTAACTTTTCCATTCATCATTTCGAATATTTTCATATGAAAAAACAAAAACAAAAAAAAATGGTTGAAACATACATAAGCAAATGTTATGAAAGCGTAACATAAATGAATGCAATGACGTAAATGCATTTTAATACGATGCGAAAATTCATTTATCAAATGTGCTGTATAATTAACTTGATAATACTCTCTCTCTCTCTCTCTCTCTCTCTCTGCTCTCTCTGCTCTCTCTCTCTCTCTTTCATATTATCACTTTTATGGCATAACAAAATTGATAGAAATTAAGTGAAGAATAGAATGGATACAGAAAAAAAATGACGTATTTTAAAATAGGCTAATCGTAGCCTATAATTTCGCAAAAAATTGCGTAAAACTTTTTTTTTTTTAGGCATGCGTATTTATTTCATCATACTCATTTGCATCTATCCCAACTATGTGCATGTGTGCATGTGTGCATGTGATGAATGTGTGCATGATGATGCATGTATGTATCCATTCATGTATATGTATGTGTCTAATATATGTATGTGTGTGATACATATAGATGTTGTTTTTATGCCGACAAAACTTTAAAACTTCCATATGTTGGCTACAGGTGTGCAAGAAACCTCAGAGAATGGAGAGGCAGTACAAGTCCTTATTGAAAGCCTGCTCCAAATGAATAAGGCTTTCAGTAAGGTTTCATGGGGACGAAGGAAGCAGCAGCAGGCTGATTGACTTTATAGAGGCTATCTTACTTTCCATATCAACTAACTAACGCATTAACAACATGTCTCTTTTTATAATGACGTAATGCTTGCAATTCTCGATTGACCTATTTCGAGATCAGAATTATATTCTCCTCTTTCATTTTACTAATAAATATGACGTATATGGCATTATTATTATTTTATAAGGCATGCATATTTTTAAGCTTATTTTCTTATTTTGCAAATATAAACTTTAGAAAATTACATTTAATCGATAGAATAATATGCAAAAAAGGCATAGTTTTTTTTTTTGAAAGAATAAATATAAGGCATCTATCTATTAAAGCTAATATTGTATAATTTGTCCTCTAAAAGACATTTTCTGCAACATTCATTTCATGCCTTCTCGAGATTGATGATCATCAACAACTAACATTCGTTTATTTTTGCCAAAGCCTTTTCTTTCTCTTCGCTAATGAATTCGCTGCCTCTTTTATCTTTTCCGCTCTTTTCTTTTCTCCGAATCGCTAATAATACAATGAGATAGGAAATACTTCGGTCATTTCTAACAAAGTATTCTATCATTGCTATATCAGCGCAATCGACCGCTCCAATGATAACGTCGCCTTCCTTATTCCATTCGGCATCATTATTCATCCAGTCAGTTCATAATAATAATAATAATATTCGCATTAGTTGAAGGAGAATGAATGTATGGAGAGGACGAGATATCTCGATATGCGACAGCAAGCATCCCTGCTATCCTTTTGCCCGGCATCATTTGCGACATCGCTCATATGAGGAGAGATTCCAATTTAATTCTGTCGTCGTCATTGTCGCAGGCGATGTCCATTCATCATATAAGCTATTTATTGGTAGTTCGGATAAATTGCCTGTTATTGTCATGCCAATCTGATTATCATAAATATATGTGATTGTCAAAGCTCTTTTCCCTCCATATCATCATTATCTCCCACTAATGGGTCACTCTCTCATCCTCTCTCTTCTCTTAACAAAGGCGGCGATATGATATATATTTATATATATATGTATAGAGTTTCACGGACAAACACACCTCATGTATCATCATCACACTTTTGTCGTATCATATGAACAATCCCCTGATATATATCATATACTATATCTCTACAATTTAATAACATTTTAATCTAAAGGTCAAAGGTCGGATAAATCCCATTATTATATTTTTTCCTTTGCGCATATTTATATATGTATGCATAATATATATTGTTTTTTTTTTTAAATGATGGATTAGTGCTTCATATGTAAAGTTCGCGCATATACAACAAGTGCATGCGATGTTGTGCATGCGTATACGTATATATATACGTATGTGTAGGGGTATGTGCATGCGTTTGCATATGGATATGTTATCGTAAGCGTAAGCGTGGATATATATGTGGGTAAACGTGATATGTGTGGGTGGATGATATTGCAGCGTATCCGTTGCATTTATCAGCGAATATTATATGATTGCATGTAATAGATATATGGCATTTCTTTTCTGCGCATTGTTTTCTATGTAGTTATTTTGAATGTATATATATATATCATCGGCAATTGCTCAAAGAGGGGGGGAAGGGGGTACTGAATTTGTGAAATGGACATAATTGATGATGATACGATCAGGGATATGTTTGTCAGCTGGTTTGCTCATCATCCTCGTACTTTCGACATTTGTATTGCATGTTTATGATACCTGCACTTTTCGGTGAATTCCCGACATATCCTGTCATTTTATCATGCGATAGTGCAGTTCTTTCACTCTCTCTAAATTTTTGCAATATGTTTGACTGTCCTTTATTCAATTGTCCTTTACTCAGCTTGAACTTTGTAGTAATTCTTAAATTCTGTAATATTTAGCAAGGTAATTAGCTAAAGAACGAAACATTAAATGAACCGTTGATCGTTGAATATTAATCATAATAGATGATAGTCTTAAGTACACAGAAGAGTTCGCCATATAGCTTAATTATATCGGCAGAGAATTGTATACGTCGGCATATCATTTAACGAATAAAAAGAAAATTGATCTGTGATCTATCTCAATTGTAGAAGGAAAATCTGTTCTCAACAAGACATTAATGTTTCCAGAAGTTAGCAAAACTCCTTTTTATTTCTTTTTTTTCTGCCTTTCTTTTACTATTACTCTGTTTATATTTGAAGAAGTATGAAATACTAATTTTCTCAATTTTCTGCTGATCTATATTCATATGCATGCATGCATGCATATATATGCATTTACATCTTATCCCTTATTCATAAAATTATCATTTCAATGATAAATAGTGTAATAATTTGCATACTGCAACATTTCATTTGAATGATAGATCATTATTGGGAAATTGAACATAATGCACAAAATGAGTTTGATTGAAGTATACTGCTGTTGGTTACCAAGTTGGGATATAGTTCACGTTAACTTAATTATAATGCGTTATCCTAATATGACGTCATCATTGTGATAGTGATCAGTGGCAATATATATTTTGCAGGATGGTACAGTTGTTGTTCCATTGCTCATTATCATCGGTATTATTGACAGTATCATCATTATCAGAATCGTTTGCTGCCTCTATCACAGCTTTTTTCCCGTTACACGCTAAAATTATTCAATTATTGCTCAGTGAACAACAACGACATCAACAGCAACTTTACCATTATCTCGACAATTCCAGTAATTAGTCAACATAATGTCAACTATGGCCTGAAAGATGGCTGTCATCAATGAACAAGGAGAACCAGGCGCATTTTTCATGTGCACGGAAACATCACCCCGTTGCTATATCATCCAACGGGTTTGATCTTCCGTTATATCTTTGTTGTATTTTCTTCATATATGCATATTCAAAGATGCATGAGTTTGTTAAATAGATTTAGGTGAGCTTTACTATTATGTTGCCCATATTTCTAGTTCATCTATAGAATCTGAAAATATTATGGAGTGGAGTTGTTCTGAAAAAGAATAAGAAGTCGTATCAATGACACTACATTCATCTGTATTTTTTAAGTTACTGTTGGCCACAAAATGAAACAAAGGAAGAAAAAAAGTGAAAAAAGATTTGTTGTGAAATTTTTTTCAGTCTTTTCTTTTTATGTTAGGGCTAAGAAAGGAAGGAATAATAAAATGCAAAGGAACTATTAAAACAAATATAAGTAATGCAAGAAATGAATATAAGGTAAGAAATTAGTGAATTAAAAGTACCAACTTGTAGTTGCATTTAACATTCTTAGCTCTTAATTAATTTTAATTGAATCAGATACATTATTGATATTACATTACATAGAACTATAGAATTACCTAAAGTTCATTGGGAAGAGAAAATTCTAAAAAAAATAAAATCTTAGTATGACTGTCTTATTTTTACACTATCAACTCATTTTTTGAGTTTTCTCAATAATTTTTTCTTTTGTTCTTGCTTTCTCCTTATGCATTTCTTCTTGCAAATGTAATAATGTAATGAATAGATTAAAATATTTGTTTAAGATTTGAATTTGATTTTGATCATTTTTATTATTCAAAATTTGTGTAGAAATAGTCTACTTCCTGATAGATCGAATTTTTTTCGGAGTTAAAAATAGCATATCGGTTTATGTTTATTTTGAATTTGACAGATTTCAGAAGGTTGGATCATGTTGACAACTATGGTAAAAGTTGCATAATTATCGTGGTTGCTAGGATAAGCAGCATAGTTATGTACTAATTTTTAATGTGATGGAGTGCTTGGAGATGTCTTATTATACTACATTATAATCTCTAGAATGTTGACTACAAGTGGTTTCTAATATGATATTTTAAAATCAAAAAGTTTTTTTTTCCAAATCTCTGTTGAAGAGATATTAAGAAAGTATAACTGTATATAGTATTTTGCATATTTTTTGAACTGTTGTGAAAGAAGTGTGCAGTTAACAGTAGAAATTCACTCTTCACTTTCAAAGTGTAAATAATTAACAGGTAGGACAGCCTCTCATTTTATTTCATGAAAAGGTCAAAATTGAAAAATTAGGATAGTTCTACTTGCAAGAGTTTATCTTTCAGGTGGTATTGCTAAAAAATAAAGTATTAATGATTAAAATATTTTTAGTCAGTTTTATTGAAGTATTTCTATTCATCAAGTGGATCTAACGTAATTGATTATGATTTTAGGTGAATTCTAGTAGCATTGATCGGATGTTGGACGACATGATGGTGCCATCTGGTGAGTGTGACACACCTCCTACACCAATGTTACCATGGTGGTTTACAGCGGAATGCGAGAATCAGCTTCTAGCCGCATCGGATCCACCTCTCATCCATATGCCGATGAGCATATCTGTGACACTACCTACACCACCACCGCCACCACCACCACCACCACCACCACCACCACCACCACCACCACCACCACCACCACCACCACCACCACCACCGCCACCGCCGCCACCACCATCAGTACTTTCATCATCACTAGCAGTAGTAGCTCCACCAGGACAGCGAGTAATTTCCACCGCTGTCATGTCCCAATCTCCCGAACAAATCAAGCAGCAGCTCAAAGCTCAGCTGGAATATTATTTTTCAAGGTAAATTGCTTTCCATTATAAGAGAAATTATCGGATTAATGAGTTACTTCAAAAAAAGAAATCAAAAATTCCAAATTAGTAAATTACTAAATCAAAATCGTTATTGTAAAAGATTTCTACTCTTCGATATCCATTTTCAGAGAAAATTTAATGACTGATAAGTTTCTGCGTTGTCAAATGGATAATGATCAATACGTACCAATACGAATCATTGCTAGTTTCCCAAAGGTTAAACGACTTACCAATGACTACAATTTGGTTGTGAAAGTGTTGCGAGGTTTCTTTCTAGTCATTCATATCGTTATCTTTGCTCTTTCCTATCAGTTTCTGTTTTTATTTGTAATATTGTTTTAAGGAGAATAAAATAAGATGAACTCACATAACTTTTGGTAGTGATACCTTTCTAGTGATGATGAACTGAAGTTCCTAGCGGAATTTTTGTAGAATTTGTAGCGAATAGCGGATGAAAATTAATATTAAAAAAATTCCTCGAGAAACCAATCCTTTTCCTTTTTATTCATGTGCACTCTTAATCGGTAGTTTTGCGAGGTCATTCAGACATATTAACGTACTTCCAAATTTTTATTAAATATTCACTAAGATATCATTGTTTGCAGAATCACCTCAGGTACAAGTCGATGAAAAAGGACAGAGGGTACGAGCCGTTTCAAAACGGTGCACTATTATTTTGCGCGAAATACCTGAATCCACCGATGAAAAGGTTTTGCTATCTTTTTCTTTTCTTTGTATAATCTGCTTCTTGTTATGTGTTAAGTAAACTGTTATTAATTAGGCTGACATTTTTCTTTCCACTATGTATCAATGAATCATACTCAATGGTCTTCCAATTCTTCCGATCTTTGCTTTTCTGATTTATGTCTTTTAAATTCTATATTTTCATTTTACATCTTATAAGCATTGGAAAATTTGTCTTGTTGTTTTTGCTGTTCCATTCTAAGTTATGGAAACATAGAATAATGTTGAAGTGATAAAATAGAAGACTGGATATAATCTCTCCTTCATCCAATACTTAATTCTGTAAATCTTTAAAAAGTACACGAATGGAATTCGGTTTTATCAAATTAACTGAAAGTGATTGTGTCTTAAGAATTTAGGAAGTGGCATCAATGTTCGCTGGTGGACCACCATATCTGAGCTTACAATACGGTCTCAATAATAGCTGGTATGTAATGTTCGAATCAGAAGAAGCTACAGAGCGCGCATTTTTGCATTTGCAAAACCTCGGCAAAACTTTCAACAACAAACCAATCTGTGTAAGTTTGTCGTCATAGCCTGTTATTTCGTTGGCATATTTCTATACTAAAAGAATTCATGCGCTTTGGCTGTGTTATATATAATAGTCTCTATCAGAATATTAACATATGAATTGATTGAATATTACAGTTTGAGTGTAAATGATCTACTGTAGCGAAATCTATCAGGCCATCTTAACTTACATAGATTAGAAATTCTAGAATTTAAGATAATCCATCAGACAGGAATAGAAAAATCCATCAGAAGATAACAAGTGTACTTTAATATTTAGCTTTACTATTCGATGATCCTTTTATATACGGTTAAAAAATTATAATTATGATTTATTTCTTCTAACTCAAACCTATACGATTGTTTGATATTATCGGCTAACATAAATAAAATGAACTATTCATCCGTTTGATAGACTTAGATTTTAAATATTTTTTAGAATTAATTTTTAAGGTCATTGCTGTAATTTATTTATTATGCATCATTAGTTTTAGGCACGAATAAAAACAGGCGGCGCGCCATATTCGGAACCGTTGATTTCGGATCGTTCTCCATCTGCTGTACCGTCAGAAATTCCAGGCGATCCTGCTACATCCGCTTCCGTCGTACCTACTTCTTCACAATGTTCATCCGGTATTTGTTGATATTCCATTTATTTTTTAAAATTTCTATTATGAATACGAGAATAAAATTGACTGTTTATATTTTATTACAGATAATTTCGATTTGGGCCAGATCCTCGCCAGTTACGGGTACGTACCATGTGCAACTTTTAAGCCTGGTACAACGGTTGTTCATATCACCTCTACTGTCGGTTTAAGCGCTAATCGAAATGGCAACCACCATCGATTGCGAGGTGGCGGCTCTGCTGGGCTAAATACTAATTTTCGAGGTTTCTTCTGTTACCCGTTTCTGTTAACCATTCATTTATTCCGATGTCAAAAAAACAATTTTAATTTATCATTAGCAGTTTTTAGGCTCTAACTCAAGAGCACGAGGTGGTTTCGTATATAATCAGCGTGTCGGCACTAGCGATCATCGTAATTTTAGTACAAGCAGTAATTATCAGCATGGAGGAAATCGACGAAATAACAAGAACCTTGGTGATGCTCATCGTGATGGTTATCGGGATAGAAACAATGATTCTGTTACTTTTGTTCGTCCCCGAGGTCGGCAGAATCGTCTTAATAATTTTTGTTCAGGTTAGTTTTCCACATATGCTTATTTATTTGTCATTGCAACAGCTGATATAAAACTATTCAGGGATGTCTATTATTATAGGTACGATGCGGAGTCGCACACCAGTTGAATCACAAAAAACTAGTCACAACGATAACACACAGCAACACTACGACTGTGATCAATCAAGCGGCCGGTAACGCTTTGCATATTAGGTGGTAATCACTTTGATGAATTGTTGGAAACAGACTTCAAAGATTTTCTGTCTTGGATAAGGTTCCTAATCATGGAAGATTCTGTATTTTTATCGTCCATTTTCATCACTTCATTTTTAACTGATTGATTTTAGGAATGCGCAGGCAAGACAGCAACGGCGTAAGCAAAAGGATATACCATTGCCTGAATTTTCTTCCGGGAATAATAAAAATGTAATATGCCGTCCGATAATTTGCCTACCGCCAGAAGAAGGCAAGAAAAATGAGGAGCAACAGTGTTGTTCAAAATTAGCTAACGATGAGGATTCCAAATTAAAACGGAGTAGTTCTCGTAAAAATATCAATGCAGAATATAGTTTCGAAGAGGTTAATATATTTATTGAGTTATTAGAACACCATTAAATCTGTTCGTTAATAGATCGTATAGAGTAAGCACATATCATCATATCTTCGCAACATGCAAAATTCTTTTCTAGGCGAATTTTTGAGTAGAAAAATTTTGATCGTTCAGAAAATCAGATTCTTTTTAATAATTTGATTTTTCGCTAATCAGTTCGATTTTTCAGTGAGAGAAAATTAATTAAAACTAAAAATCTTTTCTAAACAATATGTTTTTTTTCAAATTTGACAATAATAAAAGTTAAGCAAATGATAAGCATGTATTTCAGGGTGCATTTCCTTGCCTTTCTGAAGAAATATCTACAGTAGCGGAGGTGAAAGAATCAAAATCGCGAGGCAAGCCAACATTCAGTTCCGTAGCCGCCGGTAAAAGAGAAGAGAAGAAGGAAGCAAAAGAAAAGAAAAGTTATGCACAGACGTTGAAGCAAAATAGTGGGTCAGATTTTTTTTTTATCACATATATCGCAGGTTATGAGATAGAATCCAAAAATCATAGATTATTCCCTAATTGAAGATCCTACCAAATTGAGGATGCAGAGCGATTTTGTTAAAGTATTACAATCCCTTTAGAATTAGCCTTAAATCCTACCCTCCCTCACCTCTCTCTCTTCATCTCCCCTCCTATTCATATTTTTTCCTTATTTGATTTATCGGAATTTATTTCTCTGAATATTTTCTTTGAATTTTCTTTTTATGAATAAATGAATTTTCAGGTTGCTGCAAGCATCTTAAACCATTCCTGTTTTGGTACATTCATTGTACCAGCCGCGCTCTCATCTCCAGAGAGTTGTTTTATTCATTTTTTTAATATATTTTAGTTTTATTCTATCTTTTTTATCCAGTCTTTCTGCGACATTGGTTTGTCTAAAATAAATTTGACAGCTTGTTATATTTCTGGGGCAAATATAACGATTTTTGCT
This sequence comes from Dirofilaria immitis, assembly GCA_024305405.1. Taxonomy (NCBI): domain Eukaryota; kingdom Metazoa; phylum Nematoda; class Chromadorea; order Rhabditida; family Onchocercidae; genus Dirofilaria; species Dirofilaria immitis. Next base: position 1,905,154 of record JAKNDB010000079.1, on the reverse strand, counting down.
TTTATGCCATCCTTAGATGCAGTTGCACATTCCCAATTTGTCATAATTTTTAACACTTCTCATCAATATGAATGAATATCCTTCATTTTCATGAAATGAGGACATTCAATATGTTTACACTTTTTAGTGATCTGTACGGAGAAGTGTTGGTTATCCATTATTGCAAGATGCTGTTAATATTTTTTTGAAGATGACTTATATAATCTGAAATTTATGGGAAAGGGTTTAGAGACTACTGACAATAAGGCATGTAGTGAATTGATGAAGTTGTACAAGTAACGAATTGCCTTCCTAATATTTCTAGATTTTTTGAGCTATTATGCTTGCTTGCTTAGTGATAAATATAAACAAATTGTTTATCTTAGTTAACACTTAATCATATGTGGGTAAATATCGGCTCTAGTTAATAAACAATTAAATATGAAATTAAAAATTATCGATAGAAAGGTAATGCTTTACGTTTTTTATTCGTATTTTTAATGGCTTAATACGTCTCTAATCACCTATCATTGAGATTATCTTTTGAGTTATTTCGATGGGAATGTAGATTTGGAAGCTTTACATATCATATTCATATCTTAATAAGATAATAGAAGTGCGAAATCGAAGCACTTATTATCTTCTTCTTGTGATTTAAATTTTACTATATTCGTATTTATTATATAATGTGTTGTTGCATCGCTTATTTATATGTGTATAAAATTGATAGTTTTAGAGATGTAATTATTTCTGTTGTATGATATTAATGTCTAAATATCTAGCTATCTTTGTTTTTGTATAAATTTTTTCATACGTGGTTAAAACTCTTAATGTGATTGATAACGTTCATGTGTCATCATCGTCTCGTGTCAACTTAGTATCAATCATGCACAGAATTTCTTGCGTTTGTTGTATGATGATTATATTTTCACAAATTCGGGCCACACTTTGCTTCTTTTTATGATTATTCTTTCTTATGTTTCTCTTTTTTGTACGTTTTTTATTCCTTGAGCAGAAAAAAAAGTTCTTGGTTTTCCTTTGTATGACAATTAGTGATTAGAAGTAGACGCACACTGTAAATGAGCAAATTTGAATTAATTTATGGTAAAGATACCGAAAATTCGGGAATTAAAAAGAAAAGAAGTATTTTCATAATGGATAGAGTGGAGAATGCCAAGTATTTTTAAAAATTTATAGTGATTAAATGCATCTCTATAATATGAAGATATGATGAAATGAATGGATCGGACAATTGTGGTATATTTGGTTGGGAAAAAAGATACTATTACATAGTTTTCATTTAATAGTTCATCGATAAGGTATAAAGCAAAATTAGAATTCGCGGATATAACAAATCGCGTCTTCTTAACGTGTTTTTCACACCTTGTCAGCATTAACGGTGGAGTAGGACTTCTTGCGACATTTATAATTATGAATTATGTCATATCTACACTTTTTTTGTGCTCATAAATGAACTCTTACCAACTTTCCTTGGAAGCAATTTATTACAGATTCATTACCGAACGAACCAGCGCTTCGTCTCGTGAGTCGACATCAATAACTCTGCCGACATTCAAAGGAATTCCTAGATGATTAAAAGATATGGAAATATTAATTAGCTAATTTGAAAAGAACGTTAAATCAGCTCATCTTAAAGCATCTGTCTCATACAATTCATTCATCGGCCTGGAACATTTAGCTAATTCATTTCTGATATCTTTGTCTTAACACCATAGTTTTTAAGCAATAAACTCTTCTCGGTGATCTATACCACCTGCGTATTTTACTACATCCCAACTTCCTCAGTTTCCACTTCCCCATCCTTCTATTTTAAACATGAGTTACCAAATGTGATCAAAATCCAAATGACATATATTTATTATATTCGATAAAAAACGAAATATCATTTGCCGAGAAATAGTCCTAATAATAACTGATGTACAGTTTCAAATTGCAATCTACACCACCCCATCAATTGTAAATTAATTATTATTGCTAAATTTAAAAACAATTCCGATAACATATCGATTTAATCTAAAAAGAAAATTAGCCACAAAAGGAGATTGCTCTCCACGTTATCATATGGTGGCAAATATGCAAAATATCAAATATTGCCATAACAAAAATATCAGCAATCAAAAATACAACGCAAGTCAAAACTTCCCGCATAGTTTCAGTGAGAATTGTTGCAATAGACCAGTCAAAGTTCAACTCATGGATGATAGATAAAAGCCAATCTTTTAAAGATGCAATCAAGCCTATTTCTTGAATATCTCATACAGTGAGATATATGAAATGGTCCGCCATTTCAGTCATAAAAGTGAGATTTTGACCGGTCGACAACGCATTACTAGTCTGAAAATGCAAGAGAGAACGAAAAGATAAAAAATATAAATGAGATAACAATCATAGGAATCAAAATTATAATTAAGAACATAAATCTAACGATCATAATAGTAATAATGATAATAATAATAACGATAACAAGAACAATGAAAGATATATTCATATGCAATAGGAACCCTGTTTTTGTATCGAAGGAAGTTACTGCCATTTTTGTCGTGAAATGTCACTGCAACTTCATTTCTTTACTACTCCTTATGCTTGAATATCATGGAAAATATCTGGGTAATTTATTTCATCAAAATATGTCTCGTAGTATATCACTACTGAAGTAAAAATAAGGAATTGAGTTTCTTAATTTGTTAGATCGATTTGAATTATAAGTGGTTCCAACATAATCCAATCAGAACACTATCCAAAAATCAAACGAACACGCTAAGTCTCACGACAAAAGGCGATACTAACTGTACAATATCTTATTATCAGCAAACAAAGAGCAATTGGTGCACTGAATGATGATTGCATCAGAAAAGAGCTTAAGGCAGACTTTGAAGACCGTGTACCAACGACATTTAAAAGGAACACAAGCAAATAACTAAGGCTAACAACAAGCAACAACATTCTTTTCGGCTCTCAAATTTTTCTGATCACTCCAAAGCTAATATCGGCTATTTCATCCTGTTTTGTACACTTATATCCTTTCGCGTAGTTCATTATAAATTAGAAACAATAAAATCGATCTTCGTGACATAACAATTTGAACTATTTCGTTTCGCAATGCTTTTGCGATGCGAAGATATAGCGCTACAAAGAGCGAATAACTATTCAATAAAAGTATGGTTCACCTTATAAAGAATTTTTGGATTCCGAATGAACGAAGAATAAATGCGATAGAACAGCCTGAAGTAATAAATATACAAAGAGGAACTACTGGCAAATAAGAGTGGTCTGCTGCTCATTCGGTACCTGGTTTAACATAGACCGAGATCTCTCAGCAGCAGCAGCAGCAGCGGCAGCAGCAGCAGCAGCGGCGGCAGCAGCAGCAGCATCCATATCATTTTCTGAATCAGTATCACGACCGCTTAGTGCACTACTTGCTGCTGGTCCAGACAGTGAGGATGGAGTACCAGGCGTTCCTGGCGTTGTCAGGAAACCACTCCAACTGGTGAAGATGCCTAAATTTATCAGGAAAACAAATAAAGAGTGAAATGTGACAGCCTCGTACTCTCGAAAAGCACTTCCAGATCCGGATTTCTTTTCTCCTCTGTCATTATTTAGAAGAGACTTTATGAAAATTTAATTGGAAAAATGCATATCACTGCCATGCTCTGATAGTTATAATTCTGTCATAAAAATTATTGCAATCTTACATCTCTTGCCACTGTCACAAAAAAGTCCAAATGGCGAACATTTAGCCTCCAAAATTATTCTCCTATATTTTTTCAAAAATTCTGCGAGTATGAATAATAATATGATATAAATAAAAAGTATAATTAACAAAATAACGAATAATATACTTATACAACTCGAATAAATATGCATTTTTATGCATTAAAATATCATGCTTCTGGCATCTAAACCTAAGAAATTTACAATTCAAGAAGCATCAAGAGTAAATAATAAGCTCAGCTTACCTCACGATACCAAAGGCATCTTTTTTCCTTTTACAGTGCTTGCACCATTGATCCTGATTTACAACACCAAATCGAGCTCGGCATTTCTTTTGTTCGCCATTATCTAAAATTTCTGGCTATTATGAGATAAACAAATGGATTACGAACAACCATAGGATAATAACTGAACATCTATAAAATTATTTCGACATTATTCACTTACCAACAGATTTATCACGTTTCCGTTTTTCTTCTTATTTATTGCATAATTTTCACGGGCAGACCACCCGGGGTACTTCTGCATATGTTGCTCTCGATCCGTTTTAGCAAGTTCGTAATACCTTTGTTGTTCTTCTTTTGGTAAATCATGCCATCGCCTACCAAGTTCCTATAGCATTTCCAAATGTAGTGCTTAATAAAAAGACGTAATTTGATCTCCATATAGGATCCCAGCAACAGTAAACTATAAACATAAAAATTTCAATAAACTTCAACCTCTGCCTTAGATTATAGAAAAGATTCAGATTAATTTAGCATACAACCTTATTCAGTTCGGCACTTTGCCTTTCTTTGTAATCAAGTTCTTCCATCAATTTCGGTCTATTCTCTTTCATGAACCACATAAATGCATTCAAAGGTTTTTTATGTGCTGTTCCTATAAAAACCGGAACTTATAAATTATTAAACAAACAATTCAAAAATTTTGCATACGTATCGCCACTGCTGCCAACGAGAATTTTCTGATAAAAAAGCAAATTTAAAAGCATTAATTGGCCCAATCTTGGTGAACAGCGAGTCTGAATTAATGTGAAGTAAAATGTACAACAACAGCAAATGAAAAAGAAAGTTATGATGAAACTAGGAATAAATAAATAAACTAGAATAACACCTACCTTAATTTTTGGTGGCCTGCTTTCGTTCTTCGCAGCCTTGGTGCTGCTAGTACTGCTGCGTGAATTACTGTTCGGCTGTTGGGCTAAGTTACTGGCCATGGAGGTGATCGGTGAACCCATCTGAGGTAATCGCATTTGGTTTATTGAATTCAGTGGATGCGGAGATGTTGCGGCCGCTGCAGCCGCATTCTGCATATTGCGCATCACTGTAGCTGCCGCCAACGGATTACCCTTGGGAGCAGCCGCACCCACTCCGCTACCCTTCAATAGACTCATGCCAATATGGCAATGTGTTCTCACTTCGTATCTCTTCGGAACATATTTGCGCAACTATTATGACTTCAGTGGAGAGTCTGTTTAGTTACTACTTAATATCTTTAGTTCAATATCCCCATAGCTGTGAAAAGTTTATAAAATATCAAAAAATGTTAATTAGGAAAGGAAATTCACAAACCTGAAATAAGGAACTTGGAGAAGCAGGCCCAAAAGGAAAATTCCTATACATTTCGAAGGTTGGTGACATAGTTTGCGCAGCCTGTTGCATGACGAATGCTGCATAAGTCGGCGACATTGAACGAGCATCCATCGGTCCACTCGGCATTCTGCCGAACGGCAAACCATAAGGAGCCTGATTCTAAAATTCAGTAATTTGTTTCAAATTAATAATATCTATGACTGAATTAGAAGAATAAGGAATGCAGTACTAATTCATCATCTGTTACTCATCAGTTATTAAGAGAAACTAGATGATATGAATATGAAATCTAACCACTTCACTTTAATGGCGTTCATTTTTCCTAAAAATAAACCTCAGCTTCAAGATAATGCAGCTTATATTGCTTGAAAGATTATCAAATTTAGGTTAAGTACTTTTCTGTTTAGAAATGCACCTCAAATTTATCTTTTGTAATTGGAAGATTCGAGTGGTGAAATGATTTATTCCATAAGTCGTTAATATAAATTACTAGTACTACATACTTCGTATTCCATTTGTTTAGCATTAGAATGAAAAGCTACTTCTCCTTTGTCATTTCCATTTTTTATAGTCCATATAATAATAAAATCCATTCTATGTAGTAGTAAAATTAAATTCTCTTAGAAAAGCATACGGCTATCACAATAATCTCTTGCTTTAATCATCACTGCTTCGTTTCCTGTGGACATATACTTTTAATTCCTATAAATCCCAATAATTAAGTCTCGAAGACTACCCATAAGCAACTACCGATAAGTGATATCAGTACATTCTTCGGTATTATGAACTAAGTATACTGCCCATTTGCAGCTATTTGTGCTTATCATCTGACTCTTCCATTTTACTCTCTCACAAATTTGAATTTTTTGCACGAAGGAAATTCTTCCTAGCGAAGCAAATTATTATTTGCAAATATTTATTTATATCTGCTTGCTTTCTATTATTTAAATAGAATAAGAGACAATAAAACACTATATGAAATCTGATTTCTAAGTTAGAATAGTATTGTTAATAATTTTTTAATGATATTGAAACTTCTAACTAAATACTCAGAATCGATAAGCAAAATCATTGAAATAATAAATGCTCAAAGAAGCATGCTCTGTATTCTTTAAGCAAAATGACTAAACAACATTTGAATTATACAAGAAATTATTGCATAACTAAAGCAAATGCTAGAATGCTACTTTATGAGCAAATGCAAGCCTACTAGCTTAGCAAATATTTGAAAAGGCTTCCATTAATTAATACTATCGTTCACGATCCAACTTTAGTCTTATTCCTTTTTCTTTTCTCATTGTTTTACTTCTATTGTCGTTCTCAGAAAAGCATATTCTTGGCAAATTTAATCTTTTAAATTTTTTCATTTTTATTTTGTTTGTAATTTTTCCCAATTTTTTTCCTGATATACATCTAATTTAGTATTTACCCAAGAGATGACTGAAAATGAAATGGTAAGGAAAGAAAACCTCTCACTTCATGCATCACTACTAATCATAACCTCTCTTTCCTCATCTATATTTTTTCTTGCTATTTATCCAAGTAGTATTATTCAAATCCTCAAAATCCTTATTGATTATATAAGAATGATTCTCGACAACAGTATTCTATCCTCTCTCTGATGATACAAAAGCTAGCTTTCTGTGAATTTTGTGTTTTATTCAATTCAGAGATCAATATCAAAGATCTGTCTGTAAAACATTTCATAACACAAAAGGATTCATAGCTATTAATGTTTGATAACAAGAAGCCGTGAAGCGAAGCTATCGATATTCTAATGGCTCTCTTTTATCGACTGCTACTTTTTGAAACTTTGTTGCAATTATTTATGAAAGATAGCCATCGTCACTTTTTACTCTTTGATTTGAGCTTCCAAGAAAATAAATACCTGGATTTCCCAACACAACATATCATGTACGACGTATACGTAAGGAGGAATTTTGTATCGACCTAACATATAAAAGAGAAACCTAGAGAAGGCTCAGTGCATCAGTTAAGTATAATACGTCCACTAAAGGTTAGTCAGAGTATTAGTAAATTTGTTAAATTAATGCACTTCATCAAAAGAAACAGATCAGAGCAATACGAGTCGTTTTCCGCTTCCGCCTTATATGCTTTCAGTCCTTGCTGTTACAGAATCAGTCATTATGCTATTTTTGAGCAAATCTTAACCCATAACTTAGCTCTCCTACAGCCCGAAATTATACATAATCAGCGTGCATCAATCATCCAAGAAGCCCTTTTAGCTTATTCCAAACCGGGCAACACATCGCACATTTCATTTTTTCACACATTTTTTCGAAGGGATTTCTGGTGCTCATCTGAACAATGTTAGGATTATTAATTGCCAGTTCTTCAATCTTTAGCTTACTCTCTTGGTTTATTTCAAGCTGTTGAAGCAAACTCAGCTAAAAATATGCTATGAAATGGTTTATTTTATTTTTCTAAATATGAAAAAGCATGCCACAACTCTCTATCTCAGATTTTCTCATCTAAATTAAATTTGAAGCTGGTTTGAAACAACGCAATGATCTTTCAACTTTCAGTTATATTTTTGAGAAATAATGTATTTCCTAGATCAAAGTAATAATATCAAATCCATTCAAGTTTACTTCCAGTCCTTCGCCGTTCTTTACACCTATTAGAAGATGAAATCGGATTTATGCAAAAGTCTCACTACATTACATTATAGCTTTATTTTTAGTTCCAACAATTCCATCGGGAGAAGTCAAATTCTATTTATAAAAACATCTAAATAAACATAAAAGACTATAAGAGCTCACCGGTAGGAAGAATGGATAAAACAGTGGCAGTGGCCCATATGTTGGAGATAGAGTGGCAGCTGAAAAAGTTGGAAAAGTCGGCGATGGCTTCACGAAAGCGCCAGGCTTCGAACCTAGAAGAAGCATAAGTTTCATAAATTAAATATATTATGCAGGATATGTATATAAAACATTAATAAGAATAAGCACAAAATCTCGCAATTCTAATGAAATCAATCTTTTAATTCATAGCTAATGAATATGTTTATGTTTCATATGGTTATATATGGCATAAAACAGTGACCTTAGGATGACAACAAACAAATTATTCTTTTTAATTCACTTGCTCCTCAGAATTATCAATAGTCTTGAACGTTTAAAGTCTAACAATTACAATTTGTACATAGTTGACAGATGATATGATTTACTGAAATGTTTTTAAATGCTATCAAATACAACAAATGAAAAAATTACTATAGAAGAATTTTTGAAAATAGAAAGCAAATGGTAAAAAGTACCACCATCTCCTTAAATAATGAATAACCAACAAGTGATTTCACTTAGCTATAAATCTCATTAACCTCAAAAGATAAGCAGCTAGTAACGAGTATTTCAGTGACTGATGAAGTGTGACCATAATAGAAAAGAAATCAAATGAAACGAAATCTACTGCTTTTTTACAATATATAATAGGTTTTGATTGAAGCTCAAAAAAATACGAAAAAAAATGATTAGTATTAGTGTCGCTACGTAGGAAAATAATATTATCATTAAAATTCTTAACATTGCAAGCAGAAGTGGCATTAATCTAAATATTAGACTGACTTCATATCTCATAGCCATCCTTTAGCTGAAAGATGCACTATAAAATAAATTATCACAACGAGACGAAATTTTCAATGCAAAAAGTCAGATGGAAAGTGTACAAGGAGCAAAAGGAAACATCTCATTCCCAGAAAAGCAATATGTCTATTGGTTGCAAAAAAATACAAAAAACCAGAAAAAAGCTCTTGAATGCGAGAACTATGATCATTTTTATTTCCCTAATTCTTTTCCCTCTCATTCATTTCCTCGGCCACTTCCCCAATCTACCACTTTACCGTTTTTATAGCTCTTGCATGAAGATTGAGATAGATAAGAATTATGAGCGAAGTTCTAATTAATGCTATTGCTATCAGAACAAATGACTATAGTTATATATTTATGCTCAAAAGTTATCAATTTCTCATGGAAATAAACCATAAGCAAGATCTGCTACACATAAGCAACTTTTCATCGTAGTTTATTACGTTATACTTTATTATGCTACTGTCAAATTCGTTGAATATCGAGTAATCATCTCAAGTTTCTAAAGAATATGTTTAAATGTTACGTCGGTTTTACCTCCCATCAAAAGAAAAAATAACATTTGCGTCATTAGTACCACCAAGCTTTTATCAATTTTTAGCAAATCTTTTTGTTTTTTATCATAATCTACTATTATGATCTATCTTTTATCATGTTCTTATCGCTGTTACTCGTTATCACTTTCTTTTCCAGTGTCATCATATTATCACTACCCCACAATTACCATCTTCTTTTCATATAATGTCTACCTTTCATTTACAGACGAAGCAGAGACTGCTTACACAATACAACTAAAAATGTACGTCGTTAATATATGCACGAAAGGAAAATAATAGATAAAACAGAATGGAAAAAACTAGCAGCTGTGTTGCTAACAACTTCTAAACATAAAGAATCAAATGGGTGATGTAGCATAAAAAGGGAGATGAGATATGGACGAATATCACACACAGTTATTACAGAAACTGCATCTTCTCTAAACCTACGAAGCAACCATATTCTTGAGACGAAAGCAAAGTGCTATGACTAGAGATAATAACCATTCTCATATTGATCAAAGGAAACAGGGTAATTGATTGGTCAAATACAACATCATGTAAGAGCTTAAGTATCCATAAGAAGCAAAAAATAAAAACAATCACAACGCAGAACAAATAGTATTATAAGGAGAAAAAGCAGGAAAAATTGCGACGAAAATCAACACTGCTATCAGTAGATCAAATCCAAACAAACAGACAAAAGTGGACAGAACACAAACGATGCTTATTCTACGAATAATTTTATTTACTACAGTTTAATTCAACTACATTAGAATATACCTTCTTTCTGCTCACTTATTTAACTTCAGCCTATCCATTTACCATTAGAATAAAGTTGCTTTTAAAGCAAATTAGTTAAAATCACTTAATTCATTACAAACGTACAGCACAAACTGATCTAGACTTATTGTTCGCTATTTAATATACACATATAAGAAACAGTACATATTAATTTTCAATTATCGTCCCAAAGAAAGAGCTCAAAATGTTTCTATTCATATCTAAATCAATATCACACAACATAATTGTACTTGGAAAGTTCTGCGACAGTGTAAGCACTCTATGCAGTAATTCGAGATTGAATTTTTAGATATTCTGTTGATTAATGACTGCTGGTTGCTTGCTGGTGGTAAAATGAATAATTAGGGCTTTAAGAAAAGTCAAACCGATAATAGAGGAAGATGGCGTCCTTGTTTCCAACTCAGTCTCCAGGGCCACATCTTTTTGTCTTCTGTTAACTGATGCGACGACTGCGCCGTTTCTACGTCATCCGCATCATTCCTGTAAAATGCAACTGTTCATAACGATTTTCAGCCAGTTTCTATAATGATAAAAATTTTACTTCAGAGCGGCCTTCAAAAATAATTTTAAAAGTTCTTAATAATTCTTACATACTGGCGTATCGTCCTATTATCTTTCTAATTCTTGCATTTATAAATGGACATATTTAAGTCTATATTTCACCTCGTATTAAGAGCGAGGTTACTTCTGTGCAGTTATATAATAGGTAAAATATTAACGACGAAAAGAAATATACCGAATAGTAGCGACGTAAATGAAATTATTATTCCAAAATATGGTGTAGGGTTTTTTTTCAAATGGAATTACGATATAGTGTATTTTTAACAGACAAAATGAAAATAGTAATGGAAAAAATATACATGCCTTACAAAACCAAGCAAATTATTTTCCCCAATTCAGAAAAAAGAAAAACGAACAGACAGGTGACTTTTTTAGAAAAATTAAAAAAATCATGGAATATAAAAGTATGCATTTCGCTTGTTCCTACTATATAGATTTATTTATAAAATGATCAAAAAGCCATTTTCAACCAAAAAGGGCGATTTGCACATCACAAAATGAAATGCCCATTACGCTTGCTTCAGTCTAATAGATTATATAAAGCGTATACAAAAACTATAAAAATATTGATAGACTTTTGCAGTTATGAGGATGTGCCTCATAAAATTTTTTTATTAACGTCAAAAAATATCTAACAGGAAAATTTCCCAAATGTATGCAACATAATAGAGAAGCAGTAACTATAACTTCAAGACTTATATTAATTTTACTTGGGAGTACGATCCAGAAAACTGAAGTACATGAGACTAATACTTTATGGAGTACTAATTCCAATAAACGCTTAGCCTAGTCATTTAGATACAATCTTCTTCTATGGATGTTTCTGAACAAGCCCAGCAAAACAAGTTCTGCAAAAATGCTGAAGCTGGTTCCATTTCTATGTTTGCAAATTCTCAAAAAGTGAAAAAGCAAACATGGAAGAGAAGAGAAAGTAAATAAAAAGCAATATCGGAGCCGACAAAAACGACTACTTCGCATGAAGTTTGTTTGTTGGCTGACAGAGCATCCTTCTTCTCATCTTCCCCTCCTTCTTCCTTCCTTCACTCACCTGTCAACTTTTTATTTAAATTTTATGGTATTCGGAAGCACAAGATATTATGACGAAGAAAAAATACTAAAGAAGAAAACAGCAGAAAGTATTAGGATCAGTATAATTTACTCTATCTTAACTACTGGCTAATGGAATTTACGAATAAAATTACACAAACCTGCGGAAGACTTTCACTTCATCGGCGCCATCATCAGCAGCGCTACTCATAGCGGTAAATTCCGCAGGATACCCACTGGAGAGATTGTCGGCAGTATGCGACCAACAATAACACCAATGGATAAATGAGCAACAGTATTAATAGTGACAGCAACAAGAAGAGCCAAATGGCGATAACAGCAAGAGACGAATAATAATAATAGGCAATGAGAAAGATAACCAGGGCCGGCAGCCAACCGACCCTTCTGGCTCATTCGATCCGTGATACCACAATGATAGGTGGTATTGCTGCTGATAGTCGCGGTCAGGCCAGGATAAATCCCAGAACGATATCGGTAGCCTACACTTTTCCGTCTTTCTTTTCTTCAGAGATGCCTGCAACAATACAATTATCCGAAGTATTCTCCCATAATTCATCCTTATCTATGCGTAAAAGTCCCCTTCCCTCTCCCACCTCAATCAGTCCGGTCCATTCCGTTCAATTAAGTTCGGATCGGATCGGTTCTTCCAGTCAGTCACAACTACTACTAGTAACAGAGACACATAGACAAACCTTCCTTTAGATCCGCCCGTCTCTCGCTCCTTTTCTACATATATTGCAAGAGATGAAAAAGTACCACTTCATTGTTGTATTCAATGGAGAGCTCAGACGGTGAAATATATTGCAGAGAGTTTAGGTATGGAAAAAGATACAAGACGAGAGACAATCATACAACTGTAATATAACCAGCTGGACAAATGATCAGAATAGTGGAGAAGGGAATGTGTTTTCTTCATTGCACGTCTATGGGGTAGGAATGCACGTCTTGACAGACTAATAGGAAGAAGACACATTATAGATGATGTCGACCACCAAGTGAGAAAATCGTCAATCCTGGAACTTTACGTATGTTCTCGAGAAGTTATAAGCATATAGAACGCTTAGTTTAAGAATATCTTCCCTAGAGACTTTCCGAATCTTTCCGTCCCTCTCCATTATATCCATTTTATCTCCTTGAAGAGAACGCTTCTCAGCCATTTTCATTACTATCTTTTATCCTTCTTCGGATTTCACGTGTGTGCTTCTTTTATCTCTATCCCCAGTACATAAAATTAGAAATAATTACGGATATGGAGACTTGTTTTAAGAGAACCCTTCTGAGACGTTAAATTTGGTAATTTTTGATGGGCGGAATATCTAACTAGGACGAGCTATTATAATATAATGAAGATGCGCAATAAGGCGATCAATTTCACTCTCGTCTAGGTTCAACGAATATGTGGTTTTCATGTTATTATTGAACTGTTAAACTATATAAGTGATATTCTTTTTATTATGTTTCTTCATAAAATAATATGTTGGAAATTATCTCTCGACACTTTACTTTCTCACCGTTTGTCTGATATTTGCCAGCAAGATTTATACTTTTGATTGAAAATAAGAAAGGCTTTGTGTTTTCTTTTAATCCCTCCAACCTGATGACATTTTGCTTAGATATATATATATATATATATGCTATTGCTAGCTTATTGCTGGTCTCAAGATTATGTTCTGCTTAAGACTATTGCTCATTGCTGATGATCGCGAGATTATATTCTGCTTAAGAAAAGATCTTAAAGATATGATCCGAGTAAATAATAGAAGAATTAGTCGCACGCTGGAAATAAATCTCTGGCACAAATGGGTAAAAGGATAAATGAAGGGATGAAATAAGTTGGCAAAACGGAACGAAATGTCAACATAGGATGGAGGGAGAAAAGCGGGCGGGAAGGAAAACAGCTGCTGCGGTGTCCATTCAAATGGACCGTATAAAGAAGTGGACGGGTATTATAGGATCCTCCAAGAGCTCCGACCTGTCAACCTTTTTAAACATACACACATGTACATAATGGCGAAACGGATAGGGAAAGAGGAAATGTTCTGCTTGGCGGGAACCTCAATGAACCCCAAATGGACAGCTCTTACCAACAGCTCGCCGTTTACCTCTGTCCTTCTGGCCTTCTGGCCCTTTGCGAACCCTGTCATTACCCTATTGCCCATCTACCCGCCTTATTTCCTATCTTCCTTTCCTTTTCCTACTTCTATTTGAAATTCAAAATATCCATCTATTGACACAATAAGTTACGATATATAATGATTGATAAGATGATCGGTTTATCCGTTTGCTTGCTTGTGTTATATTGAAAACAGAAAAAACGAATAGAAAAGAGAAAGTCTATCGGAAACAGACATTACTTGAAATTTACAATGTTGAAATCGGATTACCGATCCATCATGGATACATCATTCCAAAAAGCCTTCGCCTAATCATTAAATTATAATATTTCGTTTAAGCAATTTTTTCATTAAGCTAATATTTTAACAAACTAATAGCATGAATGTTTCACTGGAACCGATCGTGTCACTTAGGGAGATGGAAGGAATGCCATCTTTTGAATTATTCAGAGCTTTTTAAGATAAATCGTAATGCTCTACATTCGACGATTTTAATATCCTTATATTCATCGATATTGGGATAATTTGATTTCAGACAGTTATATTAATAAGATTTGTTTTCTACTATTATACCAACTCTTCCAAGAAACAAAATTATTAGAGAGCGATATTATGAGAATCTCCGTTATCTATTTAATAATTGGAAATAGCTAATTATTTGACAAATGGAAGCATGTATGGTAAGTAGACCAAATATAACAATTATCCCATGAAAAAGGATTTCTGTATTCTTTCTTTTCTCTCTCTCCGATTTCATTCATCTTTAAACAGGCATTCAAATTACTAATTCGGAATGTAGTATGCGGCCATCTATGAACAAAAATATGGGAGATGAATCCCTGAATTCCTAAAATTTGTCACTACAAAAATGACAGACCTCTTTTTCGTGGAAATTTGAATTTTTCATTTACGATTATTTCCCGAAGACCTTGAAAGAAACAAATTTCTCTTCTTCTCTTCCTCTTTCTTCAATAGTATCCAGAATAGAACAAGTTATCTCATCACCTCCCATGTAGATAATTATCGTACAAACAAACGATAATGTCACTAATTGATGATATTCACCAAAACAACTGCCAATGAATAATTTGAATTTTTTTGTTGCATATGTTTCTCAGAAACCAGTTCCATGTGGTTTCGTTTCACTTCATACTAACGGTCGGCAATGATAGAAAAAAGTTGTTACCAAATTATAGGACATTATGCAAACTATAATTGCACAATTTAATTTATCTGGGCATAAAAATTTTGAAGAAAATATCCTATGGTTTCAAAATAATGGAATATGCAGCTGTGACATGCTTATTCTATCATCTCTCTTTCTCTTTCTCCTGTTCTCTCCTTATCATCTTCCAGTTTCCAAGATTCAAAATCTTTTGTTTTTTCTTCAAAATGAAGAAATAATATTGAACGAAGAGGGAAGGGAACGAGAATGAGATCACATTTAACAACGATGAGTGATCATTAAAATGATAAACTGTTTATGAGCATTTGCGCACTCAAGAGTATTCTTAACTGAATGTTGATGTGAACTGTTGAGCTTCATTTGATGTCACTGATATCTGATAGGAGAAAGAAAAGCTTGAAAAAGACAGATGATATTTTAAGAAATATAATTGCCAGAATATTTCTGAACTATGAAATTACGATAACCTTAATTCGAACAAACACTGGTTCAATTGATAAACTAATAAGGTTTGAAATATTAATAAGAGGCAAATTTGATTTTGATTTACCAAGATGATGCCAAATTTAAAACAATAAGCTGACATTTACCTGACAAAATTATTAGGAAGAACTGATATTCGCAGCCTTTCTCAAAAAAGTTTTCCTATCTTCAATTTTACTGCAAAAAAAAAAGAAACTGAATCTAACAAGAGATCAGTGAAGTGATTCATTGTAAGTCACATTTTCACGACATGCTAACAAATGTAAAGGTCAGACAGAACTGATCCGCGAACGCTATATTATTCTTTTGAATAATCTCAGTCTTTATTATCAATAATCGTAAGAGATGTAAATTGATCACAAGAAATGGTGAGACAGAGTTCATAAGAAATATTCAAGAGCTGCATCAGGATAGTAAATGGAATTTAAATACAAATTCATAACAATAATAATAAATGATACTTTTTTTTGAAAGAAAAGTGATAGATTTATCTTAATTGGCCTTTGTAGCAATAACTGATAATTGGACACGACTGTTATTGCTTCTTTCGAGAATAGCTATTTTATCTAAACTAGCATACCATTATCATTTAATTTTAAATACTTTATAGCACGAATTATTATATTATTAATAATATACCTTTGCTATAATATACCCTCTTGGTGTTGTCAAGATAATTTTTACATCCAAATGATAGCTTTCTTATTGGGAATCAAACGTTCCCTATTTTTTTATCTCAAATATCAAAGCTTGAATAATCTTTAATTGTCTCACTCAAAGATTTCATTAGTCGATCGGAGTTTCTATAAACTCAAGAGTGGATTCTATAGAAGGAAGAAAAACACAATTAGAAAAATTCAGTCTCCTTGCATGTTTTCGACAACACGATAATATTGTTTCAAATAATATTCCAAACAAGAGCATATCGGAATGGGAGACGTACTTCTTCCTATCTTTTTCTATAGTACTAAAAAGTAAAAATTTAACACATCAGAAGAATGATACATTATATTTAGTATCGCAGGAGTGGCACTGAACATGGCGTCCTTTTATTAGATGATAATGAGCCAAGAACTAGGGACAACATCCGGTGAAAGACTTACGTCTATTTCACAATTTTATTCTTTCATATTTGATGTTATTCGTTCATGCTTTATTTGTCTTTTGTTATTCATTCGCCTTCCTTTTGCAAATTATTGACGAAAATTCATCCACATCTGGATAGACCAGGTCTTAGATGAATCTTTGTCCAAATTTTTCTTGAATGACAAAAAGCAAAGAAATAGTAAACAAGGACGTTTACCGAAAATTTCAGTTATGGCGAGAGAAATAAGCTTTGAATAATAACACTAAGAGCTCAGAAAGAGTTCGATAAGTAAAATCAAATTGAATCATCTAAAGAACCTTTATTTGCTGAAGGTTTTGCAGAAGCCACTGAATCGCCTTTATTAAGCATTTGTCTCTTTTAAAGAATTTCACTGAATATTTCCGAATTCATAAATAGCAGAATGAGTTTATTATTGAGATGAATCTCTCCTTTGACAAATTTATGAGTGCTTTAGCAAGTAAGAAGATAAGTCGAAACGAAAGAAAAGTAACAGGTAATTAACAGAAGAATCATTGAAAAAGAATCAAGACGGAAGATATAGATCATAAAGTAACTAAATTTTGAACCTCTTTGAAGATAGAAAATAGCGAATTTCCAATCTCTATTCCCGATTTCGAGTCAATTCAAATTAAGCAGAATGAACAAATAACTTACATAGTTTATGCGAATATATAATTGAAAAATTACAATAAGTTTCTACCTCAGTGTTAGCATAGGCACGTCTTCGTGAACAGCAGAATTCTAAAAAATTATGTACTTCTATATTCTCACATTTTATCTCGAATATTATAAATGCGGTGATCTGATAGCGACCCATCATATCATATATATTATTTGATCGACCAACCGACTGTTTGACCAAAATCATAATTTTTTCAAAACAATAGTTATCTATTTCTCCTCAGAATACTAAAATAATTTTTGAAATCATTTAACAACAGTACATTCCTGTATGTTTCATAGGACCAACACTTGTGTCCTAAGAAAAATCTCTAATTGTTAAAAGAATTAGAACAATGTATTACAAATTTGAATATACAAAACTGCAACAAGAAAAAGCAACTGTTCAGTGATTAGATGATATTCATTTCCCTGTCACCCTTAGTCAGATCGTAATCTCATTTTACCCTTCTGTCCTACTAGTTCTGATAAGGCATATGAGCTTTGTTCTCGACAATGGCGCCTACAACCACTGTAAGATAGATTATCTAGGCAGTATGACAATGTCCCAATTCTGATGAAGATTAAATATGCCCAACAGATCTCTCATGTAACCCAACTCATTACACTAAATACAACCAACTGCACATATAACAAAATGTTACGAAGGTTGCTAAGAAATGATCTTAAGCAGGTTTTTAATAACAAATCAGAAAATAGAAACCAAGCCTGATTATTACAAAAACATACTTCAAAAATGTTTGACTGAGAGAATAAGTATGAAACTCATTATACTGCTACTGTTTTTCTGTTCACAAAATTACCATTTAATCAAATTACTACATAGTCTCTTAACTTAATTTCATCTTTCCATTTGTTCGTATCCCCTCTAAACCTTTTGCTAATGTTGTTCTATTTTGAACAGAACAAAAATAAAATGAATATATCAGAAAATCGTTTTTTTTTCATTACAAGGGTGCAAAGTGCATAACATCAAAACTAGCATTTAATACTTCTTGCTAATAAGTCTTAGAATAGATTTTACAAGTAATTCGAACATTGTGCAAATAAAATAAAAGCAAATTTGATTACAAATGTATGTGCTAGGAAAGATAAGTACAAAATGGAAAATAGGATATTTATGCAGGCAAAATGGGAGTAGAGGTAGAAAATTTTAATTTTAATTTTTTTTCTTTTTCAAAGATGAATATCATCTTAAAATATAATTGTGGAAGTATTTGAAATCAATAATTTCTCTTTGAGTTCAACTTACTCTATACAAAAGGTCACGAAAAGTTTGAAGCACCATTTACAATATTATTGCCACGATCCAGCTGTGACTGCAAGCTTCGCTGATATTCTTCCACTCCAAAGTGCTTTCTCAAACTAAGTCACAATTTCTCATCGATACATCTCAACAAATGATCAAGCACGTCCATGCTCGATATTTCTGCAACAAACAATTATTTAATCTCCTATTTATACAAAATCTAAGAGATAAATGGAAGCATCTGAACAAGTGAATGAGTCTATATGAAGTAAAAAAATCATAAATAAGAAAGAAATGTCTTCGACAGTTAGATCGGTCATGTCTATTGAGGCAACATAATGACCGTTTGACCTTTCCTTTCGGAGGAATCCCTATTGATTCCTCAAATCGAAGTAAATATTTCTATATATAATATCTCATGTAGTTGGAATTATTCGAATATCATCATTTCCCACACTTCAACACTCACGTGCTTCCCACACGTCGTACTTAACAAGCAAATCAACGTATAAACACGATACTTACGTCAACAGTCAGAAGTATCGACAATTTATTACTTTTTTGTCTAATTCGCTATCATCCTTCTCTGACGATACGCTGTTTACAAAAAGTTAAGCATCTTTGTATCCTCTTATTTTGTACACTCTCTATTTCTAACTTTAGTTGTCGATAGTTCAATGTCTCTGAATTTGTTATCATTTATTGTCATTTTTGCATTTCTGTTGAAGAAGAGCGTATTGGTTTACTAATTTTTACTGGCAATTTAAATAGGTTAGAGGGAATTAAATTAGGTTAGAGAAAGTCGAGAGACAGGTAATAAATTAAAAAAAGTTAAGTTAAATTAGATGTTAATTGTAAATTAAAAAAAAATTAATTCAGGTTAAAGAGAATGATTAAAAGAAGATAATTGTAAATTAGAGAGAATAATTCAGGTTAGATGAAATTAAAGTTTACATTAGAAGAAATTAATTGTAAATTAGAGAGAATTAATCCAACCTAGAGAAGATTGAGGTAAATTGTAAGTTAGAGGAATTAATCTAGGCTAAATGAAGTTAGAATAAATTATAGAGTAGAGAGAGTTGAGTTAACTTATAGGAAATTGGAATAAGAGCTTATGGTAAGTTGTACATTAGAGTTTGAAGCAATTTAGAGGTAATTAGAGAAATTATAGGTTAAAGGAAATTAATTTAGTTAGAGATGTGAAATTAAAAAAATAAGAAACAAAGATTTTATCAGAATTCCAAGGATTAATACAATTAGAATCTATTAGTAGATCCTCATTAAGATACTTATTCTAGAATTGTATTTTTATTATCAAGTGAAGTTAAAATGTTATTTAAATCTTGTTGTTATTTGAGAATTTGAAGCAGATATATTGGAAAGAGATCATATTCAGTAGCCATATTATATCTATTTTTAGTTAAATTATTTTATCGATTATTAGTCTCTGATAGGATATGGAAATTATCATAAATATTTCATAATGAACAATCTGTTCTCGTTTATTTTAATCTGTTCTCGAATAAATTTATCTGAATGATAAATTTTAAATTAGAAGTGAAAAATATCAGAATGCTGCACATCTCATCTTAAAAATCATAGCTCTATAACAAATATTTTTCAAACTTTGCAATCAAATTAGCTAAACAAAATATATATATATAAAGGAATAATTAGTAAGGATAAAAGTATGTATAAAAAAATTAGCATTCATTTCACTTATTGCACATCTCTTCTTAAAATTATATTATTACCAACGCGTATGCATCTATTTAGAAGTAGTATAAAGTAATTAAAATTCTGACGTAACTATACATGTTATTGAAACTTATAAAAATGTATACGTAAATACGTATCTTACTATAAAATAATTGAAATGCAGACGTAATTATACGTATTACTGAAAGTAGACGTAAATGCGTGTCTTACTGTAGAATGATTAAAGTGCAGACATAACTGTAATTAAGGTGCAGACATGAATACGTGTCTTACTGTAAAATGATTAAAATGCAAACGTAACTACATGTTTTAGAGTGAAATATAGAATTAGCTATGTAAAATTTTAGGAATAGAATTGTTTGACTAATAAAACAGTTCCATCAAATATCATCCTATTAAATCATTTTCCTTTCTATTGTCTTAACCTTTGACATATTTCATTCTTCCTTGCAATAAGTATGCTGCATTTCAGACCTGTATAACCCATATGGTTTACGTGGTGACTATTTTTTCTCACTTACACTGCTTTTCTTAGTATTTTATTAACGTTTGTCTCTTTGCTCTCGAAAACATTCATTTCTTCAAATTATTTTTATTTCTTTAAATTTTTTTTTTTATAAAAAAAACTTAATAGATAAAAAATAGTTTGGGAAAAATTCAGAATACATTATGTGATGTCTTTCTAACTTACTTTCTTCTACTACTCTTATTATACTACTTTTTTTCCTTTTTAAAAATTTAAAATCATTTTTTGTGATATTTTCAATAAATAAGAAGCGAAAAAATGATATAATCAATAGACGAGAAATTCATCAAATCTGAAATTACAGTACCCATTTAAATCTAGATTGAATCATGCCTTAGTGCCAATATTAACTGAATTATTCGACAGACCTGTTGCTATCTTTCTTGATTGATTACGTTCTAATTATTGCTAATATCATTATTCGTAGGCTTTCATAACTATTCGAATCAAGAAGAATAATTATTCTTATCAGTGAAACATAAGAATGATTTGAGTAATCTGAAGATCTATTCAGCCATATTTTATTTATCTGATGATATAATTCAGAATGAAATGATAGCAAATATTATCAGATGGATATTGCTGTTGGTGCTATGTATACTTCTGCAGGATTTTCTGCAAGCAGCATTGGATTGCAATGAGACAGAATGTGGCCCTCGAGTGAGTAAATGTATGCTACTTAAAGCTTGCAACTGTTCTATCAATCGTGATAGTATTTTGCATAATAATTGCTCGTGTTGCAATGAATGCATTCAATGCCTTGATAAGCAATACATGCAATGTTGCGCTTGTGTTGGTATGTCATATTTTTATCATTTATCAAAAGATATCACTAAATGAATGCTGTATAATTGTTCATAATTATATATATATTGTTATAACACAAGAAAATACTTTAATGAAGCTGTTAATGCTGTTGAGGTAAAATTCAAAATTAGTTTCTGCTTAAATTTCAAATCGAAAATTAAAAAAATTTTGTTGCACACTACAAATATTGAAAACAAATGTTTCAGTAGCCTCTTCAATAATGAGATTTTCTAAAATAATGCTGCTCACTTAATTTATTTTCATCCATTTTCTTTTTGATTAATGCAATGGTAGAATTTTATATTTGCGTCGTTGAAATTTAGCTTTGTCTATTTTTATTGCAGGACTATGTAATCCACACAAAGAATCACTGCATCTGAACAGTTATGTCGATCGATTCGACCAAGACGATGAAGATATCATCGTTTTCAACAAGGTCGCACTGTATGTTATTCTTTGCAAAATGCATTTTAAAATTTATTTGCCAGAAAAGAAGAATTTCATTTGCTCTTATATATCTAATGTTAAGTAAGTTATTAACAATACTCATTTATAAATAATCAAAAGGAAATGAACTAATTTGCGACTTATGTACAAAATAACTAATAGTTAAATGCAAAATGTGTTATTTCACTTGATATATCATCTTTAACTGGCAAGTAAACAGTTAATTGTAAGTAATTAAATCATTATAATTTATATATAAATAATATCCTAGTTGTAAATGAATTTACTTTAGAGTGAATAAAGTTGGCACGACATATACATTTCCAACTTTGCGCGAATATTTGTTTGATCGCAGAGGTATATTCTCATATTGTTGTAATTATATGTTGGAGCACTTTTTTCCTCTACAGATTAGTACAGTTGAACTTCGCGGTAATTAGGAGTAAAAAATGATTTTTAAATTTCAGATCAAAATATGAAAGTATTAGAGAGGACTCACCGAGAAACGAATTGCACAGTAGTTTACCTTGACAAGTGCATGTCGCATAAGCAGTGCAGTCGGCAGTGTTTAGTGAGTTAACTTTTTATTTTTCAGATCATTGCTTTGCTGCATTAGTTGAACCAGTTTTAGTTCTTATATATAAACTTATAATAGAAATGATGGCATTATAGATTCTTGGCGCATCTATGCTTCGATGGTTTCATACGGGTTGTTGCGAATGTATCGGACATACATGTCTTCCATACGGTTCAACAACAGCACGGTGTAAATATTGCACTGATTTTGATGATTCCGATATGTTTGCTAGACAAACTGAGCTTTGACTTTTCCAACAGCAAAGCTTAGATTGTAATTTTGCAGAGCTGCAGTGAAAAAAGTTTTCTAGATCTGTAATGAACAGCTTTGCCTTTAAAAATGAAAGTGATTTAATTTTTCGGTTATAAACCATTGTTTAAATCCTGTAGATTATTTAGACTGTGTGTAATATACTTCAAATAAGGGATATTTATTTTCTTTCATCATATATACTGTTCAATTTTATTGGTGTTCTCAATATGAATAATGTTGTAGTTGAAAAATTACATAACGTGAGCTAGTAATATGAGATTCCTAAGGTAAACGTTTGTGCATTTATTAGCGATCTGTGATCACAAAATTTGAAATTTATTATTCTGTTTTTTTCTTGTTTGTGTTGTTTTTTTAAATGTTATTATCGAGTGCAATGAAGTATTGATTTTAAAATACAATGATAAATCGAATTGTGTATAATTGAATTTGATAAATTGCAATACATTCATTTTCAAATATTTTGCATTTTTGCTAAATGAATTGAATTCAGTTTAATGCTAATTAGATGATGCATTCATATATTTAATTATTCTGATCGTTGCAAAGGACCCAAATATAAAGTTTCCGGAAGCGTTTATTCCAAAATTTAGTTTAAACTTTGGTAACTTATAACTTTTTGTCCTATCAAGATTATCAATTAAAACATTTTCTTTTCAACTTAATCCTACATTCGTTTAAGTATGCAATTTGTAATAGAATGAATTGAAATTAACATTTTAATTTTATGCAAATTTAACTGATCGTAGTACTATTCGTTGTTTATCTCATTTACTTCTAGAAAATAGAAAACAAAACAGTGGTTGAGTTAAAGTTGCAGGTGGAAATTGATACTTTGCTATATCGATTTACTTGGGAAATAAGACGACGAGCAAACTAACAAACTAAGCTTTTAAATTTCAATTTCGAACTTTTTGGCATGGGAATGCCACCGATAATTACGCTATTATCTTTGACGTCGCAAACATTGAGGAGAGTAAGCAGTATGTCGCAAGGTTTAATTTAATTAATGAATTTAGCATATGTTTGAAAGATATTCCATAAGCAATAAATGCCCTTACTTTAATAGTTTACCTTTAAATATCCATTGAATTCATAATAACCTTTTCCAATAGCTTAAGGATGAATTTTTGACTTTTATTGAATATTTTCTTACGAATTTCATTTGCATTTCAGGTAACAAATTAAGATTACATATATACTATTTAATTTAAAAAATTCTGTTAAATGTATTATCAAATTTGATGATTTCGTTTATTTAAAATGATATCATTGAATATGACATCACTAACAGGAGCCTTTTTTTATATGCTAAGTGCGGAGTGCAATCGCAACTGCAAAGTTTCGCCAACGACACACTAAATCGATTTTATTCCACATGTGTTTTAAGAATAGAAAGATAGATTTAAGGAATGGCTTAGTTATCAGCTAGTGATGCCGTTGATGATATGACTATCATTTTGCACGACATATCTCATCCCTCATATCATTGCTTAAATCCTGTATCTATGATTAAGGATAAATGATACGGGGAAAAATATCACCCGATTAATGTCAATGAAAATTCAATAGTAAGAATTATCTGTGACGTTAATTTCGTTTATCTTTCTTATGTAAATAAATATAACAATAGAAAGATGACAAATGGAGAAATTAATAGTAGACAACAGTTAATTGTAAAATAAATTTTTAAATGCATAAAGCTCTGCTCTTAGCCTTTATGATGTAAAATGCTTTTTGGTCGTTATTATTAAAGTATACTTATGATTTCAGATGATCTTTGCTCCAATCATTGTAACATCTTTTTATGTCTTTGATAATAATTATCAGTGCTATGTATTTCTCTTATCCGTTTGTTGTTTATCGTTTAAATGGTTAGGGTCAATTTTAAAGAATTATAGAAAGTGAATTATAGCTGATCGTCATATCGCAAATCCGATGTCACTCCATAAGGATCCCGCATTTTTACAACTCCAACAACATTTTGAATCGGAATGTAAATATTTGAAAATGGCCGATTTATTCAAGCAAGATCCACAACGGTTCCAAAATATAGGTTAGTTGATTAGAAGTATAAGAAACATGAAGTGGGAATTCTATAGTTTTTATTTAAAAAATTTTGCAGTTTAACAATGGATACACCAGATGGACCAATTTTATTTGATTATTCAAAAATATTATCAATGAAGAAACGATGAAGCGACTGTTCAATTTAGTTAGTTTATGCTAGCGATTAATCTAACATTTCAGTAATTTTTAACAAAAACGAATCAGATCTATTGATGTTTGAAAACATATTATTTATGTTATTTGAAATTGCTAGCGATAAGTATTGTTTTATGTTTATATTTTATTAAATGATTATTATTGTTTTTATGTTTATAATAAAAAATTTTAGATTTTAAGGATAAAATATTCTAAAAGCTTGTTTTAGGTGAATTCAAGAAACGTTTTGAATATGCGGCAAGATATGTTCAGTGGGAAAAAATTAACTTCACTGAAGGACGTGCTGTTTTGCATACCGCTTTAAGAAACGTTAACAATAAACCTCTAATGTTAGATGGACAAAATGTAGTGATGTTTTTTTTTTTCTGAACTATTGAAGATTACTAGGACCGTCTAAAATTCATTCAAGAGAGGCAATTTTCGCTGAGTGGATGTTACTTAATTTATTACTATTACTAAGAATTTTTAATAGTTTTCATTGTATCAGCCGCCATAGATTCTGTCTATATAATTTAATCTTTGCTCTTTCCATATCACAGTTAGTTAGTTACAATATCAATGCTCTTTAGAATGAATCTTACAGGTGACAAGTGATGTTAATAATGTATTGGAGCATATGAAAATGTTTTGCGAACAGGTGATCAGTGGAACTTGGAAAGGCTATACAGGTGAAGCAATTACCGATGTTGTCAACATTGGTATTGGAGGTTCTGATCTGGTTTGTTTTCCTCTATAGAGTTTTGAAAAATCCAAAACTTCAAAAAAAAAAATTTGATTCTCTTGAGATATGCAATAACGAAAGTGTACTTGTAGGGACCACTAATGGTAACGGAGGCACTGAAACACTATCAGGTTGGGCCAAATGTTCATTTCGTTTCCAATATTGATGGTACTCATTTAGCAGAGGTATGTATGTTTATAGTGAAAATTTTCCGCGGGAAAGCGTTTTTTTATTGCTTGTTACTGTGGCTTTTCAGGTGCTGAAGAAAATTAAACCCGAAACAACTATATTTATCATTGCGTCGAAAACATTTACAACACAAGAGACGATTACCAATGCTACCTCTGCTAAAGAATGGTTTCTAAGCAAAGCATCGGTATTTGAGTTGCTAAAAATTTATATTTAAAGTTCTTTTATGTATTATATAATTCTCCAAGAAAATATTGTCATCATGGTATTATTTTTGAATAATATTTACCAAATTTAAATGAGCAGTTACACTATTGACGGCAGTCACATGCACTAAATAAAGCTTTGTAACAGTTAATGGGAATATTTTCGAAGAGGAATATCGATAGCATCATTTGCTGAAAAACCTTTCTAATATTATTACAGAATCCTGCAGCAGTAGCTAAACATTTCGTCGCATTATCAACAAATGGTCCAAAAGTTCGTGAATTTGGCATTGATGAAAAGAATATGTTCGGTTTCTGGGATTGGGTCGGAGGCCGTTATTCGTTATGGTCTGCTATTGGTCTTTCTATTGCTGTGCACATTGGTTTTGATAATTTCAGTATGCTTTTGAACGGCGCAAATGCTGCTGATGAACACTTTTAAATGAACCAGTTGAAAAAATGTTTGTTTTTTTTCCTGCTATACAATGAAAGATGGAAATACTTAACGAACTTTTGGTGATGTCACCTTCTACTGCAAATTATGTTTATGTAAAGTTGCATTTTCAGAGTTTTTTTCAAACAGTCACTTTTTCTGATAATTCGGACATAAAAATATTTGAAATAAATATAGTCTTACAGATACCAATAATTATGGCTTTACTTGGCGTTCTTTACATCAATTGCTTCAAAGCTGAAACACATGCTCTCTTACCATATGATCAGTATTTGCATCGATTTGCAGCTTACTTTCAACAGGGTGATATGGAGAGTAACGGAAAATTTGTAATGAGGTTAGTTCTGACTCATATCTTCCTACCGCTCTTATTATTTGGAATGTTTAAACTGTACAATTAATATAAGAGTTTACGGTGGTTTCAAATGCGTCATACTTCTTTCAATTTTCAGGAATGGGAATCGAGTTGATTTTCCTACTGGACCAATTGTCTGGGGTGAACCTGGGACTAATGGCCAACATGCCTTTTATCAGCTTTTACATCAAGGAATGTTTTTGTTCTGTCATTCTTATAGCGATCAAAATGCAAAATCATCTCTTGACTAAATATGCTTTTTGATTGATTTATTTATTTAAACTATATATGGTTGGTGGAAATAACCTCGATTTTCGATTAGTATATTACCTCGATTTTCGATCAGTTATAGTATGCTATTAGTTGATGTTTTCATATAATTATATATTTTAGGCACTCGGCTTATTCCATGTGATTTCATTGCACCAGTGAAGTCGCTAAATCCGATAAGACAGAATCTCCATCATGATGTAAGATACTGTTTTTCTTATATTAATGATGTAAATACTTATCCATTTCATTACTTACGTAGACTTGATCCTGTTGCTTTACTTATATAATTTTTTGAAAACTTGTAATCAATTTAAGTGGATATTTTGAAACTATCCTGTTTGAATTATGCATATTGCGCTAATGATTTGTTTCTTTCGTTTTTGAAATCCTAGAAATTTTAGCAACAAAAGCTAGGCACAATGCGTATATAAACATATATTTGCAATTTTTTGAAAAGTTTAGAACTATGTGGAAAAATGGGATAATTTTTTCCGCTTTTAAATCACTAAATGTAATTCAGATTTTGCTTTCAAACTTCGTAGCACAGACGGAAGCACTAATGAAAGGTAAAACATCAGAAGAAGCTAAGAAGGAACTGAGAGATTCAGGAATGAGCGATGAGAAAATTCGTGACATATTACCGCATAAGGTAAGTGTTTAGACTGTTATCCATATGATATTTCGAATAAAATATTAAACTTTTAAAAATATGAATAGTATAATATAACAGAAATATTTGGCAGTTTTTCATACACTATCGACACTGGGAATCCCTAATATTAATCATCCTATTGATTCTTTTACTGAACATAGCGAATGTCTTGTGTTCACTGCACATATAACGTGTGGAACATTTATTTTTTTGTTACTTCGAACTCATAAAAATATTTTATCGAGATGAATAGAAATATAAACTATGCACATGGCTTCAAAATAAGACTAGATTCATAATTCATCTCACTATTTCAGGGAAATTGTATGTTTGTGACTGAAAATATATCATTTTTATAACAAATAGAATTCACTTTAAAATGTCATCGTCGACCTTTTGCAGGTATTTGAAGGAAACAAACCTACAAATTCAATCATACTGCCTAAAGTAACTCCATTCACTCTTGGCACTTTGATTGCTTTGTATGAACATAAGATTTTCGTTCAGGGTATTATTTGGAATATTAACAGCTACGATCAGTGGGGGTTTGTTTTTTGTTTTATTATTTTATTTATTTTGCATGGTTACTTTTTCATGTTCATTTTTTATAAGCTTCATTTATATTCATGAAGGCTATTACAATTTTATTGTGCAAATATTCATAATATTATTTAATTCTTTTTATATTATTTCTTTATTTCGCAATACGGAATTTTGTATGTTTTAGAGTTGAACTCGGTAAACAATTGGCAAAAGTTATCCAAAAGAATTTGAAACAAATACGCAATGCAGTACTCATGACTCAAGCACTAACGGCATTATTAATTTTATTAAAATGGAAAAGCAAACCAATAGAAGATGAGCATTGGTCTCTAATCTCATTATTTAATATTTCCAGCGCATTATTATTTGATCCTTAATAGTTACTCTGTATTTTATATGTCTACTGATGTATAGATTCTAGCAGGAAACGTATAATAATAATTTATGGAAAAAAACGAAAAATTCCTAGAACCAATTAATAATAAAGGACAAACCATTAATCTGTTTTCGGAAGTGTTTGTAGAAATCTTTTCCATAACAGCAACTGTGGATTTCACCATTTGATTTGTATTTCGCGAAATATATTTAATTTGGAAGATTTTTTTTGTAGCTATACATAGAATTTAAGACAATTTGTAGTGCACTGTAGGTTTTCGAATTGTTAAAAGCCTGTTATTAAATTATCCTCCAATTAAACATAATCTTGCATATTATTTGCATATTTTTCTATTTAATAAATATGCGATTTGAAGAACTTTTCATGTTTACTTGATGATTTTGTCATCCTTTTTATGAGGCTATCCAACAAATAAAAATTTTATTTAGAAATAGAATAATCCATATGTTCATATATAAAAATTTAATCTATAAACTAACGAAAGGGAATAATATGTATCGATGAATAAAAATAATAAAATAATTTTTAAATGGTAATATTTTAGAGATACATAAATTGTACGAAATATGCTCAGGACATTATACATTGAATTATTTCTATTAATTAGAAAAGATTTTTGCTTTGGCTGGTATTGATTAAGGATTAGATTGATTAGTATATTGCTTGTTTTTAGATAATTATTCATATCAAATACTATTTATTGATATGATTTTACAGATATAAATGAATGTACCAATAAATTAATGCATTTATAATTCACCAAATTCTATTTTTTTGTTAAACTATATTTATTTAAAAGATTTGTCTGGGAGATAGAGATTTTGGTAAGTTAAAAGTCAGCGAGATATTTCAGATCGATCAGAAATGGCAGGTTATGCATTAAAACGATTAATGGCTGAGTACAAACGTAAGTTATCTCTGAAATAATGTTAGTTCCAAATCAGATATGAAGCAGTCACGTAAAGGCTTATAATACTATAATGAGAAAGATAGGAAGTGTGCTAGATTTTTGTGAAATTTCTCATTCTATTAATTGTTGAAATTAGTAGATGATAAAGAGTTAAAGAGGAATTCTGTTACAGAATTAACTTTAAATCCACCTGAAGGAATTATTGCTGGACCGATCACTGAAGATAATTTTTTCGAATGGGAATGTCTAATCACAGGGCCTGATGAGACATGCTTTGAGAATGGTGTCTTTCCAGCAAAAATTATTTTTCCGCAGGTATCTAATGTCTCATAGTCTGTTTCGTAGAATGATTTAAAGTAATAATTCTACAGATTATCTCAAATAAATAATATTCAAATATGAACAAATGAATGAAATGGATATGTTGATACTAACAATAATATAGCCTAATATTTACAAAAATAACTTTATATTAGATATAGAAAAATTGCACCAAATTGTGATTTAATTTGAGTAAGAAATTAATTAAATGATTAATGGTCGTTAATTCATGCTTTTAACTTATATTACAATTTGATTTTGATCTTTTAAAGTATCTTTTTTACGCTTTCTAATCTATAATATCCTATCAAACTTCTTACTGCGCAAATCCTCAACTTCATGGTAAATTTGGATTGCCATTTGGCACCAATTCATTTCATCTTGTGTTTGGTAAATGCGAATTTAAAAAAGCTGGATTTGAATTTAAAAATTACTTCATTTCAGGATTATCCTCTTTCTCCACCAAAAATGCAATTTACTTGTGACATCTTTCATCCAAACATCTATCCAGATGGACGTGTATGTATTAGTATTCTTCATTCTCCAGGTGATGATCCAACTGGTTATGAATCGAGTGCAGAACGATGGTCTCCAGTGCAATCCATCGAAAAAATCCTACTTTCCGTGGTGTCTATGCTTGCTGGTATGTAACTCTTTAAATATATTGCTAATTGAATTTTTCAGGAAAAAATTATTTAACTGCTACTAATGTATTTTTCATCGCATCGGAATTAATTGTAGCTTACCGTAAAAAATTAGTTTTTAGAACCAAATGATGAAAGTGCTGCCAACGTAAACGCAGCAAAAATGTGGCGTGAAGATCGGCAACAATTCGAACGTATTGCGGATAATTTGGTGCGAAGAACATTATGTCTTCCTCCCAACACCTCATTGTAATTATTGCTCCCAGTTAGGAGTGAAGTAGGACTGAATTCAAGTGACAGTTTTGTGTATCGCGATTTCCCATCTATGTATGCCATTGTCATTCTATCGAAAAACCATTTCTTTTATTTTGTTTTAGTGCAACGATGCATAAAGTTTAGCACTGATTTGATATGTATTGTTAATCTAAAGGCTATTTCTAGAGCCTATGAAGTACTCAAATCCATCCACGATATTCCAGGCAAGATAATGTTAACCTGCTAGCTGAATTACTGATACGATAACCCAATCTATGACTTTACGAGATTGCTTGAACTGAAGTCCATTTTCATTTTTGATATTGATTGTAATGAATAAAGGTGATGGATCAGAACTTCTTAGAGGGTAATTTCTGTCTGTAGTATGCATCACAACCCATTCAGACATCGAACTCGTCATTTCCACACCTTTTCTTCGATGACATGGCATTTACTATCACGTCATGTCGTAATTCACAATGGGAAAGGGATTATTTCTTATTGGGTATTGCGAAGTCAGTGATTTTTATGCACAAAGATGATGATAGAGAAGGTGCTGTTGACCTGAAAATGTTGTCAGAAAGCTGTTGGGTTGAAAATGTTGTCAGAAGGTTGTTGGCTTGAAAATCTTACTATTCCATAATCCAAGTCTTCTAATGCCGATATTACTGAAAGAGGCATTCAGTTTATTTTACTTTGTCACCCAGTGTACAGCAGTTATATCCGTGTAAATTAAAGGGGTATTATTTCATAAATATTATTCACAAATGATTCTTCACAACTGTTTGCAAGGTATTTCGTGCGACCTTATATATATCATTCTTAAAGGCGATTATAATATTTGTGAAACAACATTTTTCCAATTCGGTTGTTTCATGAAACGTTCCAGACATTGAATTTATGCAAGATGCCTATTGTTGGTGAGCAGTCAAAGTTTTCATGCTTGAAAATTTACGATGATACGAATTCGTCAAGTGATGATAATGGTACTAAGTTGATGAATAAATCAACACGTAACCAGGTCATTCGTTGCATATGTTAGAATTAAAATGATATAAATAAATACAAATCTATTCAAAATAGAAAATTCCAAAGATGATTAAGGATTTTAGAATTTTCAGCCATGATCTAACCAACATATGCATATTGTTGATAAAACGTTTAAAGTTTCTATACTTAGAAATTTACAGAGAGAATGATTTGAGTTATTATTTTATCAGTTCAATTCCTTGAAAGCTCCTTTCTTTTTAGGAATGTTACTTTTTGCCTAATTTAAACTTATCATGTATAGAATTAGCTGATTCTGTAATGAACATATAATCTTTTGATAGTCTTAATAGCTTTTACTGTATGGAGAATGAAGTTGAAAAGATCTATTTGATTAAAACTTGATTTGTCAAAGTTTTCTATTCATTTTTTGACTCAAAACATGTTTTCAGAACAAAAATCATGGTAATGAGAAAAAATCAGCTACATACAAGAGTGGTAATGGTGGTTTAATTGTGCATTCCATACCTCAAAAGCCGAAGAATAAAGGCAAAAAACCAAAAAGTAAGTATAATTTGTGAAAAAGAAATAAATATATTCGTTAATTTATTATATATGTATGAATCGATCAAGACTGTAAAAAATGATTCCTGTTTATAAAAAGCGATATAATCTCATTTCAAGGCGTCTGTTATTGTGGAAGATGGTTTCATAGTGCAAGATGGAAATGAAGATTATCTGGAAAGAAATACCGCGAGGTATCCGCTTTTTGTTGTTATTATTCAGTAAAAATTTGATTACTTCTTTGAGACTCTTCTGTATATTTGAAGTTGAAAAGATCTATTTGATTAGATCTTTCTTTTTTTGCGTTTGACAGTAGTTTTTCTCTTCATTCATTATTTTATCACTTTGTGTAAGTACTACTATAAAAGGAAAAAAGCATACTATGATTGATATATATGAAGTATTTTTTCAAATTGAAGTGATCACGTCCTTGTCCGACATTATGTTTTAGATGATGCATTAATTTTACATCATTTTGTCAAATAATTTTTTTATTTTTGCCACAGTGTTTCTTTCAGGATTTGCAACAAGCGATAGAAAACAGTCGTAAAATGGCTTCAACAGTATCTACTGATCATGTGCAAAAGACAACGCTATCCGATGTTTGATATTTGATGACAGTAGACAATTTTATTTCCAGCTTGTCTATTATTCGAAGAATTGTAACTGGATAATTTCAATTTTAGGACTAGATTTTTTCGGCTTCAGGTTCATACAGATTCTCGAGTAGAGCAAGAACCAGTGAGAACGAAAGATCCGGTGGAAATGCTTATATCGGAAATTGATTCACAAGCTTCTGCTCTGTTCACAAAAAATGATGGACCTCAAAAAACTGTATGTTTCCATAGCAGGAATTTTATTCTTTTTATGCAAGATTTTTCTACATGCATATTTCATCACGATTTATGAAATTCGTTGATTTGAATTCTTGTTATATAGACGTATACAACTTTTTTAAAGGAATCATTTAGAAGGAGCAGCATTTGGTAGCACTTTATCGATCAAAACTGATGGAAACGCTTAGGCAAATGATGTTGGAAAACCAAGTAAAATTGAATGCAGAATCAGAAGTGACGAAGTATAAAAGTCGTTATAAGAAATTGTGCGAGTTACTGAAGGATGCTGAAGGCATGTTTCATATTCATTCTTAGTCATTCTTGTTGTATCCGCAAACTTCTCTTTTTGATTTGACTTCAATTTATCAAAGCTTCAAAAGCGATCGAGGTTTCAAAAAAAATTCATTTGTAGATTTCTATTGTTACAAAATAAATTGAATTCTAATAAATATCTTTATTAAGCATTCACAATATTGTTTATAGTAAATGAGAAAGCACATATGGCAGCAGATCTTGAGAAAGCAAGAACAGTGGAAAAAGAGTTGAGTTGTCAGATTGGAGAGCTACGTGGAGAACTAATGCAAGCGCGAAGCAAAATTCGAGAACTCGAAGTGAAATATAAAGAATTGGTTTCAAAGCAGCAGCATTAGTTCATAACTAAATTTCATTAGTTCATGGGATTAAAAATAGATTGATTATATTCGATTTGTTTTTGAGGTATGATATTGTCAGAAATTACTGTATATGCAAAAAATTTAAAGATATTGTTCATTTTGATTTTCAACGTATTTGATTAATTGATCTATTTATAATTTCCATCGTTTCAGTCAATCTTTTCTGCACAGGAAGGCAAATATGAGAAATATTATTATTATATTCCTTCATTCTTCATATCTCAGAACATTTCGTATTTTATTCAGTGACAGTATTATATTATTGAAAATAATGGTGTAATTATCCAAGATTGACAATCAATAGTATTTCATTGCATAATCTGATGGTAGTATTATCGGGTTTAAATTATGTAATTTCTTGATTGCCTTTCAAAAATTCCGTTACAAACTTTGCTACTGTACAAATAAGAATTATTACAAACTATGTAGTTTATAACGTGCCTGCGATTTTAATCTCTATATATTTCGGTTCAAGAAGGATAACCATCAGTATATTCCTCTTGATTTCCAAAGCATTTTACTTCTTTGTTTGTTTTCTTTACTTCCTAAATCATTTTTTTCCAATAAATATGAAGTTTTCCAGTCTATTAATCACTGATTTAAAAACTAATAGAATTCATTTTCTTCTCAATTTATAAATTTTATTTCTTCATTATACCTGTTCAATTAGATATTAGTATTGAGAACTGGAAAAAGATTTGGATAGGAAAAAATTTATTACTATTTATTGTGTGTGATATCATTATCTGAGAAGCTAAGTTAGCTAGATAATAATTATTCATTTGAGAAAATTAAGCTGAGTTAAATAATATTAAGAAGAGATGTAGATCCTGAATTTTATTCGAGAGGAATAAATCGGTCGTAAGATATCAATCTCTATATTCTGCAAACGGACTATTCGATAAATATACAAAATTTGAATGTTTATAGTTTCATTAAAAGATTGAATTCATTTGTGATAATTAAGAAGAAGTTCATGAACTCCAAGCCAAAACATGCAATTCATGAACTTTTCCGTTCAATGTATCTACGAAATATTGCTGCGGATCCCGATCTTTTAGATGTTAGAATGAATTACTTGCAATATACCTACCTTAATTTATCTCACAAACAAAATATTTCATTCCAAAAATATCAAGTGCAAGTTTTTAGTGGTCGAAATGATTAAATTGATACTGTTGAACATTTTAGTATAATTTTTAGACTTAATTTTTCAATCTCAATGAACTAATCATTTATCAAATCTAGTTGTTAAACTATAAAAGAATCTCAGCTTGTTATCGTTATAGTATCTACATCAGACATATATTATAATGATGAACCCATTTTGCTTCCGATCCAAATACTTGTACTCGTAGTAAGTATTTGGATTCATTTAACGTAAACTTGTTGTCATGCATTTGGAAAAATCCAACGGACCGTGTTTGTTGATATTTCACTCCCTTTTTTTCTATTTTGTCAAATAGTTCAAATAGTAACTAAAATGACGATAATGTTACAGTTTCAGTCTCTCAATTTTTAGTACAGATGCTATTTTTCAGCTCAAAAATCGAACTTTTAAATAGATTCTCAGTTATACAGCGCTGCTTTCACAAAAACACAAGAAATCATGCTTATATATGATAATTTTATTGACAGCTTAATAAGAATGATAAATTGTTAAGCACATAAAGAATGTTTCAATCGGCACCATTTCAATTAAGGCATGATCAGTGAACGATAGCAATGAAAATGAAAATAAAGACAAATAAAAGTTTGAAATGCAATGTTAAGAGGAAGTGAAAATGTTTGACCATCTAAAACAAACAGTCTTAACATTCGTTTTTACTTCCTTTCTTCTAACTTTAAATTATTTTCATATTTTCTTTTTCCAAATTTTCGGAACGTAGTTTTTGTTGCTCACAAATTTCCAATCCTTATTTTTTTAATAAAACAACAAGTAATTTATCAGGCTCGATAAACGAAAACAGATTAATTAAAATTAAATAATATGATCATCTGTAGATAATGAATTCAGAAATTTCATTGAGTAAAATATTAAAATATGAGATTTTGCCTGCTGCGCACGTATTATGCTGTTATTTGCGGCTAATATGACGCATTATGATATGATGAAGTGATTATCACAGAAACTTATTTATAGCAATTTTTGCACGATTGTGATGAGGCGATTCCGATTGCCGATACATTAAAACCAATTTCGCGCAATTTTTGTGATCCAGAATAAGCCGACCATCAAATATTGATGCCGGTTGTGCCATTGATTTGAAAATACATGTATAGTCATAATTCTGGAAATTCTCTTCTTTTACGACTTGATTTTAAAACTTGCCTCATGTCTCTGCATTATTTTAGAAGTCAATATTAAAAATTCATCATTATTTTGTCACCAAATTCTGAATACAATACGCTGCTTGATATTTGAAATATTTACAGAGAAATTTTTTCTTTCAAAAACCATGCAAATTAATGGCAGCAAGCAATTTTCGATCAAATAGCATTCAATATGATATTCTATAATATCGTTACAAAGGAGTTTATAGAAACGGTAAATAATAAAGAATGATAGGCAAGCCAAAAAAGAAAAAGAAAAAACTATTGGATTGGAAGGCCGAATAACTTCTTTTTATCATAGAAAAGAAAAAGAAAATTTACTTTGAACTCGTCCCATTCAGTGAGCACAACTATGGCATGTGAATTCATTGCTGCTTCATATGGATCTTTTGAGAATGTGAACAGTTTGTCAACTGAAAGAAAAGTCATTATTATATAATTTTCCTTTTTATTTTCTTTAATATTAAGTTACTTTTATATAATGGTTTTGCCATTCCGATACAAAAATAATTCCTTAAAATAATATATTAAAATGTGATATCGGGTTCACGTTAATATTATTTCTCCCAATTATACTCTTCTTCAAAAAGAAATCATAAAATTGAAGGCCATCTATCAGTGATGAACAAAATAACATTTGTAGGCTAGTGAGAAAATCATTTCCTTGCATGAAATAAATTGCAAAAATGAGGAACTAAATAGGAGCAACAAAAGCATATCGTATATACCAGCTTCTTTCGAAGAAATCTGATATAATTCATAACGCATTTGCGATTCTGGTACCTTTGGATCGTATATAACCAGTCTAGCATCTTCATCAAGCAAATATTTCACTATATGAATGGCTGAGGATTCTCTAAGAAAATCAATTAAATTTAAAATAGAATTACCAAATCATATAAGTAAGTGAAATAATTCAGCTTCATTTCAACATTAGGTGATATATCAATATTCTATAAATAGTTGCTGACAAAAAACCTTCAAACACCTAAGAAGGTATACTGAAACATAATAAAATATTAAATGAAGTTCTGCGCCTCACAGTATAACACTTTTTCTTTTTATGTAACTATAATGACAATACACAGATCATTGAACTTGAATGTTTTATATGTAACTGAATGTAAAAACCTTGTGTCAGCAGTATTTTTCTTAAACGCAAAACCAAATATCGCAATTCTCTTATTTGATACCGTATTAAACATTTCAGAGATAATTTTATCAGCAAAACGTCTCCTTTGCCAATTATTGATTTCAACAACCTACGAATAGCATTTTTTAGATTCATTTCCCAACTCTATAGCTTACTAGTTAAATTTTTTAAATATGCATGGAAACTAAGGAAGATTTTGGAATTTTAGAATTCGATCCGGAAATTTGATATTCTAATTAATTCAGAAACTTAAGAAACAGAAAAAGTCATATGGAACCTTATATTCATCATTTTATCTTCTTCATGTTTGTATTTATCAGATATTCAAAAAAGAATTTTTCTGTTCAATTTACTTGCAACCAATAATCAGCTACTTGATGCAAATTCAGGGATCCGGCGAGATAAACAAGGCTTAAAACATCCTTTTGAAAACAGCTACCTCCAAAGCCTAGAAAATTTATTTTTTACAACTAGAAAAAAAGCAGTAATTTTTTCCTTTCAATTATCTTGCACTAAACTTTTAGTTAACTAACCAACACTAGCTTGAAGAAATTGATCTCCAATACGAGTATCTCGACCAATTGCATAAGAAACTTCGCGTATATCTGCACCGGTTGCTTCACAGATAGCAGATATTGCATTTATGCTTGAAATTCGTTGAGCAAGGAATGCATTCGCAGCCTAAAAACGAAAATGAATAACATCTAATTAACTAATAACTAAGCACTAGTTAAAATTATCGATAAGCATACATTCTGAATAAAATATGATAGTATTTTGTAAACCAAAATTGCTCAAAAATGGGAGATTTGATGGTTCATGCTTTAAAAGTCTTGAAAAACAATTCATTTCTTATTATCCTGAAAAATTAATTAATTCGAAAATGTAAAAAAGTACTGGCCAGTTTTGACAGCTCTGAAGACCAAGTATTAGTAGTTATAATTTTCTCTCGTGGTACCCAGTGCTCGTAAATTTGTATTAGTTGAGCCATAGCTGCCAAACCATCTGGAGAACTCTCTCCACCTATCAAAACACGATCTGGATTTGCTAAATCGTTTATTGCTGTTCCTTCTGATAGAAATTCTGGATTCGACAAAACCTGAAATTTTAAGATTAATATGAATCTAGATGAGAAATCGAAGCAGTATTGTAAAAAGGAGAGAAGAGACAATGGCTATTCCTTCAGAGTGAAAACAAAAATTTCAGAAAAAATTTTGGATATGCTAATTCACTAGCCAACTCGTTTCCTTCCCATTTTATAATAATATTCTTCAGTCAAAACAATTAAAATATTCTGCTACTTGGAACAAAAGCTGAGGATTTTTCTTCTGTGCTTCATTCAATATGGCGCTAATGCTTTCAGCTGCTTTTACAGGCACCGTGCTTTTTCAACAACAATTTTTGGACCACAAGAATACTCTGCTATAGCTCGTGAAACAGACTCCACATATTTTAGATCAGGTGCCATACCCTAGAACTGACAATCTTTCAAATTATATCAAAAGATGAGAAATTTAATCTTCTATGTTTTATTTTTACTTATATAGCGCATATCAATTTATCACCTTTAAATATTCATACTTTTCTACTATTATATAAGTTTTATTTTCTTAGATATATTGGAAAAAAAAGAATTTCTCATACTTTGCAAAAACAACTATGGCATAACAAAATGTAAAAGAACTTCCGCAATCAGTGAAGTTTCTTAGCAACATATGGAAAAGGAAAAGTGAGCATCAAATTTACGCAAAATTTTAGCTATTTCTCATTAAGACGCTGTTCCTCATTAAGACCGTTGTCAACATTGCTAAGGAACTTCACTGATTGTTCAGACGGAAGCTAAATTTTTGCATAAATTCGATGCTGACTTTTCCTTTTCCATATGTTTTCGTCGGTGTATTAACGGACATGAAAATTAGTTGTGCATTTCGTATTGCTGATGATATATCATTGGAGAAAAAGAGATTCCTTCCGCGGCATGATTTCACAATTTCATCAAGATCTGGCTACAAAGAACATTTATAAATAATATAATAGTAAAATTTTGAAATGTAATTTTATTCTGAAAGTCAGAAAAACAGAACATAGCTCAATACATCATTTGAAAAGTGTTGGAAAAAATGATAAAATTAATAATAAAAAAGATTTGGTACTTCAAAAATCGGTAATTGATCCGAATTCCACTGTTCGATCTTTTCCGCATTCATATCTACAACAGTTACGCATATCTCTGGACATTTATAAGCGATCATAGCACATGTTGGTCCACCAACATATCCAGCACCTATGCATGCTATGTTTTCAATCTAAAATATCGCTATTTAATAAATTTCTCGGATCAAAAGGATTATCTACTAATATATAGCGATTTGATCATATTAGAATGAAGTCCGATAAAATATCATTTCAATATAATTGACAGTTATTGGATCAGCATGGAAGGGAAAGAATCTTGCACAAATGATAATGCCAATGATCAAAAAAACGATCAATGATGACAACAAATTTTTATAGTTTGTTTACAAGTTCATTCTACCAATCTTCTCGAACTTGGCTAATTGAAAGCCAATCTTAATCTTATCAAGAATACATGCAAACTTTCGAATCGAAGCCTCAAATATTGCAATATTATTAATGTCAGATAATCTGTGTACGGAAGAAAGAAGTAAATAAGTCAATCAACTAACCTGTTGTGTGAAGGCCATCTTTCAGAAAAGACAGTTACTTCACACTCGAACAACAATGCTACTCTGCAAAACAACAATGCTACAACTCTGTAACTAATGACATTACAACTTCTAAATTCAGAATAGTACCAAAAAAACGTTTATAGCGATTTGTATAATTTTCAATAAAATCCTAGAATTAGTTCCCGAACTTCCAGATCACCCATACCAAAACCACCAAATCACGATTTCAACATAAGACGAGTTAAGCACTAACTAAGTCTCCATACTTTTTGATACATCAATTGGGAAAATCTCTCGGAGGAAAACAT
This sequence comes from Dirofilaria immitis, assembly GCA_024305405.1. Classification (NCBI taxonomy): domain Eukaryota; kingdom Metazoa; phylum Nematoda; class Chromadorea; order Rhabditida; family Onchocercidae; genus Dirofilaria; species Dirofilaria immitis. Next base: position 1,864,415 of record JAKNDB010000079.1, on the reverse strand, counting down.
GGCTCGGACATTTAAATTTTAAATTTAAATTTAAGGGAAGGTATGTCCCAACGTTGCAGATATCTCCCAATGAAGTTTCCTGAGTTTTCTTTCGAATATATTCTTGTCAAAAATTTCTAGCATACGTTTATCTTTCTATCTTATCCTCAATTTTGCTGCGTGATTCTTTTAAAAACAAAAAATTAATTAAATATTTAAATAGGAAATTAATTAGAATGAAATTAAAAGAATTAGAAAAAAGAAAATAAAATAAAAAAACAGAATATCAATGATATAATAATAAATTGTTAAAAAGAAGACAATTTAATTATTCTAAGAAATGAAAATAATTTCAAATAAATTTTTATAAATTAAATAATTTATTTCGAACAAAATTTTTATTAATAAATTGAGAATTTTTATATTTGAAAAATAACATTTTAAATGATATTTATAAGTTATTAGAATTTGAAATTATTTATTGATGAATAAATCAATAAATGGAATGAAAGATATGAGCAGAAAAACAATTTTACTAATAATTCTCGAAATTATAATAGAACAATGACAGATCTCAAGACTTTTGAATTTGAAATCTAATCAGCTGGTGAATTAGTACAATTAATTATTGAAAACAGTAAAGGTGAGAAATGTCCTCAATGCTCATAGCAATTACTACAATATCTTTGATAAGCTCACTCTTCTCGGGAATCTATACAACGAGAATCCCTAGGATCTATCCAGTGAAAACTCTCAGAATCTATTGATTAGAAATCTCAGGAATCCATCCAATGAAAAGACGTTTAGAATTTATCGATGAAAAATCACAACAATCTATCCAGGAAGAAGCAACTTGGAATCTATTCAATGAGAAATCCTTTATTTTCAGCTCAGCGAAAAAGTTACTTATTAGATTTTACGATGCTGCAAAAATGCCTTTGAAATTTTGGGAATAAATTGAAATTTATTTTTCTTCTCGAACTGGATGATCGAGATTATTGAAACTAGACACTGTGTATTAAAGGAATTTGAAAATTAGAAGGGCTCAACTTCATGAAGTATAATAAAATGTGATTAAAAATTAATACAAAACAATAAATGATGATCTTATCAGAGATTGCAATTATTTGCAACTAAACAGCAAATTTCAAATCGATCACAGCAATGAATTATCATACTAAATTATTAATTGTATTTTAGGATGTAATTTTAATAGAAAAAAACTTTGATTTTTTGAACTTGGAAATGGAATGATTAAAAATTTTGAAAACGATGCGAATATCAGAGAGGAATCATTTAAACAAGTCGTTGGAATTTCTTCCATTTAATATTTCTGTTTCTGCAAATTTATTCGCGTAATCGGCAGAAGAATTTATTTTTCTCTTCATGACCCCTTCCTTGTACATTGACCCTTAATTTTCAATTTTTAAGCGAAAGAAATTGTCATCTAATGTTCGCAATTCATACTTTGTTCTTCTATCAAAAAAAATCATGTTAAATTGAAATTTATAATTCTTTGCATTTCATTTTAATTATCAAATAAAAAAAGAATCTCGAGAAAATATCCTATTCTCAAGAAAATATCCTATTATCTTATTATTCTATCATTGTATCCGGAGAACTTAAATTATAAAGAAAAGAATATTAAATTAATATTATATATTCATCAAAAATTACATTTATTATTTATTGATAATTAGTAATAGAAAATTTGAATTCTTATATAAAATTCTGTGTGATATGAATAATTATAATTTAATAACTTATTACTAACTATATTACTTCATTTTAGCATCAATTCATATCATTCATCTTTCAACGATTTAATGATAATCAAAATAAAAAATGATAAATCTTGGAATCGAATTGTAGATTAATTCAATTTTCAATTCAAATTCTTTATTAAAATATATCAAATGAAATTTATAATTTCTCTAATTTCATTTTATGAAAGACTATCAAGAAAAAAAATTATTAAACATGAAGTATCAAAGGAAATAAGCAATGAAAATTAAAGGCCAAAGTTAAATTTGAAATTAAATTTGTCAAATGCTATGAAGCTAAAAAAAAAGATTCTTAACATTAACGAAAATGAAATTTTAGTATTTTCGATCAAACAATTTTATGCCAATCTTCTTTTCCTAAAATTCTTAAAATATCTTATCTTATCATCATATAATTAATGAAAATGATATCATACCATAGATCGGATAAATCAATCATTGAAAAAATGAAAGACAAGAAGATAACAGACGAAACAATTAATAATTTGTTTGCTATTTTAAGTTAACATAAGATTATCTTCATTGAAATTCATCATACAATTAGCATAGTATCTAAAAAGAAAAAATAATTTGAATACTATCAATAATATTTCTGATAATTATCTTATCAATTAATAATATGCCTCGATAAATTTATCTTTATCTTTAGCCTTCTCGACATTTTCCAAAGTCTTTTTTGCAAAATTTAAATATTATTTTTGAAAACTTTTCTTCCATTCACTTTCTTTAAAATTTTCAAATAGGAATTCTAATTCATACAATAAAAGAAGCAATTATTTCTCATAAGAATAGTACAACAATTTATACATAATAAATTTGCTTTCTTTCGAAAAATCTCGACATTTAAATATCAATATCAGTTTTGTTTATAAACATCACTATCAATTGATTAGATGAATATTGCTGTTTGTAATTTTACATTAGCACCGAATTAAATATGAGAATGATTTGTCGAGAAATCCATTAGCACTGAATCAAATATAAAGATTTCTCGAGTAATCTATTAATACTGATCAAATATGAAAGTGATTTCTCGAGTGATTCATTAATTTATCTAAATTGCTATCTCATTTTATGCATATAATTGAAGTATAAAACTTACATTGAAATTAATGATAAAAACTTTTGATATCAAACAAGATATTCAATTTCATATTAGAATATGATGAAGAAAAATGTCTAACAAATTACGATCGTTAGCTATTCCTATTTTTTTCTTTTCCAATATGATAATTATTGATAATACTTGTAATGTATATTCTATTCTATTCTTGATTCAAATAATAAATGAGAGAAATGGACACATTATAGATTGATATTTTACAAAAATATACATAAATTATTAATTAATCAAAATCAGAAAATTTGAACTGATCAATTTGACCTTCGACACGAACATTTACACTTAATAATCGTTTAGAATCGAAGAAATACAAACGTCCATCAACTGGATTATAATGTAACATTGTCATACCACCATATGGATTATACCATTTGACATTTACATCTATTGTTTCATTTCTAAACAAAATTTCTTTTAATCTTTCTATCTCATTTATATTATTCTTATTAAAAAAAAAAAAAAAAACTAAAACAAAATTTGAATAGAATAGAATAGTTTTGCTTTAATCTTATCTGTACCTGTTGAAATTGAAACTGGAATAGAATAGTTTTACTTTTATCTTATTTGTATCTGTTGATAGTAATAACTGTAAGATATCATCACTTGTTAAGTAAATATCTATTCATCTATCGATTGCTCATTATAAATTTTGATTGCTCATTATCAATGATCGATAAATAGATAAAAATGTGCCATCAATTTCTTTTTCCTAATTCATTTCAGTTAAATTAATAAATTAAATTACCTAAATAAATCATAGGCAAAATTGATAACAGTATCACGATCTGTAACACTTTTTAAACCATATAATATTCCACACATAATGAATGTTTCAGCTATACCTGTTGCGTTTAGTTCATAAATATCCCATGTTTGAACTACATGCATATCCTGAAATTGCAATTCTAATTAAATTCAGGATATAAAAAGGAGAATTTTCATATAGCAACTATTATGATATAAATACGCATCTCTAATTTTTTTAAGTAATAAAAGATGATATGATAGGGAAATTAGAATAAAAATTAGAATCGAAGAGATAGTTAAATGATAAGGAAGAATGCTAAAATGATAAAGTTAAGAGTTTGAATCTTCTAGTACTCAAGAATTTTTAAATTAATCTCTATATAAAACTAATAATGATAGAAACTAGAGAGAAGAAAATTTCCATACTAAATGTTATGCATTATCGAGAATTAGTTATCATTGCTTATCGATGAATCGAGAAGAACGAATAGAATAAAATCATAATTAAAGACAAAGTATAAGAAGAAAAAGTAGCCAAAAGAAATGGCCATAAATTTAATACAATAATATACTTACTGGTTTAATTTTACTGACAGTAATATGTTGCATACCAGATCGTACATAAATTGCCCAAAGTCCATTTTCATCAGCCGAATAATCGACGTAATTATGAGGACGATTATATAACCATACGTCACGATCAGTTTCATTACAATTCTTTAAACTGATATCAATAATGATTTGAATAATAATAATAATAGTATGAATCGATAATTGTTGATCAATTGAATGAATGATATAAATGAATTTGATGATTTGCCAAATATTTAGAAAACAGTAAATATTTTTAATTTGGAGGAAAGAGCAAAGAGAAATTTATCAACGAATCAATTTTATCAATCTACTGTTCTTTAATGTCGCTATGCTAACGAAAACGTAACTTTATTGATTAATATTTTTTTTTAATCAAATTATTTATAACAAATCAACAAGGCTTTCTACTTCATCTTTATACCTTTCTATTCGAATATTTATTCGATGTTTCGAAAGAAATTTTAGATATGTCTAAATGTCAAAGGTTATCGCAAAATAAATATTGAATTAATATCATTTATTAGTTTGATTATTAAAATAAGCATACCTCAAATGTATGATCTTGCTTCCTGATACAATCTAAATATGAAATATCACCCAAATCCATTTGTATCTGATCAGTCGATTCTAAGTCATATTTAACAAGCATACTTGAACTATGTCGATGATAATAATATGAACCATTATAAATGATATTACCTGTACCGGATGCCAAATAATCGATATAATATCTAAATATCATAAATTTGTAGATCAATTTTAAATTACAATAAATGCTAAAAATGCTGTATAATTATTATCAATTTACAATTCCTAAGTATAAATTATCAAATTATAACAGCAGTATACGAATGTTAACGATTAAAATAGTATATGATTTTTTCATCGAGAAATCAAAATTATCTAATCATAAGCTCTTTTTCATATTTCTCGAAAATATGCATATGATGTTTTAGAAGAATCTACAAATGATAATTACTAGCAATATGTTAATAAGCAATTATTGATATGAATGATAAATTAATTTAATCGATACGTAAATTCAAATAGAATAGAACTTAATATCATTACTTGATTTTTTGCTTCTTATTCATTAGTTGCCTTTCATTTTCATATTCATAAAGTACCGGTGATGCATAATCATCTGTTACCCATCGTCGTTCTGCCATTTCATCATTATAAGGTGAATTATCACGCATCCATGATCCAACGGCACTATATTGTGATTCAGCATGAAGTACCGGAATACCGACAGCATCCAAAAGACAAACTATAAAAGAATTATAAATTAAAAATTATTTCAAACATAAAAGGAGGATGAAATTAATAAATGATAATTTCAATTTATTTTAGAAAAGATAAATGATAAAAATGTTATGGAAGAGAAAGCTAAATATACTTGGCTTCTTTTTTTTTTTCTTGCAAAATTTTCAAAAATTATTAGTTAAAATTTTTTAAATACTTCTAGGCTCAATATTTCTTAATTTAACAGTGTTGTTAGGAATTCTACAAAATTTTTCTTGGCCCAGTAAATTATTGTATTTCAGACCTCGTCTGTTATAACCAAGTGTTGGTGGACCATCGTATGGCTTAACTGTTGTTATATCGCTAATGAAACTTATTATTGTCGTTACACCTAAAATATATGAAATCTTTTCCCATGCATAATTTAATTATGATAACTTTCTCTCTAATCACTTCTACATGATAATACTTCTAAAAAACTTTATCAGTAAGATATATATTTTATTTCATTGGTCAAATGCTAAGAGTTCAGTAAATAAATTGACCAGAAAAAGAAAAATGCCAATATATTGTGAATTAAAAATGAAAGAAATTATCATGGTACTATAAGCTCAAAATCTATTGTTAGATTATTTCGCAAAGAATTTTATAATATCAACCTGGTAAAGTTAATGTTGGTGAAATGAATTCAGAAGCTACTGTTGGTTTTTTCATGATTCTTGTTGTAATTTTCTCCACTGTTGTTAACTTCGATAAATCTATTTTTTCTACATATGATGAACTGATAATGGATGGAGTTGTACTCGTTATCACCTGTCAATATTTAATTATCAATTCAATTCTTTTATAATTTTATTTATAAGCATATTTTGATTTCTGTTCTCCTATATTTAATTTATATTTATTTCAATAATTCTCGACTTTAATTCATTTTTTTTTGTTTATAAGAATTTCCTAATGAAATAAAACACTCATTTTCACTTAAGACTTTCTTCTATTTCTTCAATGACAAATACCAAGTATCGGTATAATTTTATCTTATACCTGAATAATAGATGGTTCGAATACAGTGTCCGAAATTGAGCAATTACATCGGCCTATAATTTCAACAATTTATTATCACTTAACAGTAGTAATAATAAACTTAACTAACTATTTGTATAATGAAAGTTTGTAATTTAAAATTGAAAAGATAAGATTTATAATTTATCAATAATATCTAAAGTATATATACTTAATTCTCGAAATAGAAGTAATTCGATTGATCGAACTTGAGAATATATCTTGAAAATTATAAAAAGCTTCGAAAACTTTTTTAATTAAAAAAATTTTTTTCTTCAATTTATATCATTAACCGTTAATGCCTGCCTTTCCTTCCTCACCGATATTACCGATCAATCCAATTGGACCAATTTTACCCTGTTGGCCACTTTTCCCTGCAAAATATTCAACAATTAATTTTTTCCTATTTTTCTGCTAAAAAAAATGAAGGAATAACTTACATATAGTATTTTAATATTATCATTATTATCGAACATAAATTATCAAACACAAAACTTTCTTATCAATTTTCATATCATTATTATCTTTACATTGATTTCTTTTTGTAGAATTTTCCTTTTTCCAATCAACTAAATATTTTATTAAATTTATTTATAAAAGATATTGGCATCATTTTAGTTTTGTAAAGGTTTTCGCTTTTTTTTGCTCAAAAATTCATAAAACACGGTACCAGAAAATCCAGTAATACCTCGCGGTCCTGGTGGACCGCGTGGCCTTGGATCCCCATTAATTTACGGCCAATTGCAGCACAGTGACGATGAATACGTTTACAGGATAATTCGAAAACAATCTTCTAAAAAATTTTGAATAATCTTTAATCATTTTAAATTCTCGAATTTTTGAATTTTGAATTCTTATATTTTAAACTTTTAACTATTATCATTCAGTTTTATATGGTAAAATTTAATTACAGGTATAATGGTATCTTGTCCAGTGTATCCAATCCATTGATTATGAATTCGAGAAGATACTGATGATAGCTTAGATCGACGTAATTGTTCCGCTATCGATCGTTTCATTTCTGTAGATTGTCGTCGTGTTCGAGTATGCGTTAATCTGTTTTTGTCGCATTTCAGCATCTTTGAAAAAGTTTAATATTTTACTAGTATTAGCTGATATTGTCACTGTTATGATACATATTTTACAAAAATTTGAATAGGCTAATTGATAATGCTATTTAGGAAACATTGTGTTTACACGTTTTACGTAATTTACGCTTGTTTATTATCAAAGTTAAGAAAATTATCGTAATAGGAAACTAATAATGGAATATTGATAAGGATTAGAGAGAAGAGATATGATAAAGCAAGCAGTTTAAGAAAGTAAGATATGGAAGACTAAAAATTAAAAGAAATAGAGGTAAGTGATCGTTACCTGCATACGTATTGTAGTATCAGAGTAAAGTAATATAAGGAGAAATAAGTTTGCAAAATGGATGATATAAAAGTATTGAAGTCGTCGATGGGAGATAATCATGCAAGCATGTAGGAGATTGTTCCTCAATTCATTCAATTCAATATTTAGAAAATTTCGCCTGATGGAATGAAATACGAGAAGTTACTCTCGATCTCGTCGAGAATTAAAAATATATAAACAATTTGTTTATAAGCAAGACAATAAGCTATTCTGATTTGTTCGTTTCAAATATTTTATACTTCTATACGATTTTTGTTTACATTTCAATTGATGGGAACATTAGAAAAATGTTTGAAAGAGTAGCCGAAACAATATTTCACGAGAGAGAGAAGCAGTATTTTGCAATGAAATGAAAGTATAATCAAACAGTTATTATTAAAAGCAAATTTTGCATTAGAAATTGATTACAATGCAGAAATTATTCAACATAGCTAAAGTTTCATTTTCTAGAAAATATCGATACTTTTAATCATGCAGGATAAAATCATGTAAAATTCTCGACAACTCAACATTAGTTTCAAATCGATCATGAAATGCTATATACCAATTTTATGATCCGAATCAAAATTATACATCTTAAAAATCTTAATGCATATATCTTCTTTTGATCAATCATTTTTTCTGTATACTATTTAATGCTTGTTCCTTTTAATTATTCTAATTCATCCATTATTAAATTATTAATCAAATTATTTCATCCCTTAAAATTGATCGTCTTCTCTTATAAATTATTTTGTCACTATATTTTCAGAAATTTCAATTTCATTGAATCCTACGAATTGTTATAGGATAAAATTATTGTAAACAAATTAATCATTATCAATTTCGAGAATGATATGCATCAGAATACTATTAAAAGTTCTGATTCGGTGATATTATGCATAAATAAATTTTAGGGAATAAATAATTTTATATAAAAATATTTCTTCAGCGATAAATGCGAATGTAATATCAAAAAAAAAAAAAACAAAAATATGATTTACGAATTAAAAAGCGAAAAGATAAAAGAAAATTTGATTGAAATTATTTCATCCATTCATTTATTTATTGATATTACATCTTGTAGGATAGCAAAATTATTATTATCCTGCGAATTCATTACGATATCTAATAAATTTTCGCAGCGACTTTTCTCAAATTTCCGTTTTCCCATATGGGATTTTTCCTTCGAGTATCTTTCAAACAAAATCCATTTTCTAGGCATCACATATTTATGCAATCCTAGGCATGTGCTATAATTTACTTCATCATCTTCCTTTTCATCTATCATTTTCCCTAACTCTATTCATTTCTCAATCCTAATTTATTTAATTTTATTTTTTCATCATAGTTAAAATTAGTGTTTTCTCCGACAGAATAACATAGCATTACTAATTACTTATTATCATTGATTGTTATCTGATATCCATATCTGATAAATTTATCAAAATATTAAAATATTTTAAAATGAAATATCAGATATCATTATATCGAAATATCTTCCTAATATTAAAATATTCTGAAATAAATTATATCTTTGAAAATATAATCATAAAATATATTATCTGTAAAGTAATAAATATAAACAAATTAAAATAAAATTAATGAAAGACAATAATTTGTTTGTTTTAAAAGAATAAATTTAAAATGATAAGATTTTTTTGAAATACAATGATTCTTATCTCTCTTTTGTTATCAATACAATGAGCAATTTTAGTTATAATCGTTTTTCAACCTCTCCTAAAAAATTTTTTCAATAACTGATAATTAAGTATTTCGATATCTTAATTTGCAATATTTTTATTTGTGATTTATGAAAGTCGTTAATAATTTACGTAAAAATCAGCATAATAATTTTTAATTATAAATAGTTTTATTCGAAAAAATAGGTTGATATTAGAAGTTTCTCTCGTCAGAATATTGTCTACTGATCTATACTGCTTTCTCTGATAATGATTTATAATTAAAATTCTTGTTAAAAATTTTTACTTATAATTTTGCTAATTGTTAGTTACTTAATTCAAAAATTTGATAATATGATAAGCAAAAATTTTGTTGAAATGACTTTTATTCAAGCAATTAAAACTTTTAGTATTTCATTACTTCCTTACAAGTAAAATCATTTTGAACGTGAAAAAATGATACTTATCACGTAAAAAAATTTTACGCTAAAATTAACGTAACATTTTACGTTCAAGACCTTCAGGGATGGAATGTGTATTCCTTAATTAATTTGTCAGAAAATTTAATAATTTAAAAATTTTCTGATAAATGTCAGTAAATTAGGCAATTAGTATAACGCTTATTCTCAAAGAGATATATGTATATATCTCGAATTGATATCAGTTTAGAAATAATATTCTAATTTAAATCAAAACTCTTTAATTTTATTTATAATATTTTATTTAGGATGTGCATTTTATCGATTTTAAATATATATTATTCAACAGAAATCGTTTTGAAAGCTTTATCATTTATTCATGTTATCAATAGCAAAAAGCTTAGTATAATTCAGAATGTTGTGATTTTTCTATAAAATATTTCTCGTATTGAATTTTTTATCATTGATTAATTTATTCTCTCCATATTCCTATATTTCATTAATTATTTATTCAGCTAACCTAACAATAATACGTCATTAATCTCGTTTCACTCCTGCAAATTATTAGCAAAATAATTGGATACAACTTTTCTCGACAAAATATTATTTGTTCATTGATTACATTTAAAGCATATTAAGGTTAAACATTTTAGTAATTCTCGAAATTTTCAAACTTCATTTATTTTGGGAATTTTGTAAATTTAGCAAGAATTCATATGCAAAATAAAATATTATTAAAATTAAGCCATGCATCCCTTCTTATACTTAAGTAAAACTTTCGAGAATAATCTTATCATGAAAGGAAATAAGTTGAAGTGGTTACATTTTGTTAAAGGATTTATTATATTATTCATATATTTCTTTCTTCATTTAACGTATTTGTTGCAAATAATGTTAAGATGTTTTGGCTCTAAAAAGTTGTTTATACTAGGCTCATTATATTTCAATCCATCTATACTAATATTATTTTTGTATTTGATTAAAATACTGGACTATTAGCCATCTAAAATTATCATTTTGCTTAATCGATTAAGCAATTTTAGAAAATAGCTTTAAAAACATTTTATCTATTTCCAATGAGGCTTAATTTTACAAGTCAAATGGACCAACCAGTTAGGCAAAAAGATTTCCTTATAAATGAAACTTCATTAGTACCTCATTGGCATTCTAAAAATCATTTTTACTCTACTAGAATTGAGCAAAAAAAAAAAAAAGAAAGCATATAGCTCAAAATCTTTTTTAAATTAACATATTTTTATTTTACTAAATATATACATATACATGTATATCCTTGGCTATTTTAAAAATATTCTCATTAATATGATTCTTTTTTTTGACGTAAATTATTATTATTATTTGACATGTAAACAACAACAACACTAATCTTAATATTAGGATAATTCATATTGTATTATTATTTATCTAACATGACCTGAAATTATTTAATAATTTAAAGTAGCATAAATACATTTTTATATTATAGACATTTAGTTGATTACTATATGATAATATTATTAGATAATATGCATTTATAATTTACGTTGAAAATAATCTATAATGTTGATGCTTTCACGTGGAATCTAATGTTAATGCTTTCACGTGGAAATTTTACGTTGATGCTTTCACGTAAATATATATTTGGAAGTTCTTTTTTTTGTTATAGAAAAAAGTAAAAAAAGAAATAAAAAAGTGGATGAAAAAGATTGAAATATAACGAAATTTTAAACGTCCCTCAAAATAGAATCAATTTTTAAATCTTTAACGGATGCAATATATAAATTAAATAAATTTCTTCTTCTGTTATGGCGGCAAGCACATTTGGACAATAATTCTCGAACTCTCGCTCTTCTTCCCAAAACTATAGTAATAAATGAAATGAGAGAAATATAGTGAAATATGTTTCGTTTTTCTTTTAAGAAAAATCTTTTTTCAAAATCAACACTTCAAAAGATCTATTGCTCAAGTAGCACTTCTCATTGAAAATCTTCATTGCATCAATAGAGAAGTTCATTTTTTTTGTTGAAAAAATTTATATGGTACAAAGTTATCGAGAAGGTTAAGAGAGTCGATCAGGTAAACGAACAAAGTGATAAGAAGTGAGCTGTACTATTCCTATTCCTTCTCACTCTCTATCAACTAGCTGTTATTATCATTTGGGTGATAAGATAGTAATGAGTGATGATTATAGAACTAATGATAAATAATAATAATAATAATAAGGGTGATAATTATACTGATATTGACAATGATATTTGGAAGAAAAAAAAGAGACTTACTAGTAAAAAAAATAAAAGTTGTTCTTTGTACTGTTTAGCAAACTCATCACATACATTCAAACAACAAACGTGACTTGTCATTTGAAATTATAAGAACACATACATGACCTGTCGCTTGAAATAGCAAGGACATGAAGTTGATCTGAAGTTTGAAATAGCAAGGACACATGACCTCATTTGAAATTACAAGCATTTCGAGATTGAAATATTAGTATTTCTTACCGTCCAAAATTTATTTAGAAGAAAATAAACGAATGCATTACTAATTTCTATTTGATTTTCCATGAAACTGCTTTCTTCTGATACGAGAATTTTCATTCCAATAGCTTTCTCTCATACCCTTTAACCTTTATTTTCAATACAGCACTATCGTATGCATCGAACTTATATTTTCAAAATCGCTATAATATTTTAGGATTAAACATTTTTCAGCATAAGTGAATTTCAACGGTTTCCATTCATATCTCGACAATCTCGACAATTAATTCATTAAAAATTCTTATTTTTACGACATAAGAGATTATCAAGCTTCTTCCAATTTTCTTATACTATACATTCCTTACAATAACATTAAATAACATATATGATATACAAACATTCATATCTTTTCTTATCTGATATAAATGAATAGATTATCTGAGATAAGCAGAACGAAAAAAAGAATTAATTAAATTGCTATTTTTATTCCTCAAATTATAATTATATTAATTATCAGGTAATTATCAGGAGAATCTATTTCTCTATTTAACAACATTATTCTTAATTAGCAATGATAAAAAATCATTTTCAGAAATTTGAAAATTTTTGGAAGAATAGAAATAGAATAAAAATCTCAATTTATTATAATATATATATTTTAGTATTCTTTATGAAATGAATATTTCAAAAAATAAATCATCGCATTATGATATATTTCTTGGCTCAATGGCTAGTTTTGCTTAATTTAAGTTATCAGATATCAAAAGTTAATCAAAAATGATAAGAATTGAAATAAATTATCATTCCTAAAATATTTTTTTTTCATTTTCTTTGCACTTTGACTTATTTGTAATTCATAAATGATTGAAACATGCATAGATAAGCATATATACATAAAATTTTTCCGATTGTTAACAAAAATTTATTTTACATAAAAGCGCTTTATATCCAAAAGCGCCAAACAAAAAAAAAAAAACATCAAAAGAAAATGAATAAATTTATGATAATTTATTACGATTGTTCGAAGATAGTAAGATATGCGATAATGTTGTATATTTGTATCAATCAGATAATATAGCATAGCCCAATTGATCAAATAAAATTGTTTTTTTTTTTTGCTTAACTAAAAGATTATTTATAAATAATTCATGAACGAAAACAATAATACAACGAGCATTTTGTGATGTAATATTGAATGACAGCAATATCGATTGATTTTTTTATCTTATAAATTCAAAGATGAAAAAAACAAAACAAAAAAAACGATTCGTTTTCATTCTTTCGTATTTTTCATATTTTTGTTGTGGACATAAGCTGTTATGAAATAAAATCATTGAAGTAATGGTAGAGGTACTTCTTGATATTAGTAAAGAGAGGATGGATATTGAATCGTTTCAACTAAGCGATGTTTATTTATCTTTTTTTTTTTTTTTTCTATTGTTTATTTAATTCAAGAACTTATAGAATGAAATCTTTTATTTATTTATTTAAGTTGATCTCTTTAAACATGCAACAATTCATCTTTAAATTAAACATACAAAAAATTTTTTTAATATATAATCTATCTGTTAAGTATGTAAAGGGAATGAATGTATATAGGAATAGAATATTTCATTTATAAGTACTAAATTTTGATTTATATTTATATTATTTAAATATATGAATGTATATAGGAATAGAATATTTCAATTGTAAGCACTAAATTTTGATTTATATTTATTTTATTTATATTATTTAAATATTTTAAAAATAAAAATTTTGTTTAATTCATTCATTCCAAAATTCTATAAACAAATATTTATTGAATCTTTAATCTTTTCTAATTTTAGCTATATTTTTGATAGAAGCGTGAGAGAAAAAAAAGAAATAATAATGATTATATATACTAAAAATCGATCGGATTATTTTAAACCTTTAATAGTTTTGGTGAATAATTATTTTAGATGTTTGATAATATAATGGATGAGGCAAATTAATTGTTAATGTTGAAATAAACATATATTTTGTAGTCAATTTAAAATAACAATAAGTTTTGTCATTTTTATAATTCTCGATGAACGTAAAATTCATAATCATTTGATGTTTTAATTATTGAAATAGTAATTAAGAAGTTAATAGAGAGAGAATTTCAATAAAAGTAATCAATCTCTCATAAATGTACGTACCTGTAAGATAATATTAATCAGAATTTTATTTGATAAAGAATTGCTAAGAAATCCATTCCGTTCCAAGTTAATACGATTAATATTGAATAAAGTTTCACATTTTAATTGATACTTAAAAACGTAGATTCTGAATACATTTTCCAGTTAAAAAAAAAAATGAAAAGGACATTCTCGAAGATCTGAGAACGAATATACAAATATCCTCATTATCATATTCCTGTAGTTCTATTCAATATTTTCATCAATATCAATTCCATTTCTTCTATCGCTTTTCGTCGATATCATTAAGTTTGTCTTTGTCAATAGAAAGGAAGGATTAATTGAAAAAGTAAGTTGCCAAGAAAAATATAAGTCAAATAACCGGATGAATTATGATATCACCAACGGAATTACGGTACTTTAAATCATTCTGATTTACAGGGTGATGGATAATGAAGGAGCCGTTGTTGCAGTGGTTTAGCGATCTCTCTTCCATAATTAAAATCTCTGCGTTAATTTAATACATACAACAGTATTATCATATTTTCTGTATACTCTTCATTTTCACGTTGAAATCATTTGCCTAGCAGATGTAAGTGTTATTAAAATTTTAAAAATATCATATCAATTTATTTTGATAAATAAATTCTAAAACATTTTCATAAATTTTAAATTTTCGTCAACTTCTGAAAAGTAGAAGCTGCCTGCTAAATCCGATGTCAAAAGTAGAAGCTGCCTGCTAAATCCGATGTCAAATTTATCTGATCATTTTTTTTTATAAATAATATTTGATTGATAAACTTTCACTGATATCTAAAAAATTTTGCAGAATGGAAGTATATATTTTCTATCAAAAGATTATATCTAAGGTCAGGAAATAATTTAGAAATGATAATTTTTACGATGTTAATAATAAACTGATAAGCAGCAATGTTGGAAAAAAATAATAAAATAGAGTAAGTAATTTAGATGACCTATCTTTGGATGTGCTTGATTTTCTCACCTGACGAATGCACTAAAATTAGTTGACAGCTGTCAATTTGAGAAATCAAAATTCTACTTCTTGCAAGTTGAGCTCTGTTTTTGTTCTAATTCTTATCTCTATGACTTTTCCTTCTACTCATGTACTAACTCTTGAACTACTATTTCATGGTTATCTATTTCAGCATCATTTGATAAATAGCAATACTCATACACCATAGCATCACCTGTCTTTATCCTTATATCATACACAACTATTGGTAGTGCAGGTATACAAATGATTCTTTATCATTTATTGTTTCCTTTTAAATTAAATATTTACCTAGCAAAGTAGGCAGCTAATTGCATAAGCTTTAGTTCATATTAACAATTTAATTCCTAATTTTAACTTTTATATCATTCCCGTTATGTTTAACTTAAATTAACTTATGATCTCACCTCTCCATCACCTTTATTTTGACTTATAACCTCATCTCTCTACCATCCCTATTCCTTCGAACAAAAAAAAGTAATATATTTTTTTGTACATTTATCTATTTGCTTGTCTTTTAAATATATCAAGTTGGATTAGATAAAAAAAAAAGAAAAAACATTCTTTATATAAAAATATACAATTTCAGAGAGGAAACAACGACTATTTAATTGTATATTTCCGCTAATGATTATTTGGCCAATTTCATTGATTTTGTATAAATGATGATTATCAATATCAGATTTTAGGATAGGATCATTAATGATTTACCGATATATATAGTCTATTAATGCGTATTTAATCATTATTTTTGCATTTAAATGTTTATAACAACAAATCTGGTCCTTCTCAAATCCATGAATTTGATTTAATTTGATGATGTTGCGGAGCAGAGAGAGAGACTTTAAAAGGAATTTGAAAATGTGGTATATCTCTAACAGCATTTCTACACATATCTTTTAATCATCATCATACTCTTTCTCTTCTTCCTTCATCCAATATTCTAAGCAATTTCTGTTGTCGTATGCTTCCTGAAGAATGAATGATTGAACTTAGGATGATAATATGATATATTTTGCCTTAAATCTTCCAATTCATCTTCTCTTATTTCAATCATATATACTTACCATTTACTTATATATTCAATTTCAAAATTTTAGAAATAAAAAGTAGTTGTAAAGAAATGTACTATTGACGAATGGAATACATTGATATTTAAGAAATTCATGAAGTTGAATATATGTAGATGTATGAAAGTGTAATTGAGAGAGAAGATTCTGAATGATATTATAAAAATGAAGAGAATTCTTAAATTTATTAATACTAAACTATTTCTGATATCATTCTATCATTCTCGAACTTTTTATAAATTACCTCTTCTATTTCCACCCTTTTTCATTTCTTTTATAAATTTAATTAAGCTTAGATATTTTTGCGTTTATCAATTCCAATGATAATTTTGCTCTTTTTCTCAATAATCAATTTGTGATAAAAAAAACAAAAGTTAAATAAATGAGCAATCATGAATTTTTAATTAAATTAGCAATAATTATTTTTGGCACTATTTAACATTTTTTATCTTTTAACCTTTTATGCTTTTTTTTCTATCATTTGACCTTATAGAGGTATATTCAGTCTTGAGATTTTTTTCAGATACATGACCTTTACTATTCCATTCTCATTTATTGAATGCAATATTCGAGATTCGAGATTGTATAGAACTAGTTTACAGGAAATAATACCAATGAATTGAAAGACTAATTGATTTTAATTCATAAATGTTCATAGTTTTAGTTTATTAAAATTGAGGTAATTAAATTCCTATAATTTAATTGCTAATATTTTTAAGCTAACTTCTTCAATATTCAGAATTCATTCAAATGATAGTCCAGGGATATTATTTTGATTATTCATAAAGTTTCTTATATAATTTGGCAATTATAATTATCACTGTTTTTCTGATAATTTATTTCAATGAAATATTCTCTGCAAATAACTCTGATAACAATTATATCTTCTGATGATAATATCACTGTAAATTCCAAATTATTGAAATTTTTTATAATTACCTATCATGTCTTATGGTGCTATTAAGTTCTTCGTTCTTCAAAAATTTTGAAGTAAGTATTTTTATTTAAAATGAAAAAGAGACAAGAATTCTATTGAGAATGATAATAAGAAATCTCAAAGCCGAAAATAGATCAACTCTTTTTATATTTATTAATTAGAAATTTAGAAACTTGCCATCGTTTTCTTCATCTATAAGTAAATTCGATTTCTACTAGTTTTAAAATTATCAGTATCTTATATGAACTTTTGAGAAATCAATGTTTTACTGCTGAATATTCGAGAATTACTGTTATTCCGGAAAGATACCTTATCATCATGTCAAATGTATAATTGTACTTTCTGCTTGAAATATTTCTAAATTTGAGTAGTGTAATAACAGGTGTAATAGATGTAATACAAATTTTCACACATACGTTAATTGTTTAACTAACTCTGTTTGTGATACATTGCAACCAATACCCATAAATTATATTACGGTATGATACTTTATAATAGTAGAAAATGTGAAATTTCCACATTTCAATACAATAATTTTTCATTAAATTAAATTACTTTCATTCAATGTATTTTGAAAATTATTTTAAAATAAGCCTAGCTAATTTCTTGGCAATTTATGATTGAATCTTATGAAACAATCAATAGGATAATGGCCTATCAGTTTTTCTTCTCTTCTCATTTCTTGGGAATGATTCGTTTCTTATTATGATATTTCGAGATATGATAATTTTTTTTTCTTTTGCAATTTTTAAGAAAAATGAAAAATCATATTTATCAGAACTTATCATATGAAAATTAAAAGAGAAATTTAAGAGAGGTTAATATATAGAAATATATAAGCATTTATATAACTCCAAATTAATATGACTCTTAATTATCGTCTAAATGATCGATCTTTTTAAGGAGCGAAAATCGAGCTCAAGAACTCTTCTTGAAAACAATCTGCATATTTGAGTTTATTCATTATTATTATTATTATTTTAACCAATCACACATTATTCGAGAGTACTCTTGAATTGGATATTTTCTTTCTATTTTTTAAATTATCATTCAGTTAGAATTTTTGTTTTTTTTTTGGATTTAAATAGAAATTTAATCATAGATAATTCGAAATTTGATCTTAAATTATTATACGGAAGAGAGGAAAGATTGGAATTTAAAAGCTAATATAATGAATATATGGAACATTAAATCTTCATACTTCTAAGCCAATGACTAAAATTTTAATTTTTAATTTAATTTTAGTTATGCTTCATAATCAAACAATTTATTGACTTTTAACTTATAAATAAGTAATATCTGAAATTGTAGAAACGATCATTGGTTGAGCATAAAGTTTTTCCTTCTTTCACTATTATCACTTTGACATGTAATGAGGATAAAAAATTTATTTCTGCTCTTCATGTAACCTTAACACTTCTTTTAGATACTGTAATTTAAAAAAATTTCATTTGTTAAATTAACAAAAAAAAAAAACAAACGATCATGAATGTATGAAATCGCGCATAATAACTTATCTTTCTCTTTGATAATATTTTTCTAATATTATTTGATTTTATCAAATCATTTTTGTCAATGATTTGATAAATATTGTATTATTGAAATGGATGAAAAAATTTTTAGCAAAAAATAAAGATGCCGAAAAGCGAACGATGAATGCAAGTAAAACTTATAAATTTTGATGAAAGAATAATCTTCGAACTTTTTTATATATGATAATTATGAGAAAAGCCGAATAACTATTTGAGCTTATCAATCAATTTATCGAAGTTTAAAACCTGTTTTTAATATTTTATAGATTCGATACTACCTTTCATTACAGGTATTATTATATTTAATTCGATAATTTACTGGCATATTTTAGGCATTTGGAGGAAAAAAAAAGTTAGAATTTACTTGCTAATTTTCTTAATCCGCATCATACTTATCGAAAAATTTAACTTTCAAATGACTTCTTTCAAAATTAACTTAAATTGCGAAGTAACTCCTTCATCATAATTTAACTTTCGAATAATTCCTTTCAAAATGAACTTAGAAATTACGAAAAAACTTTTAGTATGATATGATTATTCACCAAAATATGAAGTATTTATTATAAAGCAATTTTTAATTACAAAATTGCTTAATTTTATGATAAATATTTAAGGAATAATAGATGAAAATATATTTAAATACTTTACTTTTCCATCATTTGTTGTCAATCGTTTAAATATCAGCTGATATAATATCATATATATTATAGTATTGATAGTTTGCTTCTTGATAAGAGCCATTGATATTTGCATTGATAATAATTATTTTATCGTTTAACAAAAGCAACAATAATTGTTAATGTTAAATATCAAAAATGATTCATGTCATACTAAAAGTTTCTTCGTAATTTCTAAGTTTTTATATTCATCGATAACAATTATTTTATCGTTTAACAAAAGTAACAACAATTGTTAACGTTATTTTTATTATTGTTTATTTTGTTATGAGCAATAATAATAGAATTAGATGATTGATTGATCGATTGATTGATACATCAAAAATTAAGCTTTTTTTTGAATGAATGAAAGAAAAGAATTTTCAACAGATTAAACATCTTAGATATAATTAAAATAAAAATAATTACGTCATTTTCGTTTTTATAATAAGCTGAAAAAATTGAAAGAAATGAATTTCTTTTTTTTTATTTAAAAATTTTGTAATTTATCATTTTTTAAAATTTCCTCTTATATATATTTGTATGAAAGATAAGAAATGATAAATTCTGTTAGTTTCTTTTTTCATATTATCGGTAAAAAAGAAAAAAAAGAAGAAGCGAAGTTTCAATATTTGAAATATCAACAATTTTATTTTTCCTTTCTTTTCCATTATATTCCAATTTATGATAAGCTTTCTGGCAATGTTTTATCTAAATTTTGGATTTAATTTTTAGAAAAAAATTTTGCTAAATTATATAAATAATATATTGTTATGGTTTTAACGAATCATTCTCGATGAAAGGAAGTTTGTAATATTTGCCAATTTATTTGAAGGCAAAGTTTTAACGAATAAAAATGGAACGAAGCGTAAAAAGCATCTCAAATTACAATATCCTTCATCATATCGGATAAAATTTTTGCATCATAATTAAATAAGAGAATATGAGTTGATAATGCATAGATAATTTTTAGTTTATTAATAAGCTAAATTTTGATAATTAAAATAAATACATACTCATAATATTTATCATTTCTCACTTCATTTCTCCTTCTATACATATTTTCCAGTATCATTTTGTTCAATATATGAAAACAAAAAAAAAATTCTCGAATCTCGAATTATTAATCAGAAAATTTTTGAGTTAAAAATTTTTATGAATTGCTTATATAATTTCATCATTTTTTTTTGTATATAGCAAATAATTTTTTAATTTTCCTTCTCTATTTTAAATATTTAAAGACATTTTTATTTTTCTTTTTTTTTTTTTATTTCTCAAATCTCTTAGCAACGCTTAAAACGTCAGAAAATGTGGCCAGAATCGAAATTATATTTTAATCAAAGTTTTAGGTGCAAAAAAGAAATTGGTTTAAATAAAACAAAAATTATAGGCATATTATTTCTCCTTCTAGGCCATATTCCTTAGTGCAATGATCAGCCAGCCAAAGTATTAATATTAGCAAATTATAAGTGACATAATATATTTTCAATGAAATTTTTAGGAAGTTATTCATATAAGTACATTGATATTTTGAGCTTAAAAAACTTTAAATTATTATTTTAATGATTCAATTTAAATCTTTTTTATTACGCATATTTTTAATTTTAATTAACAAAAGCGAATTGAATCATTTATTGAATCAAATCATTTATTGAATCAAATCATTTATTGAACGAATAATATATATTTTTAGAGTAATAAAATAATTGAAATCAAACTGATTAATTGGTTAGGTGAAATTGATAATAATTAAATGAAAATATTATCTTCATAGATTAGATTAGATTGTATTAAAAAGTTTTGTAATATTTCCCGGGAATGAATATCATAGATTAGATTTTATTGAAAAAGTTTTGTAATATCTATTTCTCGGGAATAAATATCACTGATTGCATGTAATGCTAATCTATAATGTATTTAGGATAATAATAAAAATTTAAATTGACTAGGCTCATAGATCACATTTAATTAAGAAATATTTTTTTCTAAGAAAAAATATATTCTACCTTTAATTGTAATAAATTTCAAAACATTCATTTTATTTTGCATACTTTTTAAAAATTATAAAATTCTTTTTAGTTGAAAAGAGAGAGAGAGAGAGAGAGAAAAAAAGGAAGGCGTGATAGGGAAAAACTGACTAGGCTCAATAATGAAGGAACGAAAACGAGGGTATTGAAAAAGAGAAGAGATGCTATATTTGAAATTTTGGTCTGGTTAAAATTTATCTCCTTAGCTAATTCGAGAGTAACGATGATTCGTTTTTTTTTCCAAAATGTTGAATATTTGATAAACGAAATAATTCGAATAAATTTTCAACAAATAAATTTTATCTTTTGTAATTCTTTCTAGAAAACTCTTACCAATTTATTCAACATTCTTTTCCTTATAAATAAATTATTACCTGATAAATAATAATATTTAAAGATATAGAGTGGATAGTAATAAGCATTTATCAGTAATGATTAACATTAAATTAATTAAAAATTATCTTCGGTCAAAGTTATTTTATTATTATAATTAATTGCTCAAGTTGTGAATGGTTTTAAAATTTCATTTATATTTATTATTACAATGATATATATGTACTGATACATGTTGATAAATGATGATACATGATATATACATGTTGATAAATGCTGATATATTATGATACATACTGATATAAATTTATTTATTTTTTGTTTATTTAAGATTTAATTAAAATTAAAATTTGAATTAAAACTTTTAAATGATTGAACATAAAATTAATCAACGATTGATTATATTTAAATTTTAGATGCTATTTAAAGTTATTTTTAAATCAATATTAATTCAATTTTAGATAACTGAATTAAGCTTGGCCAAGCCTATTCAATCCTATTATTTAGGAAATGACTACATCATTAAAAAATATGTTGGCTTTCTTTTTTCTTTATTTTTTTAGGAAATACAGATAAGGATGATTTATTAGGATGTGGAGGACGAACGATGATGCAACCGTACTTTGCTACTTTTTATCTATTCTTGTTCAACACCGTAGAAACCGCTCATACCATTAGGCCAACATATAATAATGAACCTATCGTCCATACTAAATTAGGCATTATTCGAGGCTTAAAACAGGTAAACTCATTTTATAGTATGAAATTTTTAAAATGTCATATCTAAATTATTTACTTAGATATTTTATCAGAAATGATAAAATTATTATAATAACAATTTATATAATCAAATTAATCAAAGAAGTTTATACATATATAAAAGAATAGAATAAACAATAATATATTAAAATGTACCTTAGTGAAAAATAAGGAACGAATTAGAAAGGAACGACTTTTTCAAAATATGATAAATATAAACGAGAACAATTTATCACGATATGATATGATATACAATGGTGGCTTTTTGAGATTCTTTAACTGATAAAAGAAAAGTTTTGATAATCCCAATGGAAATTAGCTTACATTTTAAAGGAAACAAATAATGCTGGACAAGATTTATGAAAAGATAAGACAACGAAAAGTACATTTTATGTAGAAATAGATGAAATAAATTTATAATGCAACGAAGCTGTAAGAAAGTAATTAAAAATAATTTATTTTCGATAATTATCATATCGTACTGATAAATAATAGTAAGATATGAAAAAGAATTATCAATGATTATGATAAATTCAAGAAAATATTAATATTCATAAATGCATTTATTAACTTCGATAGGTTAAAATTATTTAAAAAAAAAAATCAATTGCAGAAATTTGAAGATACATTTGTAAATGCCTACCTCGGTATTCCATTTGCCCAACCACCTATTGGTAATCGACGATTTGCATTACCTGAAATGATTCAACCATGGCCAGGAGAATTAAATGCTCAAAAACTTGCCCGAACATGTTACGTTACTCCAGATAGTCAATTCCGCAATTTCCTGGAGCTGAAATGTGGAATCCACCAAATGTAATATTTCTTATAAATAATCTTGCAGAAAAAAACAAATTAAAAAAATGTAAAAAGTGATTAATTATCATTTTCTTATTTCACATATCAGATAAACTTTCATAATGATTTTTATCTGATATTACTTGAAATTTAATTGATTGATATTTTTTGCTTATCAGGAATATGTAAATAATTAAATAAACTAACGATACTATGATAAAGTGAAAATAAAAGGAAAAAAAGTTTGCTGATTAGATTAATTATTCAAATATTTTATAAATCAATTATTTTAAATTAATCTATCATAATCATTAAATGTTTATACATTATAAAGTTAATATATTTAAACGAAATATATTTATATCATCAAAATTCAAATTTGATTTTGATCAACAAAATTAGGCAATTTGAATTATTAATGATAATGAATTGATTTGATGAATTATTGTATCAATCATAATTTTTTCAGTAAGTCCTAACAGCATTTAAAAATTTTATACAAAATTTATGAATAGATGTATGATGAGGATTGTTTGGCGTTAAATATGTGGGTACCGAGAAACATGATGGGCAAGTAATGGTATGGATTTATGGTGGTGGATTTTATTCCGGTTCACCATCGTTAGATCTTTATGATGGACGAGTATTAGCAAGTCGTCAAAAGACAATCATTGTTAATATTAATTACAGGTGAAGCAATAAAGCATTATATTAACTTCTCATCAATATTTTGTTCGAGATTGCCTTCTAACCTTTTCTTCAAAAAGCCTTTCAAACCTTTTTTCGTAAAAAATTTGATAAGATCGATAGGTAAAAAAATTTTAATGAAGAATGAATACTTTCTAAAAACTAATTTGATGAATATTTTGGCACTATTTAATTGTCAAATTTTGAATCGATGCATTATTGATAAATAAGATTTATTTGGAATATAAAATGATTTTATTGCATATATTATTCACATATATTCCATAGAATAATTCTCGAGAATGGATTTGTTATCAAAAAATGGCTCTCGTGAAAAATACATTTTTCTCATATATGATAAGATTTAATTTTTGATTATTATAGGCTAGGAGCGTTTGGTTTTTATATCTTGGTGATAAATCAACGATACCTGGCAATATGGGTCTAATGGATCAGCAACTTGCTTTACGATGGATTTATGAAAAT
Organism: Dirofilaria immitis; assembly: GCA_024305405.1. Lineage (NCBI taxonomy): Eukaryota > Metazoa > Nematoda > Chromadorea > Rhabditida > Onchocercidae > Dirofilaria > Dirofilaria immitis. Next base: position 1,839,470 of record JAKNDB010000079.1, on the reverse strand, counting down.
ATTGCCTCATTTGGTGGTGATGCAAATAAGGTTTGTATTTATTTAAATTTCTTTCACTTTTGATTAACTTAACAGACCGAAATATCTGTCCTATAAATAATATACCTGAAGTTTAATGAAGTTATAAAAAGAAAATTTTATAGATAACATTATTTGGTGAAAGTGCTGGTGCAGCATCGGTAACAGCTCATTTTTTGCACCAGGAAGTTTTCGCTATTTCCAACGAGCAATACTAATGGTTAGCAAATTTAAATTAAATTTTTTAAAATTGAATTTAAGAATATGAACAAATATAATTTTATCAATTTTATTATCATAGAGTGGGACGATAGCGAATTCTTGGGCTATCAAAGATAAAAATATCGCATTACAAACATCGATGTTTTTGGCAAAAAATTAAACTGTACATCTGGCCAAGAAAAACATTTGGATATTAAATTGATTGCAGAATGCATTCGACAAGCACCTGCTGCAAATATACAGGTATTTAATAATTTAATTTAAAAAAATAAAAACAAAAATTCAAGAATTTTTCATAATAGAAAATTTAATTATTTTTAGAAAAAAATTTTTAACTTTAAAATATTAACTTATTTATAAACTTTTATATTACATTTCTTTTTTATTCGATACTTTCTATCTCTGCCAATAAATTAAATTTAATAAATTATACATTGAAACTAAATAAATTAAATTTTTAATTTATCAACTATACAGTAAATATTTGATGATAATTAATCTATCTTAAATTATCAAACGTTCATTTTATAACGTATTTTGAAATATTACGTACGTGTACGTTTGTGTGCGCGTGTGTAGAGGAAAAACGAGAAGGGGAAAGAGAAAGAGAGAGAAAGAGAGAAAGAGAGAGAGAATAATAAAGAAGAAATGAATGGATAATATGAAAATGATGAAAGATTAAATTTACAGAAAGCGGCCGATGCTGTTAGCGTGGATCAGATTCTACCGATGACTTTCCCATTTGTGCCGGTCGAAGAAGACGAGCATTTTTCAAGGTTCGAAACTAACGAATCATTCATTCGGTTAGCTTTGTGCTTCGCTAAAGGCGCAACTATACTTTCTGTTGCATAATGCCTTACAGCAGTAAAATTTTCTTCATTTTTCTTCGTGATAATTTAAATATTATAAAGTCATTTCTTGGCTCATATCATTTCTCTTGGCCAATATTATTATTGTCCGTATTTCTTAGAAGAATTTTGAAAAATTCTGAAATCATAACTTTTAGATTATTGTAAATATTAGTTGCGCCAAATATTTGCAATGAGTTTTTGACAAAATCAACTATGATTAGCTTACGTTATTTTTGACGATTCTTTTTTTAGGGTAATTTATTTACGAAATTGAAGATGCGCGATTTTACGAAAGATCTAAGCGTATTGATTGGTTCAATGAAAGATGAAGGCACATACTGGTTACCTTATTATTTTCTCAATCCTAAAATGGGTTTTCAATTCAATCATACTATATCTGCTGATGATCCTTCTAATCGAGCTTTGATTAATAGGTTTTATATGTTTATCATATCTTTTCTTTTAAGCTAAATCTTATTCAAATCTTTATATTATAAGAAATAAAATTATAATAGTTTGAAAATAAGTTTTCTTTATTTAACCGATCTCTTATTTATTGTTATTGATTATTTATGAGTAAGGAAAAAGTTTTAAAATTTAATAATAATATTATTTCAGAGAACAATATACATCATCAATTCAATCATTTCTACCATATTTTGATGATTCTCAATTAGTAAAACATGCATTATTACATGCATATGCAGAGGTTAATTAATTTAATAATTTTATTTTTTTATTAAATTAAAATATATATTACTTTTATAATCATTTCAATTTTTTTAATAGATATGTGAAAGTAATGATCCAGAAGAGAGATTACGTGATGGCGTTGCACGTTTTATTGGTGATTTCTTTTTACATGCAGTTTGATTGAATTTGCTGATATTCTAGCTGATAATATTTATGGCTCCGTATATATGTATTATTTTACAAAAAGGTTTTCAATTTATGTTTACTTTTATTTAAATTTTCTTCTTCAACTACTATCGAATAAGTATACCGTTTCTGGATCTCTTTATTTGATTCCTTGACTATGCAATTCTTCATCCGTTTTAAAAGAAGGAATCATAAAATAGGGAAAATTAAAATAAGATTTATGAAAACATTAAAGTCCGAAGTTAGAAAAAATTCAGAAATGTCAATTTAAACTTATTACTTTTACAGTATGCTTAGTTTATCTCAATTACAATTTTTTTACTGTTCTATACTAGTTAATTTTCTCATTTTTGATTGTTATTCGATTTCATATAATTTTTTGATTTCAATATTAGTTTCTTTATCAAATATATTCCTTTTTTTCTCTTTATTTCAGGTCTTCAGCAAATCCATGGCCAAAATGGATGGGAGTAATGCATGGTTATGAAATTGAATATGTGTTTGGGCAACCTTTCAGGCATAGCCATCTATATTCAGAATCACAGCTTGATTCTGAGAAACGTTTCTCGGAAGCAATTATGAAATATTGGACTACTTTCGCTGCTGAAGGGTTAGTTGCAAGTTTTGAGTGGTCTTTTGATCAATTATCGTATCAATATGATTTGCCACAATCTGTGATATTTCCTGTAATACTCCATGATAATTATAAGGATATAATTTCACATCCTTAAGTCAAAAACTGTCCGAAGTTGTCTAATCTTAAAATACACTCATTTTCAGCGTACCCAGACCACAGTGGCCAAAGTACAATAAAGTAACACGTAAAGCATTCATACTTAATGATGGGATAATTGATAATAACCATCAGATTACTATTGATGTACATGGCAAATCTTGTAATCTATTATCTGAAGCACAAGCTATTGTAAATCATAGTAAGTTCATATCAAAATTTAAAACATTTCATCGTTATCTTTTTCTGAAATACAAGAGCTTTATCAGAGTAAGATGCTATTATCAATTTTGTTAGGATGAAAAGATTATATCACAAATTAAGCAATTCAAAATAATTCTATGATTGAAATATTTATTTTTTATTATTAAACAAAACTTAAACTTCTTCACATACATTTTTCCAATGCTCAATAGAAACTATTTAATTTATAATGTTTAAATCTTTAATTAAACTTTACAAAGAAAAATAATACAAAAAACTTACCAATGTCGAAAAAATATATAATGTGAAGTTAGTCTTCGTATATCATAAATATTCTTCATCGATTGATTGTTGATATCAAATTAGTTTATAAAATTTCAGAGTGTAATGCAAAAGATGATGCATACATATGGCTTCGTGGTGGTGATGTTTCTTCACGGACCATTAATTTTTCATTCTTCCATTTCTGTGTTTTAATCATCATAATTATCATCAAAATATGAGTCGTTGCCTTGTTTTGTCTTAATAAAAAAATTTTAATAATTGAACAAATAAATCAATGCAATTTTTAAATAAAATAATTCCTGTCTTCCTCAAACTTTTGTTTATATGAATTTTATCAAAAAAAAAAATATGTAATAGCTTTTTCTATCATTCAATTATTCCAAAAGAAAACTTTGTCTTTGTATTTACATTTCAATCATTGATTGATTAAAGTGTTCTTCTTTTTTCAAATTAAATTTATCGTTCTTTTTCTTTCGCAAAACATTTCATCTTTATTTGATTTATAAATATGAATGTCACATTATTTAAATGTAGAATTTTCTTGAAAAAAAAAAGTAATTTTCATATGGCAAATGAATTTTAAACTTACATAAATTTTAATCTTTTCTTCTCTCACATATATATGTATATGTTATTCTAAATCAAAATTTGAATTATCGATCATTTCAATTCATTTTTTTATTTTCACATAATAGCATAAAATTAAATGAAAGTTTAAAGCATTCGTAAAAAATTTCTATACGAATGATAAAAGCGAATGATGCACATCGAGAAGCGATAACTTGGCAGAAGAAGAATGATAAGGAAATGCTCCCATAATTCTTATTATATCATCTTAAATTCAATAGTAAAAGACATTTCTATCTTTGTCCCTAAAGAGGATGAGAAGTGAAATAACGTTATCAAACTCATGAAATAAGCCCACAATAAACGTTACGCTCATCCCTGTGATACTTATTACCTGGTATCATTCAAAGCTACTGACACTGGAATTCACGGGCCGCGAAGTCATAAGTGGGGGATTAATCTACTTTCGAGAATTGAATCATTTTAAGATAATGAGTGTGGGAGTGATCGTAGGACTTGATTTGAATCATGAACTTAGTTTGACCTCATGAAGATCAAGGAAGTACAGATTTCAAATCAGTTATTAATGCTGTATGATCTATTGTGTTATCATTTGTTCTGGTCAAAGTGTTAACACTTATTTCAATAAATATTAAAAAGATTTTATTATTTAAATACTTTTTTGTTTTAGTTAACGATCACGTGCCTTATAACTTCTGTGCCTTATTTTTGATCCACAGTTCCTTATCAGATAAAGCTTGTTTATTATATGAAAAGGTATATGGAATAAAAGACATGCATGAACTAAGAAATATTTTTGTTTATAAACTAATCTGTTACGGGCAAGAAATATCAAGACTGTTTTCAGCAAGTTTAATTGAATACATATTTACCTGGAGAAAAGGACAATGTGTTATTCAACGAGTTCATGTTAGTCTTAAATGTTTCAACATCTTATTTCAGTGACTTAAGAATTCAGAGGAGCAAAATGAAGGTACACCGTGCATCCACAATGCTGCTCGGTTCATTGGATATGAAGGCGAAAACAGCTCGAGTTTTCCATCAACTTATGCTTTCAAAAGCGCTGATTGCTCAAGAGCACAAAGGAATATATTCAATATTACCTATTGGTATCTTCTAAACTTTTCTTTCCAGTGATATTCCTTCGGGAGGGTATCGTTTCCTACATTGTTTTTTTCCTTGGAGAAAGAGGGAATCAGGATGATTGGATGTTCGAATTCAAATCTATACTCCCTTAATAGTTTCTTTATTATAGAAATTGAAAAGCATAGGGTTTAATAGTAGATATTTAACTTTTCATTTTGTTTTTTTGGTCAGCGCATCATCGATAAATTGGTAAGAGTAATTGAAACTGAACTGGATGCCATTGGTGCTTACAAGATAAGTATGCCGATATTGGGTGCAAAAGAAATATGGCAGAAAGCCGATAGATGGAGTACTTTCGAATCAGAAATGTTTCATTTGAGTGATAAAACGAATCAAACTTTCTGTCTTCAACCAACTCATGAAGAAATGGTAACAAAATTGGTTGCTGAGCAAGGTAATATCTTTAGTTTTTAGTTATTACAGAATGCTAAATTTTCGAGGCATTTGGTTTTCATTCTTTTTCTTTTTTCATTTTGAGGCATTAATTTTTGTTACGTAATATAAATCTTATAATCAGACTTTTATACTTCATTATGGTGTGGAATTACAGGGCGAATTAGTGTTAAGATGCAAGTCAGATACAAGCCTTTTTTTTGAAGTTTTGGTGTGAATAAATGAAATGGAATTGGAAGTATATTAATAGAAAATAAATGTTTTCTTATTTTTCAGTTTGCTGCGCATAAGAAATTTAAGTTTTGTTATGCAATTTCAAGTAAGCAACTCAGGCGTATATTTTTAGATGCTTATAACAGAAAAGGTTATACAGCTGATAGTTTTATTGGTATCTTGGAATCAAGATTGAGTGCTATTTTATATCATTCTGGTCTTGTGCCAACGATCTACTCAGCAAAGCAGCTCATATCTCATAAGCATGTTACAGTTAATGGTAGAGTGGTTAATATATCGAGTTATCGAGTAAGGCCTGGTGATATAGTAAGAATAAGGGAGAGCGCAGTAAAAATTCCTATAGTAATAGAGACTACAGAAAAACAAGAACGCAAAGCTCCGGGCTATTTAGAAACAAACAGTAAAGAGTATTCAGTGAAGTATCTAAGAGTACCAAATTAGCGTACTGGTAAAGAATTAAAAAAAATGACTGTCGAGATATATAGAATGGATTTCTTAGGATTGATTTAAGGTGAAATTTAAAATAAAAAAATTTTACGCAGGATACTTTTATCCGAATTTTCCTAAAACTGCTTTATACCAGTGGATCATCTTGTTTATTTTGCTCTCTTTGATTTTTTTTTTGTTGTAGGAGAATTTTCTCAGACATATGGAAATTTTAAAAAAGTCTTATTTCAGGTGATTTGAGACAAACTGTTTATCCATTGATGCTTTATCAAACAGGACCAAAATTTCGAGATGAGATTGCTGTTGGATATGGACTTCTTCGTAGCAGAGAATTTTTAATGAATGACTTATATTCCTTTGATATAACAGAAAAGAATGCCTCTGATACTTACAATCTTGTGAATGAAGTAAGCACTTATTATATAAAGTTTGAGATTTATTAAGCGAATGACAGCTTCTTAAGATGAAGTGATGGTGAATTAGTATCAAAATATTCAAGGGACCGTATCATTTTCTTTATTCAATCAATAATTGCAAGTTATCGTTTCGATAAATCCAGTAAATAACTGAAATTAACTTTCACTAATTTTCTATTTAAATTCTTTTTCTATTTAGAAAATCATATTCATTGTTTTTGCTAAATTACAGTTCAGCGAGGAAATATTTTTACAGACATATCAAAGAATATTTCGTGATCGTCTCGGTATTAATTTTTATATTGTTCGAGCCGATACTGGAAATATCGGAGGTGATATGTCGCATGAATATCATTTACCATGTAAGACAGGCCGCGACAGTATTGTTTACTGTTCCAAATGCAATTCAGGTAGTTTTTTGTTATATGTTCAATCTCATTAAACTCTAAGTCAGTAGTACTGGAATTTAACACTTTTAAAGTAGTTATATAAAAACTTGAAAAGTCTATAAAGGGGTTAACTTGAATTTTTCAAAATTCTTTTTGAGAAATCGAGGGAATTTTGATTTAGTAATTATAATTTCTATATCCTCTGGACAAGAAGAAAGAAATTATATTGCTCTGGATGTTAGTTTACGGACTTTTTAAAGTGTGATAGAAAAGCTTTCAGAGAATAGCTCCGAAATAAAAAAATAAAAATATCATAACGTGCGGAATTTCAGTATGTTCTAAGTACGATCATTGATTATCTTCTGAAAGGTCAATGATGATTCCTTTTTTTAATTTCAGGTATTAGTCACGATTTATTGAATCGTGGTGAAAAAGCTTGCTGTTGTATTGATGAATGTGCTTCGGTTGTTGAAACAATTGAAATAGCTCACACATTCCAGCTGGGAGACTTATTTACTAAAAATTTGAGGCAGAGCATCTCAGACAACCACTAAAAATGAATTGTTTCGGAATTGGCATTGGTAATATATGATTATTTGAAATATTTGTTTTTCATTTGTTGTAATATAGAGATATTGCACAGGGATGAGGAAAGTTCGGTGTTTACTTTTTGAAAAAATGTCCAGTTTTGTTTTATACTTGCTAATTTCAAGCTTACTATATTGATGTAGTGTGAATTTTGATTAATATAGTCAGTAGTAATGAACGTTTTCAGGCCGTATGATAGCAGCCTTAATTGATTCACTATCACCTAGTGCAAAAGCTCTTCGTTTGCCATATGCATTGACACCTTTTAAAGTGGCTGTTATTCTGCCAAATAAAACTCAACCCGAAACGATGGCATTTGCTGAAGATATTATTGGTCGTCTTAGTCAGATATCATCTCTACAGAATGATATTTTCGTGGATGATCGATTGGATAATTCAATTGGAAGGCGTTTAATTGCGGCTTCAAATCTAGGTAAAATATTCTGAAATCCGAAAAACATCATTGAATTTTAAATGAAGTAAAAGGCCTTTTGAGATTAATAGCAAACGGCATTAGCTTAGAGTCTTTGTATTCAGTGTACTCCGGCAGCAACGTAATAGTAGAGCGACTTTGATATGTAATAAATAATTTCCCTAGAATTGAAATCCATTTTTAAATAAATACTTAAATGATGCTAATGGCATTTGTGTATCTATTCAAGTGAGCTCTCTTTTTCTGCCATAATAATTGGGAACTTATCAATGTGTATTTTAAATTCAGGTATTCCTCACATACTAGTAATTGGAAATCGGACTGCCCGATCATTTACTAGCAATCCAGTTATAGAATATTATAGAACAGAAGTTCACAGCGATGAACCGATCAATGCTGGAGATCTTCAATATGATGAAATTTCAAAATTCATTATAAAACTATAAATTGTTTAACATTTTTTAAAATGTGCTAATAATTTATCGAAGACTTTCGTTCATTTTTTGACAGTTAGCTGTTTAAAATGTTCGATATGTGCAGATCTCACTTTTTTGTATATGTGATAATTGTTTTGAGAATTATATATTCGTTATAGATACAAACTTTTCATTAAGTGGTAATAAGCATTACAATTCTATGAACGTCAGTGAGGAGTTGCAACAATTAAAAGTAACTGTTATGCATGTTAAATTGTTTTGTTGGAATAAATGCTTTTTCTATTTCGTATTATTTGAGCAAATTTTTATGCTATATCACAAAATATTCATATTATTTCTGCAAATTCTGCACTTTTTTGTTATATTTCAATATTTGTTTTAACTTTAGGATATTTCTTCATCATTATTGCTAACTTGTTTGGATCAATTATATTAATGGAAAAGTTTTCAGTGATTTGATTCTATGATATTAGGACCTAAGTGGTGACAAGTTTTTGATAATTGAATGTATTTCGGGATCAGTTATTGAAGCTTGCGGAATAAATGGGTGAATATAAGACAGTATTTGACAATTTTCATGGAATAAGATAATAATATTGGAATCTTTTTGCTATGAATTTTATTATCAAAGTAATCTTTCAAAGAGTATAAGTGTTAAAGGAAAAAAAGAAAAAATGAATAAATGAAGGAAAAAAGGCGTACGATGGAATGCATGTGGGATAGATACGTTGTTATTTGTAATTTTGCAGATTTTATTTCTTGTATTGACATAAATGCGTTATGGCTTTAATCTATTCACGTCAACTCCCTTCTTATCTGTAATCAAGATTCTTGGGAAAGATCCCGTATGAATAGGCTGTCATCGATGTATACTATTTCGAATAAAGTTCAAGGAATTACTGTTCTCACGGATAATGACAAGAAATTATTCAGGTTAGATTACTTTTTTCATGAAATTGCTGGGATGTATTTGTCATTAGCAAGAAGTTTTATAATGAATGATACTTCGAGATTCTTTCATAGTATATGTTACAGTTTTTTTATTCATAATAGGATAATGATATTTTGCAAGGTATCCGCTTCTGAAATTCGAATTAATTTAATCAGGTTACTGGATATGTCATGTTTCCAGAGTCTATTTTTTAATAAGTTTTTATAACTTGATTTGTTTTTGCATTTCATTTGGAAAATACTCTGATTAATAGTCATTTTGAAGTCTAATGGGAAAGTTTCCAATGGTTCTACGAAATCCTAAATAGTTCTGTTTGTCAAGATTTCATTCAAATTTTGAGCTAATTTATAAACTCTGTTTTTCTGCGATGAATTCCGGAAACATATTAATGGAAAGATTTTACTTAACAGAAGTTTCAAGAAGCATTAAAATAAAGGAAACAAATTCATAAATTGAGAAGTTTAGTGACTTTCCTCAAAGATTTTCATTATTGAAAAGTATGAATCTTATAATTTTGTTCCATGTTGACTTTCTCTATTTAATATTAGACGGATGAGTTAAAGTCGAATTAAAAAACTCGAAAAAAATGAACAGTTAAAGAGAAATCAGATTATCGAAATTCTTAGGTTCCTTTCATTATTATATTCTTTCCATGTTTCAGCAAAGAAATCACTTTACCGATCGTAGTTGTACCGCCGAACGTCATAGGTCGACTAATTGGTTGTAAGGAAATAACAAACAGGACAGTAGAACGATTTTGCAATAAAATTAAAGTGATGTGTTTTAATCATGAATTTTCGACTGTCATTTTCGAATGAGATAGCAATTTCTTTTTTTGCAATTTTGTTGCAGTTTATTATTTATCTTTCCTTTTCGTTTTCTAATTTTTTAAAGGTTGGCCTGTTCCTTCTATGATAGCTAAAAATTGAGGTAATAAGCTATATTCTCAATTTAGTACATTTTAATCTATACTTTCCAAATTGGAAGTTTTTTTTAGATGTATTTTATTGGATAAAACACTTTACATCATAACTACGAAAAATGGATTTCGTTCAGTCATTCAAAACGAATTATTTGTTTATCCATCGTATCATTTCAGACAAGGAATATGTCTCTATGTTTGTTAGAACCGATATAATTTGACCAAATTTTTTAAATTTTCAGCCTGTCATAGATATGCCAACAGAAAGCAAAAAAGCTATTGTATTTTGTCCCGAAAAAATGAATGACAATACAAGGAATGTTGTTTTAAAAGTATAGAAAACTTGACAGGGTTGGTAGTCAAGTTTGATTCTTACAATGTGACTTTGAATTACAATGATTGGCCTGTGAAGTCATGTATTGCCGCAATTTTGCCAGATGGACTCGAGTTCGGGTATGTTGATTACACAGTAATAATTTAACTAAATTTCCAATAATTTCTGTAGAAAGTTGTTCTTTGAATGAAATTTTTCTTAAAATATAAAAATAACTCTTGTAACCTTCAGTGGTTTTTCCCAAATCGGTCATATTGTCCATGTAAATTTACGAGAAGAGCTACTGCTATACAAAAAAATTATTGGGCAAATACTTCTCGACAAAGTCACCAATTGTAAGTATGTGTTTTCAATATTAAAAATTCGGAATGCTTTCGGAATATTTTCAATATATAAAAATCTGTAATTATAATGATAAATAGTGAGATTTATATATTCAAATTACTATATTTTTGAAATTAGAATGTTTTATGTATTCTTTAATTCTTGTACAATTGTTTTCAATTGTTTTCTAACTTTTCACCCAAAAATAATTTTTTCAGTATTGAGGTCTTTCGAATTTTACTAAAATTTCAATTTTTGTAGGACAGTTGTTAATAAGTTGGATGCAATCGGGCATAAATATCGTACATTTGAACTTGATTTGCTTGCTGGTGAAGAAAATTACAAGACTGAAGTGCATGAAGAAAAATTACGTTATCATTTAGATTTTAGTCAGGTATCATTTCAGTCTTAATTTTTTTAATTGTCAGAAAATTGAAATTTGTATGCTGCTACTGATTTTTCTGAGGAGTGTGCTAATTTATTCTTATCATTCTACATTCTTTATTTAAAAATCGAAAATACATCTTCTTATAAATCAATTATAGGTGTTTTACAATCCAAGACTGAGTACGGAACATAAGAGGATAGTGCGAAAAATTACTAAGCGCTCAGTTTTTACGATTGTTGCGCTGGTATTGGACCATTCGTTTTACCGGTGGTAAGGAATGGAGCTCATCATGTTTTAGCAAATGATCTGAATCCACACTGTATTGATTACATTAAGCGAAACATGGAGCTCAACCATGTAAATTTTATAAAAGATTTCTATTATAAATCGTTATTTTCATGCAAATCATGATATTTCTTCTAGGCAATAGTAAAAATTTGTATTTATCTATATTTCTTTTTGGTTTTTTTCGATTTTTGCTTTGTCAACTTTTTTTCCATTTCAATGTCCAAGTTTCTCTTTTTTCTTTTTTCGTATTGTGTAACAATTCTTCAGCTCTTTATAAATTTTTCTTTCTATAGAGCTATTCGTCATAAGTTTCAGTTATCATTCGAACGGCTTAAGTTATATAACATGGATGCAACCATGTTTATCAAAACAGTTATTGCAGATGATCTGGCAAATGAAGCAAAAAATTACAATGTCTCTGATTCTAAAAGTAATGTTTTTTTTTTTAATTATAAATTTATTTCTGTTTCTTAATTCATTTTATTAAAATTAAATTTTCCTAGCAGAAAATTTTGAGTATTTTTATTTATGCCGTATTTTGGAGCTTCAGCATTGTTCTCCGTTTTCAGATAATACTCCTGCAGATGCACATGTAGTAATGAATTTGCCAGGCACGTCGTTACAGTTTCTTCCTTATTTTCGAGGATGTTTACAGGATAGACTAAATTTGCCAGGTCAGTTTGATGCATGTGATAAATTTTGAATTCTGGGATAAAGAAGTGGTATTTTACTTTATTTAGTTTTGTTGCAGGTGCAACCCTTCCATTTCCATTGTACGTGCACTGTCATTTTTTCGTAAAAGCACCGGATGATGTGGAGGATAGTTGGTACTTTAATGAAGCGCAAAATCTGATACACAAAAGTCTTGGGTAAGTTTTACGAATAATGGAGAACTTATCCGATTTGTTTAAATTAATTGATTCAAATTAATTGAATTTTGTTTAAACTGGAACGAATATTTTTATTTATTCACTTGTTCCGAGATATTACAAGAACCGTAAAAGGAATTTTTCTTTATAGTAGTTAAAACCTAAGTTTTATATCAAGCTTTAAAAAGTATTCGGTGTTAACTTGTTATGTTAACTGTTTAATTTTCAGTATTTCGAAGTTACATTTTACTGAAGTACGTTTTGTTCGGAATGTTGCTGGGCGTAAGAAGATGTTTTGTGCTACATTTCAATTACATGACGAATTTCTATTTATCTTCGATACCGAAAAACTAGAAGTCGAAGAAGCTAACAATAAGGAACTGGCAGAAACAATAGAATGTAGTGATAATAGCAGTAGCAATGAACGAACTTGTGCTCAGCAAACATTTTGCAAAATGCAAATTGAAGAACTGGAACCTATAGTAAAAAAAAAAACTTAGTTAAGAAGATTTCATAAGTACCGTTTTTTATCTATTGCTAGTTTTTAAATCGTTGTTTTTATTTTTGCATTCTTATACTGCAAATTTTTTCTTAATCTTGTTGTGACTCACAAAACTTAATTTTTAAATAATTTGCTTCGAAACATTTTGAATAATGGTTGCTGTTTTTTCATTATTGTAATAGGTATGACTTATCAGAGGCCGTCGAAAAATTTCTTGCTATGATATCTTTTTTAAAAATAAGATTATCTTACATTTCAGAACTAAGTGTTTTTTTAATTCCTAACTTCTGCAGAATTTTTACCATATTTCATATATTTAAGAAATTTTTTTGCGGAAATGTAGAACGGTTTCTAATTGAGTTTTAATATTGCTATTCAGAGCAAAGAAAACAACTTTATATTATATAAAGTAGATAGAGTAAATTATTAGATTAAGTTTAATTTTGGAATAGGTTTTTCATTCCATGTTGTTTTGAATTGAGGAGGAATTTCTATTTTGGCAATGACTGATCACTTATTGTTGTATTTTTTTAAAGTGCTGAAATTTAAGACTGTTCGAAATTTGTATTAATGATGTTACCGGAATTGCAGTATAAAGCAAGGTAATGTATTTTGAATTGTATTACAATTATGCAAACCGGCGACATACTTTGTTCGGTAATAACAATTTAGAAATAAAGTTCATTCCAAGAAATTGAAGAAAGGGTTGCTGAACTAATAAAATAAGCTCATTTCGAGGAAACTATGCCAATCTGCTCTTTTAAAAATTATTTTGCAAATTAGCATATTCTGCACTGATAAAATTCTTTATTACTGGATTTGAAATGGAGTGGAAATATCAGGTAGTTACCTAAGTTCATGGTCCGAAATGAATCAAAAATAGTTATTTATCTGATCCAAGGCATTTCATTCTATTTACGTTTTTTTTTTTTTAATCTGTGTATCATCATAACATTGAATCAAACGAATGGAAGTGACACATGAAGAATAATATAAGTATTAAAATTGAATAGAAAATTGTTTTGAACTAATCAGAATTCATTGGTATATCTGACATTTATCTATCGAAGTTTATTCGAGGATTACAAGCGCATACTTATTTATTTATTTCTCATCTGTAACTTCATCTGTAGATTTATTTTTCATCTGTAACTAATCATTTGCTTACTTCCTGCAGATTATTGTTGTGCAGTTGTGATGCAATTTATCACGTTATCATGCAGATTTTCATCTCGATTTGGAATGATCATTTCATTACGATCGCTGAAATCTCCCGTTATGCAAACTCCATCAATCAGAAGTTTTCATATCGGAAAATTTATTACCGATAAGTTTTCCAATATGTAAGTTCCGTCTTGTTATATAGTGATTAGTTAGTTGGATCATTGATTTTATATGAAAAGGAATTTGATGTACACATAATTTGAATTAAGATGTATTATATCAATATAAATAGAACAGATTCTGTTTATTGCAATGATTTAAAGGTTAATTATAATTAGATAGAAATTTTATAGATTTTCAGGAGGGCTAATCAACCGCCAGTAATCTAGTAATTTAGATAATAATTAAATTTAATCTCGTAAGCTTCTTGTAGATTTTGCACCAATCGTGTGATGTATTTTGGTCCCGAATTAGCTTGTTTAGAATGGTTAATGGAATGTGGCTCAACTGAAGTATCATTTAATTTTTTTATCTTTTTAATAATAAAATAATGAATTAATCAATATGACGGAGATGTAAAATGTCATATCATATCATATAGTTTTTGTCCTTTTATTATCTATTACTTTACTTCGTTTCATTTGAAGCAAAAGAAGACTTAATAATTTAACTCATTAATAGTTTTATTAAATGTTTTCACCTGGATTTGAAAAATGGTTTATTGTGCAGGTTATAATGAGTGATGGGACATCGATCACTTGCAGAGCAGATATGCGCCGTTATATCAGTGATTTTGGCTTCGATTTTCGAAGTATTGTAAGGTTTAAAAAAATTTTGGAACTATTATAAGGGTTAAAAAAAAAATTATATCCATCAGAAATTCCATCCGAATCAAGATTATATTTTCAAAGTTTTGTGGATCTTCAGCCGATTTCCACGATTCCTTTCAAGTGGAGTCCAGTGTTGCCGACAATTAGTATGAAAAAACTTGATGCTATTTATGAAATGCGATGGGCTAAAAAGCCAAAAATTTACATTGTTAAGGTCAGTTGACATATTACTTTTATGTGTCATAAATATATAATTTTTAAATTTAAAAATTAGCTTCGAAAATAAATTAATGAAATTTGAAATTGGTAATGGTTTTCTGCAAAAATATAATTTTACGTTTATTCTTTCTCGAGAGTTTGTTCAGGTTGATGCAACTGATTCAGCGATTGGTGATACGGGCTTTCAATACTTCAAAGAATGTCGACAAATAGAAGTTTTAAAATTGAATTTCTGCGATTTTTTCACCGACAAAGCAATTGAATACCTTGTTTCAGGACGACCTTCACGAACTTTACGGAACATTGTTTGTTTCTGATGTTACTTATTTAAATCACAGAATAAATTCTCTAATTTTTTCTTTTTGAAATTTAATTTAATAAAAGGAGCGATTGTTGTGAATCGAAATACACAATACGGATCATTTCTAAGAAGATCAATATCATTCAAGTCAGTAAGTAGTGCTATTTTAGGAGATTGTCGCAAATCCTTACATCAGTGATAATTTTATCAAAGGAATTAAACGAATTCGGGGATTGGAGCGAGCACATTTTTATTTTCTACCATGCGTATCATATCAAGCAATAGCATTACAAAGTTTAAAATCTTCCTTGCCATCCTGTAGGACTAGCTTTCCAGAAATAAAAGAAGTTGGTTATGGATATGATCATACTGTCAAGGATAGCAATATAAGGTAAGTATTAGCTTTATCAATATTTCTTATTGTTTTGTAATTGCAATATATTCCACTAGCAGAAATGTGTTACAATATGCGAAAACATTTCATGTTGCAAATTCTTTTCAATTTCAAAATGTCAGACTTTTGATTCATTTTATAAGCAAACAATAGGAATTAATAATGGAATTGAAAAATTAGAAATCAATAGTGGAATTTGTTATCAGAAACAAATAATGGCATTAAAAAACATGAATTATCCTTTCCCTTTAATCAAATTATGCATGTGATTTTCAGTGTCCATAAAACAGAAACGAAATAAAAGAGCCAAGAAAATAATATGCTCATTTAGACTTCTAATTTATAGTACATAATACGTTCGATTAGATTAATCGTTTTTAGTATAAATATTTGATTGTTTTGATAAACTTTTGTTTTTATATAAATTTTAAATTGTAATTTTTTTGCAATGTTTTAGTAAAAATGAAAGAGAATTTATTATTTCTTTTTAAGTGACATAACCACTATTTGTTCTATTCATTTTTATTTTTGCTCTTCCTGCTAAAACATTTGTTGAAAAATGGAAGCAAGTTTTGTCTTATGAACAAAGTTTTGTTGTATATCAAAAAGTCGACTAATATTCAAATTATAGCTCACTCTGAATAATATTTGAGGAAATTTTATCAGAAGAAGAAATAAGATGATAAGTTTTCAGCTTATCATCAAAACGATTATAATGTTTTGTATTACAAAATGTTCTATTTATTAATTATTTATTTCTTCAATCCTACTGACGCTTCATGTCACTTTGTTTGCTTCAATTTAAATTCATAAACGCTTTTCAAAATATTTTAGTTGATGAGCTATATATAATATAAAATGAAATAAAGGAAATATTTATCTTATACAATTAAGATTAGATCTTATTTAGTAATTATTGAATTAACACAAATTTGTTAGAAAAGAAAAGACAAGAAAAGTTTTATAGAAGAATGAATAATTTGAAAAGATATATGAGTATTCCTTTAAATGTTTTCTGAGAATGTTAGCTTAAAAAGATAAATTGCAAATGATAATTTAATCATTTTACTTTTTTAAATGGCATTTTTATACGAATCAAAATTTCAATTTCTTAGAATTAAATCTAATTGTTAAAAACTTTTTCAAAATTACATAAATATTGCTTGAAAGCGCATTTGCTTCTTAAACTAATCAAATAAACTTTATAAAAAAAAGCCATAATATATGTATATGAATTATTCATGCTCATTGTTACTACACTTAAATATCAAGATGCAAAAATCAAAAAAAAACCTTATCATATATTTTCTGATAATAAAAACTTTTATATTTGAAATATTTAATTACCAAATTAAGAAGTCTTATGTTATAGTTTAGATAGAAATAATAATGCGAACAAAAAAATAATTACTCAGATGTTTATCAATAATTTGGCTAACTTAACTAAAAATGATAGAATAAATATTAGTTATCCTAATATTTCATTTATTTTCATTCTAGACTAATTGATACATTCAGATCATAACGATCAAAAAAGACATATTCAAGCCAAGCATCTTTGTTATCACAAAATTCCAGTAATATTTTGGCACAGTTACGATTTACTAGGTCAACTTCATTTATAAAATCAAAGCTTAGATTCTTATGTTTAGAAAAGATCTGCCATATAATTAAACAGCTAGGAGTTGTATAACAATTTCATGATCTATTTACTCTTCCGAAATGCCTTAATTCTATCGTTGCATCCCGATAACTGCGAACAAAATTTAAATTTTCTAATCCGAAAATGCTTCCCGGGTTAAATGGATTTTTGTTTACTTCTCTTCTTAATTTAACAAAACAAAGATAGAAGATTTGAAAAGAGAGAAAAAATAAAGTCACTTAGTTGCAAAATACCAATAGAGTTATTAGACTATGAATCTTTTGATGGGAAATGTTCAAAAGATATGTTTGAAAGAATTGATGGATACAAATTATCTGAGAATTTTTTTCCTTCAATCGCTTCAATTTTTCATTTCAATTATACATATTTCCTGAATTGTGTGATAATACACGAAAAATTCTTACGAGTCATTTCCTTTGTAAACATCAAATTAATCTCAGAATATAAAATGTCAAACGTTGAAGAACAAATTAACCGTAATGTAATGCGATACCTATAAGCGAGATCACTGAATACATTTGTAAACAACATTAAATTTCAATGATCGGCATAGAACAACTATATTTCTATTTGTTATCAGGAAATCAATTTGAAAATCTTTTAAGAATTTGCATTATTATATTTGAAAATTATTGCTAAATAATAATATTTTTGGCATGGATAAGTATTAATTCTTAATTTATAAATTTTTTATTAATTATTTGAATGTTATTTTATAAATATTCACAAAATTTTGCTATTTTTTTATATGTGTAATTTATTTCTTTAAATTAGAGAATATAACATTACTGATTATAATATTATGATATCAATTTCTAACTATTCTCTGAAATGTCTTAAAATGACATTGACTACTTTTCCAATTTTGTTCACACTTTCACAAGAAAAAAATTACATTATGAATTATGACGAAAAATTTTTTGTTATGTGCATTATTTAAATGATTCATCGTCAATTACGATCAGATTCTATCGTTTTTATCATTGCTCCATTCAAGCAGACAATAGTTTAAAGCGTTCGAAATGAAAGGAGGATAGTATCGTCAACATTTCATACATTAAAATAACTTTCAATTTTTCCTTTTACTGGTATATATTTTTGACAAATGAAGGAAGGAATTTTGTCTGTTGCTTGAAATTTATTCCAAGTTTATATTTCTACTTAAACATTTTTTTCTACAATGTGCTGTAAAATTAAGCCTTCTTCGGCTCTAAATATATTTGTTCAATGATTTGCTATTCTAAAAGGCACATTTGCTTCAAATGGATAATGTTGGAACATGTCATTATGAAGTTTTAAAAGTTTCAGTTTAAAAATATTTTTAAAATACTAGAAGGAAACAATGCGATATTACAAATAGTAGCGAATCAAATACAATAAATCACAAAGCAAATTTTGATGGCTGAAATTGTTTAGCGAAAATCGCTTTCAAGAAAAATTATGTACTATGTATACACACACATATATTTGTGTTATCAAAAATGGATAATCCTGGCGATATGTTGCATTCCACGTCAGAGCAAATTTGCATAATAGCTGATATCATATCAGTTGCTAGCAGAAATCTTTTGTGGATATCTAAGTCAAAAGAGAATTCTTATTTCAATACCCCAATCTGCAGGAGAAAAAATCTTAGCACTGCAATTATTTTTGTGCGATCTTTCTATTGCTTACTTTTATATTCAATCCTATATATACAATCCTTGTACTACGTAATTAAGCAAAATTTCATCTGATTGAATGAATAGCAATTTTCATTTAGATGAGTGATTTAGATTAATTAGGCTACCTGGGAGCTTGAAAACTAAATTGTACAGCCAAGGACACACCTTTTATCATATTATTAATAACCGGTCAGAAATATCCACATTTGCCAGGATTATATTATTATAAGACATCCTTAGTCGTCATCTTCACCGCAAATCGGATATAAAGAATATCGATTTTCCAGAACAGGAACAAAAATGCCAGATTACATTTCTATCCTTTATATACACGGCCCGTCAATGCCCGGAATTGAGCCATTTCGAAAAAAGTCGAGACTGCTGTTTTGATACCTTTCGAGATGGGAATTCTTTGATTAAAGCCTCTTCAATCGCAGTAACTTTCTATAGTTTGATTATACTGTCTGAGAGTTGAGAAGTTGATCCTTATAAAATATCGAGAAACATAAAATGTGGTATCCATTCTTTCCCTTTATTTTCTGCAGAAATTTCCTGGCAAGTGTAGCCTTTTTCCAATTGCTTTTAAAGTAACAAAAAAAAGTGTTAGTATCGTATCTTTTGAAAGAAAAAAAGCAAAGTCGAAAGGGAATTGATTTCACTTAAAATTTTCATTTTTCTTTAAATTCCAAAAGAAAAGTAAAATTTATTGAATTGGAGTTTTAGAAAACATTTTCTATTATCAATGCCATAATATAATGCGAAAAGAGAATCTAAATAGCATAGTAAAATTCTAAGGAATGATACATTCAGCTGCTATACAATATCATTCTTTAACTTATGTTTCTATATACCTGGATATCGTTCATCAGTGATGATATATGATATCACCATATCAATAGACTATCAGCATGTAATGTTGTAGCAATCAGAGCGAAATTAACCTTATTAATAAATGACAAGTATTAGAATATAAAGAGAATCAAGTGTCATTGAAATGTTTCGAGCAATTTCAGAAGAAATAATCTGAAAGCATCTTTGTTAATTTGTCATGCACTTCAAAATGAATGCCGCTTATTTGTATCAAAAAGTGGTATTGAATAATCTTAAAGTAGTGGATAGTATCTATGGTAAGGAAGAGGTAGAAAGAAGCGAATCAAATAGTTCAATTTTAAAATGATAACATAAAAGATAGTTGTTATGTCATTGCTCAAAGGAAATTTGAAATGAAACACAACATGAAATCACTAACAATTGATTAATTCTACTGGGAGATATCGTCTACTTCGAGACATTTCAGTTAGTCATCTTTGAAAACCTAACAATGACATTGATTGCAGAAGCATATAATATTGCCTTCGCGACATTTCAGTTAGCTATCCTTGAAAGCTTAACTACGACATTGATAGCAAGGGCATAAGAGGATTAGCCTATTCCTTGTAATGCTTCTGACAAGCCTTCATCCGCTCCCTGAAACAACTAGTAAAGCATCATTCAAACGAACGAATCATATAATTTGAATGAAAAGATGAATGGCAAATGTACCCATTTCTGAAATCGATGAAGCACAACTCAATCATTAGACATAGGCTATGTTGTGGCCTAGTCTTAGTTATCATATTCTACTAAGAGACAATTCATACATTTATGTGCCATTGATACTGCAACTGCCATTGCTATTATTTCAACGGATATAAAAATTCAAAATGAAATTGATTTGGTGAGTTATTTCTCAAAATGATTGGATCCATATTTTTGAAGATTACGATAATATTTCAGTTTTTTACTTTTCTTTTTTTTTTAACAGAAAGAATGTAACAGTGAATGTTTTGATTCGATTACGATTATATCAAACAGGTAGTACGGTTGGTATTTACTGAAATTCCATTTATTATTCGATTTTTGAATAATAAATGAACTTTAACCAATCTTTTCATTTTCTTTTCTAATCAATCTTTTCCGAGAAAAAAAACTTAATTCATTCAATTCATTCGATTATTTCTATTTCTGATTGATTCAACAATTTTTCAACTTTCTATTACGATTTTTTTAAATATCATTTCAACTAAATCAAAAAATAAGTTAATAGAACAATAAGTTTCATTTTATATTAATAAAGTCAATCTTAAAAGACAATTACTGATTTCAAATAAAGCTCATTAATCAGATTACAAGTAATTGATTGAAATTTCTAATAATACGCTTAATAATCAAATATGATTTGATTTTTAAAATTTTTTCAATCAATGAGCAGTGGTTTTAAAAGTTTTTGCAAATTTCAAATCAATGTTTATACAATTTGTAAAATTCCAATAAGTACTTCATCTCTACTGATATCGTCGTCTATTATCACGTCATCATTTGAAAATACATTTTCCGGTGATGGAAATGGTAGTGGTAATATTGAAGAAAAATATCACAAATTTTTAGAGACGTACAGATACACAAACATTTGAAGAGTCTGAACAACACTGGTGTTATCCACGAATGATATAGACTTATGCATAAAAACACACATTGATATTTTATTCCATCGCTATCAAACGATCACTTTTTGTGTTTTTCACAATATTTGTTTTGGTTTGTTCCGAGTGCTACAATCAGTAGCATCGAGAATGCATCGAGAATGCATTATTTCTTCTTTCTATCAATATTTCAATGAACAGTGCTGAGTTTTTAAATTAATATCAATGAGTAATGATTTCCATCGTAGCTTTTGATTATGGGGATTCTGGTGGAAATAGTTTTGGAATAGTAGAAAAAAGATTTCCGAAAATACTGTTCATATCTGTTTAACTGTAATAACTCATCTTTTGAGATTTCTAGATCAGATCAAGAAGTAGGGCTGAAATTTTTTAGTATTCTGAATTTATACAGCATTTCATATTAAAATATAAAAACAAGAGATTGGCAATGCCATTTGATATGGTAATATTTTAATGAAGGAATAGATATCAGCTGCCTTTAACATCAATTGATTTGATTAATTTTCATGCCATATTAAATATTTATCTGCATATCACTCATCAGACTTAAATTTAGCTTATCTAATAAAATCATCTTTTCAGTTTCTGGCTATTTTTGTCTATGCTACAGTCATTATTATTGTCATATCTTTCTTAAATTATTGAGTACCACAGCACTAATGGATCATTGCTAACTGGACTGATATATCAAAATGTGGTTTATTCACACTATTTTCGCAGTACTGTTCCGAAGAGCACAAATGTTTGTTACAGATGGTATTTCAGAAAAACTGAGAACAGCCATGATGTGCTTTAAATGGAAATTACGACGGTATAATTGTTGTACTTTCTTCTTCATCAGCAAACCTTGGAATTTCGTTTTGAAGCACACTTGACATAGAAGATTCCAAGAAATTAAATATTTCCGATATCCTTATTAGTCAATTCTTCATCTAGAACTTCAAGTGTTTTAAAGTTATATTGCATGATTTATCATCGAGCAAGTTTCTAAATCAGGTCTATAAAGCTTCAACTCTTCACAAAATACTATTGATAGGTTATCGCGTCATCTGTAAGACCTTATCATTACGACCCACTACTTCCTGATTTCATCATTCTAATTCTAAAAAACAGAAAAAATCAGAATTAGTACTCAGAAAATAGTGAATTTATTTTGGGTTCTTTAGCAGATTACGATTACTGTGATACTGCTCTCCACAAACTTACAGAAGAAAAGTAACTGTTTAACAAGAGAAGTGACTGAAGGAATCAAAGAGGAAAGAAAGAAGGAAATAAGAAGAATTGAAGAAAATTATTACCACTATCACATCACCAAGATATTAGAACTCGAAGTTTTATGATTATTATTGTGAATATTGTTATCAGTACTATAGCAATACAAATCATTAATTCATATTCGAATAAATCTCAAATCAAAAAATCCAAATTTTAATCAGAAAGTTAAAAATGCTTTTTCTCGCTGAATTCTAATGCCTTGCCATTTTTGCTATTACTATCCAAATTGCTGCAGTTTCCAACATCATCATCATCATCATTTTTAAATAATTTTGGTCTTAAAATAACTCTTCCACTTTCAACGGTATTTGTTTATTTAGCTGCAAAAAAATCATAGTTTCTATGTTTGTATCATCCTATACATACACATATATATGTATCAATTATAGAAAACCTTAAATTTCTTTTTTGAAATATAGTTTTTAATTATTTGAATTTTCTAATTTTTAATAATATTTGAATACACATCAATAAATTTTTTTTTTTGAAAGAAAATTGAGAAAAAATTATTGCATTTTCACTAGGAGAACATCAAAGATTTTTTGGTTAAATTGAAATGAATTATGATTAAAATTATGAATTAATTTAATGGATAGTTTCATTAGCATGAAGAAATGAAGTGATACTGATATTAATCTCGTTACAAGAAAGAATCTGAATCCCCTATGTTATAGATTTGAAGAATAAATGTTCTTTTCTAGAGTATTATATCAAATCCAAGATATTTATTTTTCTTCTCTTTTATAAGTACATAATTTTAACTTTATCATTTGTTTCCTTTTTCAAACATTTCTTCATATTTTTTGCTGTATTTATATTTTTATGACATATTCTCATGCACATAGAAACAACTATCATTCATTCAAAATATAACATTTTATTGTAAAGACACAAAAAAAAAAATTTGAAAAAATAATTTGGATATTTGAACAAAATGAGAAGATAATAATAATCATTGATCGATTCTCATTTTATTCAATTTTTTATGATTACATGAAATTTTATCATCTTGCAAATCCAAATTGTTAAATTTTAGTGCAGCAAAAAAGGTACGAAAATCTCATCGAGCCTTTTACGATTGGAAGACCAAAGCCATTCCATTCTACTCCAAGATACATCGTCATCTCAATACCATCATTCAGGACACGTCATCACTAGTGAAAATTCAGATGCCGCAATCTCTACTCTAATCGTACATTCTACTATTGATGGTTGGTTCTTTTTCGCGTTTTTTTTTTTTTTATCAAATTCAAGTTTCCATTTCAAATATTGTCCATTTCATTGATAATAAACCTTTCCTAAGTTAGAAATGTTAAAATGTAAATTTTAAAATGAACAGAGAGGAAATAGTAAAGAGACAAAGATAAAAATTGATTATTCGAAAATTTTAATTATTAATGAAATATAAAAATATAATTGAATGAGAAATTTTTTATATTTCATTAGTTGTATTAAACAAATTTCAATTTAATTTCTCATAAATTTATATCATATAACTATCGTATAGTATAATAAAAGACATTACTAAATATTTATCAATAATATGTATGAATGAGAGTGTATATGTGTGTATCGATTCTTTGGCTTATAAGAATGAAAAAATAGATTGGAAAACCTGTTTTCAATGATAAAATTTATGCTTCGTCCAGAGGACAAAGATTAATGTTCAGAGAAGCGACCAATATTGGTGACAGGTCGACAAACTCTTATATCATGCAATCTCTCATATCATACAGTCTTTCTCCAATCAACATATATAGAATAGGTGAGCTGAAGATAAGATGAATGTCAATATCGCTTAGTTGTCTACCTTTAGAACAATAATACATCATTTTCTTTCTATCACTACTACTTGATTGTCATCGTATTTATAATACGTGATTCATCGAAACATAATTCGAAAAACAGGAAAAAATATTCGCCAAACTGATTTGAACTATAACTTTTAGATGATTAGAACTATAAGCATATTTATATTCAAGACTGATAAGCTTGACCAATAATGGCAGTAAGTACTATTAAATTGCTAGACTTAAACCAAATGAAGCTGACTAATATGAATGTAAAAATTGATTCAAAATATTCAATTAAACTAGGCCTTCATGGTGATGATCATAACAGTGATAATGATAATGATGATGAATACAGTGATGATGATGATGATGATAATATAATATGATAATATGAAATTAAGGAAGAAGATAGTTGAAAAGATGGCCAAGAGAGAACTCATTCGTCCTTGAACTCTTTTCTCTCTCATTTTTAAAATGATTGAACATTTAACCATTCATTGATATTGAAATTGCTTGATATGATTGAATTGTTTATTTTTTATCATAAATTTTCAACTTTATTTTGATTAGTTTTACATGTCACTTTGATTCTAAATCTTAATGCACAAGCAGTTCTCTTTTTCTACTTATTTATTTTTATTTCTTACATCAGAATTCAGGTCGAACAATTCTTTCTTTCCGGTTATTTCTTTTTATTTCTTGCATCAGAATTCAGGTTAAAAAATTCTTTCTTTCCGGTTATTTCTTTTTATTTCTTGGATCAAAATTCAGGATGAAAGAAAGCATATTTTATTCACTTATCATTTATTTTTTCTCATTCATTAATTTGCCCATCGTCTTTAATAAACCATCTATAAGAAATATAATTTTTGGATACTGACCTTTATAAACTGGACATACTTATTTCTATAGGTTATGAAACAATGATCGTAAAATCGGAATTAGCTCGGATGATGTCTGATCAAAATTTTGCAAGTTGTAAAATGGACATGAGCCAAAGTGAACCTCCAACACCAATTCCAAAACGTCTTATCACTGATAGCGTTATTGTTGGCGGTAAGTTAAGTTGTATTCACTGATTACACCTTTTTGTCTATTACATTTGTATAGAGCGCTTATTTGAAAAACTGCATCTGAATCATTTGTCCGTTCGTAAACATTCTATCATTTTAGCTTGAATTATCATTCACTTTGCTTAAATAATCTGAATATCAAGACAGCAATGTCTTCATAGGTTATCAATTATTAGTTCTGTTAAGAAGATAAAGTCATCTTTCCATGATCAGGCAATGCTTGCAATGATTATATTCCAAAACACTTATGTATCATTAAGTTTGATTCCACAAAGAATTTCCATTTTATCATTTATGTTTCCTCTCATCTACAATTAATTTCATACATTTAAATCTGAAAAAAAAGTAAATTAAAAATTTCAGAAATATCAATTAGCAATACAGCGACATCTGCGCCTAGTATAATGCCAGCCGAAGTCAATGATAGCTTTCAGAGCCTAGCACCCAACAATATATCAACCATCGATATCTTATACAGAGGATTGTTTTCATGTTTCAAACCGATGTGGACTTATTTTGGGCGATCTGCGGAATCACTGCAAGAATTTCATAATCCTTCTACTGATTTTTTTCCATTTACCTAATTATCATCCGAATAAAATGTTATTATTTAATCAGATTACTTGATGTTGTAGTTTTTATTTTTTTATTTAAATATCGATCGCGATCGTAATATTGATATGAATAATTTATTGTTTATTTTAGATCAAATGGAATGACCAAATCAACTATAACTTATTCGGATGATAATTGGGAAATACCATTTGAAACAATTACTCATTTGGAATGGCTTGGATCAGGATCTCAAGGAGCTGTCTTTAGCGGTCAATTGAATGGTCAATTGGTTGCGGTGAAAAAAGTTAAAGATAAATCAGAAACAGAAATCAAACATTTACAGCATCTCAATCATGAAAATCTCATTAAATTCATGTCATTTTTATTTATTTTAATCTTTCTTCTTCGTTTTTTTTTGTTTCAACAAATGAATTAAATTAATTTACATTGACAATTAGCCATTTCATATCATACTGTTTTATTTATTTATCTTCTTTTTCTTCATCGAGAATTCTTAGTTTTTTTACATAAATCAAAACAACAACACTTCATTGACGATATTTGATCATCAAAAGACTTTCAATCTTTTGATGATCAAATATCTTTAATATTCAAATGGGAATTAATATGTAGTCTGATCAATTACATCATCTTTAATTAGATTAGTACTCAAGTTAATTAACGGCATTATTGATAGATGATACGAATGAATTAAAAGATCAATGAAATAGGAAAAAAAGCATTAAAAACAATGATGCTATAAACAATAAGCATTTTTTGAAGTGATAAATTTGTGATAAAAATTTGTTTAACATATCACTATCACTTACCATTTTTAGAGGTGTTTGTACTCAGTCACCTTGTTTTTGTATAGTAATGGAATATTGTGGTCAGGGACAACTTTATGAAATAATTAGAAGTGGTCATCATATTGCAAAAGATACCTTTGGTGAATGGGCTCGTCAAATAGGTGATGGAATGAATTATTTGCATCAAAAACGTATCATACATCGTGATCTCAAATCACCCAAGTAAGCTATAAGTGGTATTTATCTAAATAAACAATTTTCCAGGATTCTGAATGACTATTAGAATTGTGATAGATTAGTTTGTTGAATTTAATTTTCTTCTAATAAACAGCAATTATCACATTATTTTTTATCAATCTAAGTAGAAAATTCTCTTTTCTTTAATTAGTACATTGATGTTGAAAATCTGATAATTTCCTTTGTAGCATTCTTGTTGATAACAGTGATATATTGAAAATTTGTGATTTTGGTACATCACATCAATGGGATAAGCAAAAGAGTACTGTAATGTCATTTTGTGGTACTGCTGCTTGGATGGCACCAGAAATTATTAAGAAAGAACCATGCTCTGAAAAAGTATTGCATTTTTGAAAAGTTGAATTCGGGCCTTGAGTATAAGTTTTTCTTTTTGATTTTATCAAATTTAATAGCGATAGATTTGATGATTTCCTAAGATATTGCGACATTTGCGTTCATCATTTCAATTACTCTTTAATCCTACAAAACAGGTCGATATTTGGAGCTTTGGAGTTGTATTATGGGAACTGTTGACACAAGAAATTCCATACAAAGATGTTGATTCTATGGCAATTATTTGGGGTGTTGGTTCAAAGTAAGTTTTCGAAAAGTTTTCAGATGCTTTATTTTCCAGATTTGATATTTTAGTATTTCGAAAAAATCGGAAGTTTGTTTTCAGTAACTTGAGCTTACCAATACCAGATACAGCACCCGAAGGATTGAAATTATTGCTAAGACAATGTTGGAGTATTAAACCACAAAATCGTCCTTCTTTCTCACAAATTCTAAAACATGTAGCGGTTTTTAAGGTAAGGATTGAGTTTTAAAAAGGTCAAAGGGTCAAGAATAAGAATGAAAAGAAAAATAGAAATGTATTTTGGAATGTTAGCAATTGATGAAATAAAATGAGAAAAGTTTAAGCAATTGAAAAAATTCAAAAATCATAAAGAATTTGTTAGAATCAAATATATTTGAAATTGATTAATTCATTTTTAAAATGATTTTTAAATTCTAATAAATATTATCATTTTAGTCTGAAATTGCAAATATTAGCGATGAAGAATGGCTTAAAAGGAAAACAAATTGGAAAGCATATGTTATTAAACAGATGAAAGGAATTCGACAAGAGAAACCAATGGTACAAAAGAATGATGCTCTCAATGGTAAAATATTCAAATTTTCATATCTGTCGTAAATGAAATTATAATTTAAAGATCCGAATAAAACATTTTAGAATAATTTAATCTCAATAATTTATGAAACATATTATCTGTAAATTTCAAATCAATTCAAAATTCGTTTTATTTTAACTTCTGTAAAATTTTACCTCCGCTTGAAATTATAAAATTTCAAACTTTCAGAGCGTGAACTACTTCGAATGAGACGTGAAGAATTGAAACATGCGCAAGATATTCGGGAAATGTACGAAGATAAGTTGAGGCGAGCAACCAAAATTTATTCGAAATTGGAGCGATATTTGAACGATTTAGCTATACGTGAACAGGTATATCGTACTTTTATCAGAAGCTTCAGTTTATTTAAAAAATATTTTTAATTAAAACTCATCTATTACTACTAATTTTAGGAATTGATCGAACGTGAACGACACGTAAGCGAGCGTGAAAAATACGGTTATAATACACGCGTTAAAACCAACATTTTTCCAGCAAAAAATACGTTAAAAAATGTGAAAAATGTAGTGATGCGCATGCGACCTGAATCGAATGATATTATAAACACAACGAAGCAAAGGTATGGCCGTTGGTTGTTGGTTGTATGGCCATTATATCATTAACTTATGCGATTTCAAATTAATCTTTACCGTTTCTAATAATCTATTGCTTAATTAATTAGTCGTTAATTAGACTGCTACTTCTTCTTCTTAATTCTGATTGATTCAACAATCAGATTTCTTTTTCTTTTTGAGAATTGTTAAATAGAAAGGTTAAATCTTCTATCAATTCATCCTTTGTTTTTGTGGATGTTTTGAATTTGTATTAAAAATTTTACTACCTTGGCTAGCTAGCTTATACTAATTTATAAAATATATCAGAGATTTGCCAGGTTGATAATTTTTTCAAATTTAATAACTTTTATTGGAATTTTCTCGAAACTTCAGCATCAATGTTTGCAATCCAAATCATAGTTTATCATATGAGGGACAAGAAGAAATGTCATCATCGGAAGAGGAATATCGGTCTGATTGTGCTTATCGAAATTCATCAGCAAGATGTTCCGCCAGTAGTATAACGTAAGTCGTAACATATCACTTATCATTACTGCTATCTTATCTGTCTATTATCCTATCTGTGTTTGCTATCATACTTGAAATACAATTTTTGTGAAACTTTGCCAATATTTACCAAGAGTGATTGATGGAATTGGAACAAATACTAGAATGAATTACTGTAAAATTTATATCATTAGCACTTCATGTCATATAGTATCACATCTTCCGTAGGGTTACTTAAATTGATAATTCAGGACGAGTGGAGCTTTTCCATCATCTCAATCATTGAGCTTTAGTCGACAAAGTTCCGGTCGTGGTTCTTTGGGATATAATCGTAAATCAAGTAAAACTTCATGTAAAATACCTATATCAAATTCCGATACAATCGAGAAGCTTGGAACATGCGGTTATTTTAATTTCTGATTAAATTTCTTAATAAAATACAATCTGAAAACTATTATTAATCACTACAAAATTTGCAATTGAAAACATTAGCAGTGATCAAGTATTGAAATAGTAAGAATCTTTCTTGAATAAGTACGAAGAATAGGATAATGCAAGTTATCATTATAGAACGTAATTTTTCACGAGATTCATCAATCCGATTATCCGATTATTCGTGTAATTATCAAGCTGATCTTGTTCGTGGATCTCCTGCCCGAAATTCTGGCATTTCCGAAGCGTCTTGTGATTCCGGTTTTCACAACTTATATGATGCTGAATTTGCATCTGGAACTTCAACAACTGGATTAGTTTATGAATGTAGTTATTGTGGACAACCAGTAAGTAGTAATTTTATTTATTTTATTGTTTAACTAAAATTTATTTAAAATACGATTAAGAAAGTGTAAAATGTTTCTAATTATTTTAATTCTAATAGTAGCAAAATAAAAAAATTCTGTAACAATAATTTTTAATTTCATGCATTTTTGATATTTTACTTTAAAAAAAAAACTGAGTTCAGTATTTCAGGTCATGTCAACGAATTTTTATCGAAATGCTGAAGGACGTTGGTCAGATGGACGTTTAACATCACAGAGAAGGAAAAATAAGAAGAATACAGCAAATTCTCATCGAGATTCATTGCAACGAATGACTTCCGGTAAGAAGGTCATTAGCAAATTGATAAAAGATCTTCAAACAATTGCGATACAAAGCTTTTTTTTCATTCTATTGCGAATTTCAGCTTCCGAATTTTGCTTTACTTTTGAAAAATTAGTTATTAGATATTTATTAGATATAAAATTATGCTAATTGGAAATAATTGTTGCATAAAAAGGACCAATAATAATTTTTAAATTAGCATATTGGATCAACTGATACATCCATTTTCATTCTTCAAAAATTTCTTCCATCCATTGTAGTAACTACACAAGAGAAAAGTTCACCGTATACACGATCACGTCAATCATTGACAGAATCGACGTTAACCAATGATGGAATAACAAGAAAGACTCCATCATATGAAAAGTTGCATCAAATAACCGATAATATAATCATTAATTTGCAAAACAAAATTTCCAGGTTTGAGATTATGCTCTTATCGAGAATACAAATCATACTTTTTAAAAATACTTCAAATGAAGTATTTTGAAAAATACTTTACCCAATTTGAATATATTCAAACAGTGCGAGATATGAATCGTTCAAAGGAAATGATTTACATTTTAATTTTAATTTAAGAAGGAAATCTGAAATTAGGAAAAAGGAATAAGGTTAGTGGCAAAAGGTCAGCAGCAAGTTCAGATTTTTCTTTAATTGAATGCCCATTTTCCTTTTTTGCAGTTGTCCAATCACAACGAAATCAAGAGAAACGGAAATGCTTACGGACAAAAAATGTAACGTGATCGTACGTTTAATCATTTTTGTTATGATAAATCTGAAAGAAAGCACGTTTATCTTATTCCAATCTTCAGATTCGACCATCGACAAGTTACCAAGGAGTAGCAAAGATGAATATACAGTGATGCCAAATAAACAAGCAATTGCGTATGATAACGAGAAAGCAGATAAAAGAGATGATAGGCTGACAAAAGAAGTTTCTGATGCTTCTGCAGAAGAAAGTTCTGAAGAGCAGGATGAAAACAATGAGTAATTGTTGAAAAAATTTATTTCATTAGAATACAATTCATGGAATGACAATGAAATCGAATAATTCATTATGATTCTATTTTTAGGAATACTCTCGACTCATCGCTAGATTCTCCAAGTGCTTCCTATGTCATTCTTCAAAGATTCAAAAATCCACAGAGCACAAATGATAGTGAAAGGTTTTTGCCAAAAATTTCTCAAAACGATTAATAATTTTCCAGTTCTAAATTAACTAAATGAAATGGTTCAACAATTGACCTTTAATTTCATTTTACAGGGCATCTGTATTGTATAATATGCAATGAACAAATAAGCTTAATTAGATGTTTTAATGTCGAGAAATTCAATCTCACGAGGAATTTCACCAAATTAAATAATAGTGATGATGATATTTTCAGTCTTTTTAGAATCTTTACTATTTTATTTGTTTATTTTCAATCGGAATCTAAAAAGATATAGGCATTAAGAAAATCGATGAAGAAATATTATAAAAGAAAGATAGTATAATTGGATATTTCAAATCATCTCGCATTAATTTTCGACATTAACTTTAAACGAATTATATACTTGAAAAATGAACTATTTTTTTGATTCAGGTCAAGTTGTCTGTTGATTACTTCCTCCTCAACAATGGAATCATCATTGGAACGAAGTTTAGAAATGGCTGCCATACATTCTGACGGTCTTTCCGACAAAGAGCGACAAGTTCGTGCTGTTAAAAATACAATTCGAACACATCGTAGGACAGCAAGTGTAAGTTCAAATGAAATAATTTAACTTGCCAAGGGATAAAACTGAAATGATATTTTTCTGGAATGATATGCATTTATCATTTTAATCTCTCCAGCATAATTTATCAGCATGAAAAGGGAATTTACTAGCTTGAAAATGTTTTTAATTTCTAAATTTCTTATATACATAGCAATCATTCACTAAGTATTGTATTTGCTTATTTTAGTAGCTAATATTTAATTTTTATCTAGGCAAGAAAAATTTGAATTGATAATTAAATCACCGAACTGAACCTTCCCGATTTGATTCAATTGTTTTTGTTATCTTTGCATTTTCCATAAATATCAGATGCATCAGAATCACGTTTTATAATAGATAATATATTCATGCATTATATTGAAACATGTGTCTTCCACCAATGAATTTTCAAAATAGATATGCATATTTTCAAAAGCCTAATTCCAGACTCCATTATCGATACCATCTGCAGTTTGTGAAACAAGTTCAGAAAGTGATACAGAACAAGTGGTACATTGTTAAGAAATAGGAAAAAAGAAAAAAATGCAATGGAAATATTTATGCATTACTATCTTCAGGTACGATAGATAAATATTTGTAATCTAATTTTGTACTTTCTTCTTCATTCCTATTATTACTAAAGAATGGTGCTTATGTGATAATGTTTTGATAGCAACATTATATGTTATATACTAATTCTAAATAAATAAATTTGAAATTCAAATGTCTCGGCAATTCCACAAGCAGTTTTTTTTACGGAAACAATGTCAGCACAAGAGTTTCATCTTAGATTATATAAAACCCTTCACGACATAATCAGTAATTTGGGTAAAGATGAATTGGGCACAAATCACAACCATAATTCCTGCATTATAATTTAGGTATGGCTAAAATGGACACAAATCCTTATTATAATTCAGGTAAAAGTAAATCGAATACTAATCCTCATTATAATTCAAATAAAGATAAATCGGACACAAATCCTACCATAATTCATTGCATTATAATTTAGTATAGTTAAAGCGGACACAAATCTTTATTATAATTCAGGTAAAGTGAACACTAATCCCTATCATAATTCATTGCATTTTTCATTTATTCTTAAACTTACAATTATCGAACACAATAAAGACTTGATGAAACCAATCATTTACAATAAAAAAACCTAAAACATACAAAAGCAAAAAAATAACCAAAAAGACATATATCAAAACTTAAATATAGGAATCATTGCAACCTGACAACAGTAAAGGTTATTTCAACTATATAAAAAGTTCTCAATGTAAAAAAAGGTAACACACCTTCTCATATTTCAATCAGTTACATCAATTTTTTACTACAGCAACACTAAAATTTCTATATTGTGATAGGAAAAAACCTGCAAAAAGTGTTTTGTATTAGAGCAATTTTTCAGATGGTAAACATTGAAAACAGTAGTAATCATCGCAAATCTTCAGATTAAATCTGAGAAATGAAATATAATGCTGAATTTCAAAAGAATTATATGTTCTCCAGTTACGAGCACTAATGAATTATACAGTATTTGAAACAAAAGCCTGTTATATTAGGATGTTTATGAAGGTAATTATAAAATCATTCATTTTAATAAACCAGTCACGACTAAGCAGACTGAACAAAAGTGAAATGTAAATAAAATGATTTACAAACTTCTCTAATCAAAAGCAAGTAACGAATTATTTTTTTCTAAAACTCATTTAAAAAATTTAGAATACGCTCCAACAAGTGAAACTGTCAAAATATTAATGATCATTACTACCTTCTACAGTTCCTATAATTCTTTTTTTCGTCGCTGATATAAGGAAATCATCACAATGTAACATAAAGTAAAGTTCTAAATATTACAATGAAAAGAGAGCCAATAGATTATATAAATCAAAGGACAACGCAGGGTATATATTTTACAAGAAATTCGACATTTATTTCTTGCTGTCTTTATTCGATCTGGTATCAACAACCGATATTGTTAACTCTTCTTCATCCTTTTTTTCGCTCGACCTCGTCGGCCTTCACTAACTATAATTTAATCATATAATTCAACAGCAAAGAAAAATAACATGAAAAGGAATACACAGAGGAAGAAGAGCAGAAATCTGTCCTCCAATTATCATTTGCTCATCAATTTTTGAATTCAAAAATCCATTTGCAAATAACTGTTTTTTTTTCAGGATTAGTTGCGAGCATTTCCAAAATATCCATTCTTTTCAATTTTCCTCCACATATTTGTGGAGTCAAATATATGTGATAAAAAATGCGAATAAATCTATTAAATTTAAGATAAATTATTAAGAATATAAAAACTACCATCGTAAATAAAGAGCAAAGGAAGTTAGTATGCAGGTCTCGAATGTGCACTTTAATAAATCTTAACCAACCAAACATGTGATATGACAGAAATATAATGTGATTGCAGGGATGTGTAAAATAAATATTTAAAAAAATGTCTCGTAAATCCGTAAAGAGATATTTCGATACCAAAGAGAAAAAAATTCGATCAAAAGTAAGAGAAATAATGAAACTGGTCATTTCAAATTTCTGTTTTCGTCAAATAATCTTTTTTCTTTCTCATCAAGTGTAATTTCAAGTTCCTTCTATTAAATATTATTTTAGACTTCTTTCTATTAAGCGCGCTATATTTTCTCCATGTTCTATTTATTTGTTTATTTATTCTTTTATTCAACTATCAATTCCGATTCAATTTTTCAGCTACTCTCATGCTCGGTTTCAATGAGTGTAGAATAACAGAAACTGAAGTTACCGAAATATTTAGATATGAAATCAAAAATCAATATCTTACATACAGCAAATAATATTAAATTCCCTATGTATTATCAATTAATGAATTTAAAAACTGAAAGAGAATCGAAAATAAAGAAACATTTTTCAGAGGCGACTACTTACTACATTCAGATGGATTTTCCATGCTCATATCTTTCACAACAGCCGAGAATGTCTCATCGTCCATGACGATTACATCATTTTCACTTAGTTGCTTCCTTACAGATCTGTAAAAGTAAAACTCTCGGATGAATAATTTGTTGTACATTTGTCAATTGCCCGTCACACAATTCCCATCAAAATTTGAAACAAAATAGCATTTGCTTCCGCTAAACTTTTGACACATTTTCACAACAGTGGATTAGTGTACAGCGGCTCATTTCGACATAAATGTTGGATGAACATATAGAAAGCTAAAAACAAATATACTCCAGAAAAATATAGGACAATTACCATAGTTCGGGAACATTCATTTAAATACAAAACCTTTTTAAATTAGTCTCCCTTCATGTATGGTTTCCTGTTTGCTGGATTCCGCTTCTTCCGAATTCGTTTTTCGCTCCCCATCTCCCTTCCTTTTCCCCTTTCTGACAAACTTAAATTTGCACTTTTCTCATCTGAAATAAAGGTATTCTGCAAATCTTAAACATTAGAACAAAACAAATTATCTTTTTGCTCACCACTTCTTTTTATGGTTTATATCTCTTTTTTACATAATTTCTAAACTGCATAGAGTTATTAGAAAGTATAAATTTGAACATTACCACGTCGATCCTTATCTTTCTTCAAATATTTTGAATAGACTGAACGTCTTTCTGAAGATCTTGTCGTTCTCTGTGATCTCATTTCCCTTCCGTCTTCTTCTTCTTCTTCTTCTTCATCTTCTTTTATCTGTTCCGGCTTTGGTGTTTTTTTCCGAGTGCTGCATTTCGTGCACTTCGCGACCTGGTTTCCCTTTGAGTTTCTTCACTGGCGGGAGTTTTCGATTCTAGAAATAAGCATTTCGCAGGAAAGATTAATTAAACAGAAAACTCTTAAAAATTTGCTATAGTAAATGATCATTTAACAAATAAAATTCATGTAGGGATTTTTGTAGAAAATCTGAGATCGAATGTATCTTTAAAGGTAAGAGATTAATTCTTGCAAGCATCAATAGACAAATTTATTCTTTGAGAAAGAGCTCACATCATAGTAGATTGACTGCTTAATTAAGAGTCTCTTTTTCAAC
Source organism: Dirofilaria immitis (assembly GCA_024305405.1). Classification (NCBI taxonomy): domain Eukaryota; kingdom Metazoa; phylum Nematoda; class Chromadorea; order Rhabditida; family Onchocercidae; genus Dirofilaria; species Dirofilaria immitis. The sequence goes on along the minus strand of JAKNDB010000079.1, from coordinate 1,803,073 downwards.
ATTACAACAAATCACAAAAACTGCTCAGTTTCAGTGTTTTAATATGCTTGGTATATCTAATCCAGAAAACATTTCTAATTAAGAAATGGCTTTGTATGAAAGCAAAATACTACCTTTCTGAACTATTATTCGAGGTGAAACCATAATCAAACGGCCGTCAAACCGTCGCATCACCGTAACCTAAATATCGAATATAAAAAATATCATGCTTAATCTGTGTCATTATTTATATTTAGTAAACCTGAGAGAATGGACAGTCCATCATATTTATATGGACATTTTATTCTTCAGGACAAAGCATTGGAAGCTGTTCCAAACTTAAGATCCAGTATGCTATAACAAAAGTAATAATAAAAAGATTCTGGAAACGACAGAAATCTGTCTAAAGTTAATTCCATGACAAGCAAATTACATTATATATATTGATGTATCATTAAATACGAAATTAAAAGAAATCGTAATTTATCGCCATAAAAGCTTTAAAAACGGTACTGATCAGTAAGCAGTTAACTCCTTCTATCCGTTGTCCCCAATATCTCTCGAAAATAATTTAGTGGCTAAGAAATCAAACTAACCAAATTTCCAGCAGCAGTTCTTAAAGTCATCGGTTTCCCAGTTAGTTCTTCCGATTCGGCGCCAAGATGCATAATACGTCCAGCCAGTTTCAATTTTGAGTTTTGTCCACTGAATGGTATCCGTCCTTAAAGATATAAAAAACTGATATAAAAGAGAATTTTATATTTCGACTTCTGTTTAATTCTTTCTCGATTGCATATCAATATTTGAATTTATTTTGTTTTTTATCAAAATGCACTGTTCAAAAATATAATTGAAAGAAGAATAAGATCAAAAAATCTAAAAATTAAACGAGCTATATTTACAAATAAATATAATGTTTAATGATTGCTATACCATTTCAAAAATCAATCAATGATAAACCTGCCAATATTAAACTTATTTATCTACTTCAACATCATTACAGAGTCTAAAAATTTCTTTAGTTTTACATCATTTTTAAAATTTTACGACAAGGAATAAATCTTTAAATACGTTTTGAAAGAAAGAAAAAAATGATATTGTGTACTGACGCTTTATCAGATCAGACTACACGATTTTCAAAGTCCAAGTTTTTGTTTCTTGTATTATGTAACACATAATACAAGAAACATTATGTAACACATTATGTAATTCTTGTATTATGTAACACATTATGCAATACATAATACAAGAAACAAAAAGAAAAGAAACATAAAGAGTCTAAAAATAGCATTATCAGAATTTCATATACTAACAGAAGGATAAATAGTTGGATAAGAAAATTGAGAAATTACAAATTTAAAGAGATATAAGCAACTTACTCAATGTGTAAGTTTCTCGTGATTCTGGAGATTTCGATTCTATAAAATCACAAAAAATATAAGTATGATAATAATTTTAAGGACTTAATAAGTACGATAAGAATAATGAATAGGAAATGAATTCATTCAAATAATAGTTGAATGCTTACCATCTCCTTCTGCTGAAGTTGCCTGAAAATTTCAAAACTTTCAAAAATATTCACATAAAAATTGATAGTGATAAAAATCAATTTTACAAATAAAAGATCCAAGACTTAATCCTTCACGTTTAGAATCTTAGCTTTCCTGAGATGAAAAATTAATTCTTTCTGTAGCGAATGGCAAAAGAAAACAATATGTGGTTCTATCCTAATTTTTTCTGCCAATGGTGATTCTACAGCATTCCTAGAATCCTAAAGCTCTGACATACAAATTATGGCGCAAAGCTATTTTATTCTTTTGAAGCACTATAGAACAACTTCATAATCTCTTCAAAAATAAAGAAACCTCCGTTCCTCCAACATACGTCGCTTTATCGAAAACTCCTTTGGTGTTAGGTTTTAGGACACCACGACTTCTTCTTGTTTGATATGGCTCCCTAAACAGATATTTCCATTAGGCAATTTTCAGCACATCATCTCCAAGATTATTTCACGATAGTATCCATATTTTTATAAGATCAGTGTACAGTTATACACTACCAATAGTTCACTGCAATGAACAGTTGAACTGTTTTGGTGATGTTTAGAGTCATAGGCTTTTAATTTTCTGCATTCTGTTCTGAACTTTCCAATACAAAAATAAGATTATGAAAAATTAAAAGGCATGAATACAAATAACAACTGGATTACCCCAAACAAAAAGATTTAGAATTTCGATAACTCCCAACATGATTTCCATCTCTTCCAATAATCATATCTAACTATGAACTACTAACTGAGTTCATATCTAGTTAGCTATGTTCTTTTTGAAAACATACTAAAACGAAATCCAAAAATGAGCACAACATTTGAATAACGAATTTGTTTCTGCTTTCTTTTTCAATTCGAATAATAGAACGATGTCTATATTTTTTTGGAGTATTTGAGTTTTATTTAAAATCTCATGACAATATCACTTTAGACAACATTATGCAACATACTAAGTTATAACCTATTTTATAATGAGAAAAAACTGAAGAAACATTAAGAAATCAACTGTTATGAATATGATTCTTGACTAATCTGATAATCTTTTAATTTGTGAATAATCAATCCTATACAGTGAGAAATTAAATGTTAAAGTCTCTTATAATTTGTTACCTTGTGGATGCTTCTGCTTTTGAAACTGCAATTAAAGGAGCTTTTTCCTTTCTTCGTTTCGAAAGGTATATCAGTTTCATCTTTCCCTTTTCCACGTTTTGATCTTCTCAAATTTGGCTGTGCATTCTAAAAAAAAATTACTTCTAAAAGAATTAAGAATTCATTTAAAAAATTACTTTTAGAAAAATTGGGAATTACAATTATTTGCACAATTCTGATCCTAAGTTCATTAAAGCAGAAAGATTACCGCTGTTTCAGACTGTTCCGTAACATCCATTTCTGCTTCTTCATCAACTGTGATTTTTCTGAAAAATAAAAATTTAGGTGCTTTTATAATATTCATACTAGTCCAATTCACATATAGAAGTAAAAAGAAGCATTTGAGAAACTTTCTATCAGAGAGACGAACATTTTTGCATCTACAAACAGAAAAATTACGTGCATGTCTATCACGCACTGCAAAAATCGTACATGTAAACAGAGAGGCAGAAAAATTACCTAACAAATATTCAGCAACAAATGCAAAAAGTTATTTCAAAAAGATTTCAGAAAACCCCAACCTAATTCCTCTGGTGTACTTCTTGCTGGTACCACTGGAAGAAAAATAAGCGGCTGCGTTTCTGATTCACTTTTTCCATCACGCTGCTGCGCTGAATTACTACCTTCATCACCGCTTCCAAAACTTAATGTTGGAAGCAAACTTGTTTGTTTGGTGACTACTATTCCACTGTTTACAATTTCTTTCAGATCAAAAATTTCAGCCGCCAGTTCTTCTACGGGTTTATTGCAATCTGGATCGGCAGCAATACTATCACAAAGAGACGTGAGATATTTCAAATATTTTTTGCTGCCACAATATGTTTCAAAGATTGAGCTCGTTCTTTAAAAAGCTGCAAAAAATATTGAATAAAATACATAAACTTTTATTAGAATTGTTTGCCTATTCGAAGTAATTTTATTTCTCGACTATCAAAAAATCAAAATTTTAGCTAATGTATTTGAAACTGTATTCAGTATTTCGAAAGAAACTCACAATCCATATTATGTACAGTGTCTAGCCTTTTATAATAGGACTCAAACTTTCTGAAGAAAATTTCGGGAAAATTTCTGATTAAGACAAATTTTGCAAAATAATTTATTACAATACAAACCTCGCACTGCAATTCAATCTGCATAACTAAATTATAAAGTGTGTAGCTGGAAAAATTTGATCGATGAGTGACGTAATGTGGCTGGCCCGGCCCGCTAACACCTTGAATTTCTCTGCTTTCAATGGAACGTATTGAACGACTTTCACTGACACGACGATTGCATTGTTCGACCAAATTTGCTACCTAAAATGAATCAAATCCAGGATTTCTTGAAATAAATAGTTATTAACAAACAAATGACGTTCAGGACTTTAATTTACTACTAACACAACCAGGTTCCAATATAATTAGCAATGCCATAAAAGTTATTGAATCGGAATTATACGGAACACCCTGCTCCATCATCATCCCACAGCGAACCTTCTAGCAATATTGCCATACTCTGTAACTTAAAGCACTACTTATGTTTTAGTGCATTCTAAAGCTTTTCTATATCATAATTATGGGAAAAAATTATGATATCAAAGACTACATTTTCTTAAGCTCATAGATAAATCCTTCACCCCTAAGTTCGAAAAATTGGAAGATTGTGAGATTTTTGCGAGAACAATATTAATTTAAAGTTATATTAAGTGCTTACTTCTCGCTTCTCATCGTAGTCTGATTTGACAATTCTGCCATATGGGAAATTCTGGCCAACATTTTGTTGCCCATATCGAAAAAAGTATTTTTATATTTAATGCGGAGTGATATTAACATTAGTTTAATTGTCAATATCTACATAACATATGCAAAACATAGAGAAGAGAGTGTTACTGCAGTCCGTCTTTTTAGTCGCATTGTAATAGAATGCATCAATTCAAAATTTCCTTACTGTTTAGCTTACCTCCCTATAAATCTAGGTCTTTGCAAGTTTACTCGTTTCAGTTTCGATGAAGTATTTTCTCCCACTTGTTCTTCTTGTCCGACTCCTTCCTCACTACCTTCTATACCAAAATCAACATTTCGTTCGCCATCACCACCAACTGTATCTTCCTGTCCTGAAAAATATGGAAAGAATAATTTTTAAATAATGTTTGCTGACTCAAATTAGACTAATATCCACAAGAACTGAGCATTTACACACCTGCACTAAGCTTTCCTCAAATAACAGAGTGTGCGTATGACTGAACTAAGCAGAAAAATCACTCAACCTTTCATAAATTGGAAAAGTATCTTTGGTACATATATAAACAACTTCAGCATCGAAAAGACACAGAGAAAATAATACTAACCGTCGTGTTCAGTATCCGGTCCTTCAGCAAATTCGACCACTGACGTAGAGTCATCATTTCGTACTTGAGATGGCCGTTTGCCAACATCAGATGTATAGGCATCTAATTCTCTAAAAATATAATGAATCTTTCTTCATTTTGGCAAAGTGAACATTGGACATGCGAAATGAAAGATGAATAAATAAACTATTCTTACTGCAAATTTGAGTCATCTTCTCTGACTCCCTCTTCAGACCACACACCACCATTTTCTGAAACTCGTGATTCACTTGTAAATCGAAATACACGACTCTACTCTACTTTTATCATATTAGCTTAAAATATTTTTCACTGTGAAATATGAAACTCATTATTTTAGAACATAATCTCAACGAATTAAAAACATAGCGTTAAACACTTCAAACAAACAATTTTTCATTAGAAGGCAATCGCCATCTCCTTCAAAGCACTTATATTTGCAAGGATTACCATCAGACTAGTTTGTAGACGATTAGGAGCCAATAACTGACGATGGATAAGAAATGGAATTAGTTTTTCAGTAATATGTATCAACTGCTAATATATCTATTCTAGACAGTAACAACGAGATTTTTATAAGTAGAGCTAACCTGACATGATTTCACTTCCTATTTCACCTCGTCGCTTCAAAAGTCGCGCGCGTTGTGCATGACTTTTCACCATGCCAGCAGTTCGCAAACGTCTTTCTTCCACTTCATGCATGAAAATTTCCGGAGTGAATGGAGCATCAACCGTTGCATCCTCATCTATAAAAGCTCCCTTAGTATTAAAATACATTAACCGACACAATTGGAATTGTTGTTCATCATTCCTTAAAAAATTTACACATAAACAAAAATCACTTACCACTATGAAAATTATGATCGAGGCAGTACTGTATTCGCAAAACCCGAGTTTCTTGCCGCGAAACCCTCTAAAAAATTACTAATAATTTCATTTTCTTTACATACTTATTGGTTCATCCGTAAAAATAAGTGAAAAAACATTGGATGTAGGAGCGCCAACGATAATGATATACGAAAACCATGATTCTTTCAGTTACAAAACCTCTTGCTAATCTTGTTTATTATTCTCAGTTTATATTATTCTTTATCAAGCGATGTATCTCTATGAGTCATTTTATAAATCGATATTATTGTAATTTGATTTCAATTTTTGTACGATAAAATTCTTGCTACTTTGATTCGCTTACTCTATAATCGTAGACACGGACAAACGCAGTACAATGGAGACCATCAGAATTAACGCCATAAGTGCGACACCAGCGATCGTCTGCTGCGCAGAGGAAGAATAAACTTTCATTGTGCATTGAAAAGCGCCGAATTTTGTATCGGCTGCGCTGTTGTAGTTCACGCATCCACTGCTGCAATCTGATAATTTACTACTACCGTAAATTGCATAATCTAAAGTACTTCTATTTTTGTTCCGCTCTTTAATCCTTCATCCATTATGTCATCACACCAAAGTTGGTGAAAATGCATGTCATATCAATATTCAGTCTTTCTTTAGGCATTTTACCACTTCTATATCTTTTCTAATTCTCAACATCGCCAATTCAGGCTGTACCGAAATGTTTTTTTTACTGGAACTATTTTAATATCTAACAATTATTTTTTATTTTGGTTTTTTAACAGATTAATCAAAAACCTCAAAAAGATGTACTCCCGGAAACGAATAATACTGAGATGTGGCCTCTCTTTGATGATCCTGTGACACATGATCCACAAAATTCTCCTGCGATGTGGTGTCCGCATCAGTTACAATTGATATACCACATTCGATACATACCGACTAAATGCATGATAAAAAGTTAGCACAATGTTTTTATTTCGGGAAATTACTGCTAATACATAAATAGAAAGTTAAGGTTTATGTTAAATGAGAGGTGAAAATCAACTTTTGAATATTTTCTAATCGTATTTTAACATAACAAGCATCATCTTTACTCTATTAGAGTAAAATTATAAAAATGAAAAGACAAAGTTGCAAAAATAAAAAAAACGAACCGGTGGGAACGGACGCATTCTTCGAAGCATAGCAGGAGCACAGTCTAAATCCAATAAATTCACATTCGAAAGTTTCAATATGCAAGACCGATATGGAATTTTCATTATTAAAGAATTTAAAGAATCTGATTTATATTATTTAACGTTATTAGTAATAAAGTAAACTATCAAAACTAAATTGAATAATTCCCGACAATGAGAAAAAAATGAAAAACATAAATGTTACCTTTAGAATGCAAACCACGACGCCGCTCGGCCATTATTTTTCATATTCAAATCGTCGACGATACACCTCAAAAATAATTTCAAATGACAAGAAGAAAATTAAAGTGCATTAAATACTGTTTACTCTTTTTCGTCTTTTTGAACCTGACTTAGGATGACTATCTAAACTTTTTGTTGCTTATAGTCATTACAGTAAAATAATTATAATTCGCTTGTTACGTTTAAATCACCTTTTTCATTTACTATGATGAAAATGAGAAAGCTAAAGGTAAAGAAATCATCAAATATTTCGATAAATTGCATTTCTGATATTCAAGCAGTCTACAACGAATTATTTTACAAAAAATGTCATTTTATATAAGTATGGATGGAATTAAAAATCAAGAAAGACAATCATAATACATATATGACCTTTGCTTTGTTGAAAATCAACAATCAAACAGAACAATCTATGAGCTCGAGTTAAGTTTAGAAATAAAAATCATCTTTCAAAGCATTTCTCAGTATGACCATTCCGTTATTAAAATTACTTGAGTTCTGTAGGTGACAAGAATTCTACAGCTCTAATGAGAATTAATTATTCTTGTAAATCTGAAGTAGAAGGAACGAAAAAATCTGTTTCACTTTCCACAGAAAAATTAATAGATAAAATGTTGTTGTCACGGATGAAGTTAATAGTCTCGATAATTTGAATTTTTAACATACCGAAATAATGTCCCAGAACTAATAATCACTAAATATTCAAACAACGCTTTGTACGCATAGTCATACTATATTATATTGTAGTAATGGTTCACCAAAAATGAAGAAAATCCTTACTTTGTATTCTCGATGTTTTGTCAATCTTTTTACCAGCGTATCCAAAGGAGGAAACAAAGCCAAAACATCTGGATTTTCAGCGGCTAACTTTTCAACTGAAAAAGTAATACACTGCTAGCTTGAAATAATATAAATCATTGTTAAAACCATCAAATAACGAAAAAATATACCGAAATGACTGTAAAGATCTTCTAATGGATCGTCTGTAAATTCAGCCATCAGACGTAGATCATAAATAACAATACGGAGACGTACCTAAATAAAGAAATTACTTGCATGAGTTCAATTTTAAAATGTAAATAACCGAAAATAACTTAGTCGTGACTATTGTCTGTATTTCGTCAAATTCTGCTTACTCGCAAGTCATCCGGTTTACAAGTAGTTAAATGGTGATGCCCAGAAGAACGTAATTCGGTCAATCCTGGAGAAGTTCGTAAAGCACCAGGACATCCTTCATTTACACAACGCCACTTTGTATAACTAACTTCACTCAACTGAAACAATAAAGAATTAGGACGAACTATTTTGCATTTGGATTTGGAATCAGAAAAAAACACATGATTAAGACCCCAAACAGGCAACTACAAAAGATTTTTAGATTTTGTAATTTAGTGTACCAAACGTTACTTTCCAAAGCTTATTTTGTTATTTATTTCAGAACTGTGCGCCCAATTTTAATGGCTTATTCCATCTTCAACATAAATTCAAAAATGCAAAAAAAAATGGAATCAGTAGGGATTCAAATTTACTAAATAAATATGCATATCACTTGCTTTTACTTAAATGTACTTTCAAAGATAAATAAGTAGTTGAATATGAAATTTTCTATCCCATCGTTTTCACAGGTATAGTACGCATAGTTACCGAAAACTAACATCAGACGCGGCAACATAAAGATGTCCATTCCAGGCTATTTGCGGTCGACATCGCTTTGAAAAACACAAGATAATTCTTTCACCATTATCAAAAGTTATTGTTCGAGATACAAGGTCTTCCAAATCCATTGTCAAACTTATCTGTGACATCGAATATTATCAGAGGTACTTAAAAAATTAAACTTTCTTCGAGAAAAGTTTCCCTTCAATCTTCTCTATATAATCGTACTTCTTGAATTCTCATTTAAGAGCTCAAAACAATAAAAAGATGGTAATCCTAAAGTAGAACAGGTTCAAAATCATACCTCTCCAGTTACCGGATCTCTGATAACTTGATCAACTTCTCGGTCAGCAAACATATCTGAATGATCTTCATCGTCACTGTATAGTCCATCCTCATCATTTATGCATTCTTCCATATCGCCTATATCACTTCCCGGAGTTGGAGACATTGCTGGGTGACTTTCTTCCGTTTCGACAATCACTTCTTCGCTGACGCTCTTTAAGAAAATACATATAGCATCAATAAAATCGAACTATAGATTTTGATACATAAACTTTTTCATAACATTAAAATTTCTAAAATCTAACAAAATATTCACCATATGTAGGCCGACATCTTGCTGTATTCTACCACCTTGTTTTCCTTGGTCATGCATACTGTCATCATATTCTCTGTGTTGTTCACTGCCAGTGGCATCACCAATTTGCATCAGTGCTTCATCCAGCTCATCAATGACCTAAATAATAAGTAAAATTTGGAAATTTAGAAACCGATATTGATAAATCAATGTTTATAAATATATTTTCATAAGATATAATTCGATTTTAAATATTGGCAATATTGGAAATTTTTTAGACAAACCATTCTAAATAAATTTTGGAATAGAAAATTTAAAGAAGCGAATTTTGATCGATCCACTAAAATATAATTTTTCTCGTACTAATTTATAGAAACAAACTGGTATTCATTGCCTAGCAAGGAAACTTGCTCACCTGACCAGAATCCACAATTTCCACTTCGCCACTTTCCATCTCTTGCTGGCTTTGTTCGTACGTATTTCCTGCGTTAACAGGGTCCGTCATAGCTGTTCCCAGAAAATGTAGTTTTGCTATTCTGAATTTGTTTTTTTAAAAAAATTAGGGAAAGAAGAAATACAAGATAGAACCGATACTTAGGAATCGGTGATATTCAGGAAATACAAGAGACGATCCAAAACTTAGATGAACAAGAGAGGATCTCAAATGAATAGTAATACCTATTCATTTCTTCATCCTTCACTATAAGTTTCATAACAATTCTTCTTTTAAAAAGAACAAAAATCTAAACTACGAATTTTTTAGGAAGATGGCATCTAAAATTCCAATTAGGATTAAATCAAAATCTCAACCAATTATTATTTCTGTTTCGCCCTATAAATCAGATTATCATCTGTTTTTAACCTACTATTAGCATTCCCTAGCAGCATCAAATTTCATGTACTTCTAAATAACCATGTTACTCTTCTCAGATTCATTCAATAATTTTTGCATTTTTAATTTAACTTCTTTCGATGTAATCTCTACTTTTTATTCCATATTTTGATGATCTCATAAATTCGATTAAAAATAATATGATACTCAAATAAATCATCTAAAGTAATGGTTGTTTTGAATACGTTTAAACAAGATATTTCCCTCACTGGTTCATATGTTAATAAACTTTTTCATCGATAACAACAGATATGAGGAAATTTTCAACACCATCGTTTTGATAGAAGCACATCTCAAACGATGTCATGACACTATCAGTGATATCATGAAAACATATGATTAGCAACCAGAATTTCCATATACTGGACTGAACACAGATGAATCTAACAATATCCCTCGCCTCAAAAAGCAACTCAACGAATACTATATGCATAAAAAACCACTCTACGTCAAACCCCAATCCCTACAAACGTAGTGAAGACAAAAAAATCGATTATACTATTCCGCAACCTTGAGACAGAATTGTTGCATTGCAGGCTTGGCGCGTTTTAAGATCAATTGTAAATAATGCAGCTATACAGGCGGTAAAACGTCAATCGCTCAGGCCTTGTCGAAAAATTGTGCTAGCCGAGGATCAGCTCTCCTTTAAGAATCGGACGATGCTGGTGGCAGCATAGCCACACCTTGTTATCTATTTATCATTGCCACAATAAGTTTAGCACAGCCGATAGAAGAATTTGGTTATTGATACTTCCATTCTGACTTTTCTTAATTGCATTTCTAAATATTATAAAAATTCTTACTGGAAATGAAGTAAAGTGCACTAAATTAAGACTCAGTGATACCTGTTTGGACAAGAGGAAAGCATAATCCTTATCTGAGACACACTGTCCAATTGTGAATCCATAACATTTCTGTTCAACATACTTTTGGCTTATTATTTAGCATGGCATCCTCTTCCCTCCACAATAAGTTATTGTTAGGATGCTGGCATGGGAACGGAATAGTTTACATGACGACACAATTATATAACCATATATACAAAAACTTGTTTACAAGATTGACAAAAATTTTTCATAAAGACTCGCATATTGAATTAATTGACACGAAAAGATGAGTCCTCTTTAATGAACAACTTATTCTCTACATCAGTCAGAGCATGAATCCAATGAAATACTGTTTCTGAAATTAGAAAATTCACTGAAATGTGTTCTAGCAAATATAAGGCGCATACTGAAATGAAATAGTAAATCAATGAATTTCTAAAGTTCTTGTAATGCAATTATTATTAATCATTAGAAACACTGGCTGGTAGGCGATACATCAAAAATCTGGGATAACTCCTAATAACCATCGTTCTTTCCAACGGCAAAAAGTAATCATCAAAGATGATTGATTAGATAGGAGAAATTATTTCTTTGTTTTTAGAAAGACAGGTAAAGACATTAACAATTGCAAGAAGCTGGAACTGAATTACAAGCGATGCTCAAACTACCTGTCTATTTTGCAAGTCAAAATTACAAAGGGAATAATAGTATAATAGGACTAATGGCATAATGACACATGAACGCAATGATAAAAAGTGTTCCACTACAAAATAATTTGCATGAAAAAATGCTACACATAGATTATCCTCTGTGATAGCTTTCTTTTGATGATGCCATAAAAATTTTTCATATTTCAGTAAATTTAGTTTTTATGGAATTTAATTTCTAGCATATGAAAGAAACTTAAAATCTCTATTTATTCAAATATTATGAGTTGCAATTATTTAAAAATGAAGTGATGTAGGAAAGTATCACAGTGACCAGATAATCTTAGTGATAACCATTACGCAGCGATATTGTAAATATAATTGCAAACTTTCAAACAAAATTAAAAATTTTTCGAAAAGTGGAACTTCAACACACGAAAACAATTCGTTTGGAACGTTATGAAAACGATTTTTGCCAACTTTTTTAACGAATCTATTGCGGCGCCGGTGATGGCATATTTCCCCATTGTGGCGGTATTGTTGACGGAGGGAACTGACCATACGCTGCAAAATATATTGAAGTGAAGATTGATTTCCATCCTTTATTGTAGTGAAATTTTATGTCCTAGTAAAAGATTTCTTTGGTTAATAAGAATTTTTAATAAAGAAAAAACTGAATAAAATATGAGGTATAACTTTTAAAATACTTTTTTTTTTAAAGATGTTCCAAATCATTCAGTAATCCAAGGAAATCACGTATGAACAAAGCGTGAGATCTCGTGCATATGATACGACAAAAATAAAATTTAAGACCGTTAGCTTAATTCTTAATGATCAGAAGTTTTCTTTGTAAATAAGGACTCAATAAAACAAAATTATAAATCATTTCTCAAGAAGTTTTGAAATTACCATGCAAAGGAGGATTGAAAGCTCCAGGATACGTTCCTGGATATGCAACTGGATATGGCGTTGTGTAATTTTGATTAAATTGGGGCTGTGGTAGATAAGGAGTTTGCTGAGATGGATATCCATATGGTGCCTGGGCTGAAATTAAACCACACTGTTCAAAAAAATAAATTTTTGCAGTCCAAATTATTGTAGTATAATAAGCTCAGTGCTTATTATATGAGGCTAAGAATGAACATATTTTCCGAACTTTCTTAGACAAAATAAACAGTTTACTAAGTTGATTCCCTGATTCCTTAACTTACCCACATAGTTAAAAATATGATATATGTAAAATACATATTTTCTGCGAGACATGTGAAACCGAAAAAATAAGAAAGTTAATTTTTAAGACTCCTTAATATACGTAAGTTTGAATAACTAATTTCATTATAACTACAATTTCTGTCAACTTACAGTAGGTGCAAACGGTTGTTGCATCTGAGGATTGCACAACTGAGGTTGATAGTTTGGATTTTGAGATGGTAGTGGTGGAGCTTGTGTTGCTTCTCGTCCTGCTGCAAAATGTGCACACATACAAACACTTTCATATATATTGTTCTGCATATGAATTTCAGTTGTGCATGTTTCAAAAATTTTTTCTGGAAAATTTTCATGCATGCACAAATACGAATTAGGGACAACAAACTGAATAAATTCTATTATATTTTTCTATCATTTCTCTCATGCCCTCTTATTTTTATGAATATAAGATAATTCACGTAACATGAAATGCACAAGAAAGTATATGGAAATTAACAAATTTAGATGATAAACTGTTTTCTTATTTCTCTGCAGCAGATCAGATTTACTATTTTCAAAAGCCAAAGTCAAAAATGCTATGGACTGCCAATAACTAGTACTCACACAAATAGGCAAATATATCTAACTGATATTAAAATTAAGTAAATAAGTAAACTATCACCAGTCTTCTTTGTATTATTTCCGTAATTAATATGATCAATACAAGCTGGCAATATTATTTTAATAAATGGTATAATAGATGAAAGGACTTATAGGAGTACTAAATTTAAAAGAATTATAGAGAAATTAGAGAAATTTTTAAATATGCAAATTTTTAAACATAAATAGCGATAATTGAATAAAATTCAAAAAAAGTTGAACTCGCACCCTGAAGGTTATTAATACTACGCGGAGGTGGAATTGGCGCTTCCTCATCGAAAGGATTATTTGCTAAGGATGCATTTGATGAAGCTTTCGGTGGTGGTGGTCGAGGAGGTGCACTGCTACTTGAAGAGCCTAAATGACATTTAAGTAAGTTTGATACAAATCATTCATTTACAAATAACTGAGTAAAAACCACTTAATTCCAAGATGATTTCTTCCAGTATTTATTTCTTCCATTCCTTAGTCCAACATTACGGTTTATTCATTTATGGTTTCAACTCATTTATGGTTTATTTACACTAACCAGAAACTATATTTTGCTGTAACTGCTTCATCAGATCCTCCTTTTCGGTCTGTCGAGCGAAACAAAAATCCGATACTTTTTGTTGCAATCGCAATAGTAAAGGAGTTAAATCATTATAAAACTGAAAGTAAAATTAATATACATTTGCTAAAAAAGCAACGTAAAAGTAAGAAATGGCAGTATATACAACAAATCTCAAACGCTGATTGCATCTTACTTTCGTTCCTTCATCCAAATTCGACTTAATCTCCAAAAATTTATCATGCCCATTAGCCAGTATTTTCAAAATTCGTTCACGCTCCGCAGCACTTTGGCTGGATGCTTTTTCAGAACTAAATTTCTTATTCCACAACTGAAAAAGAAGATTTAATGTTATGAAAAAATGCAATTTAATTTAGATACAGAAACTCGTTCAAATAAAATAAGTATAGTCAAAACAAAAAACTCGCTCTAACAAAAAGTTATTAATAATATCAATGACTGTTTACCTCTACTTGTGCCAAACAATCTTCTTGCTTCTTAATAGTTTCATTTACTTTAGCCTTTAAAGAGCCAAATATTTCTGCAATTTTGGCAGTAGAAATTTCTTCTTCATTGATAATTTGGTTGTCGGCTAGTGCTTTCAGGAAAATAGAACTCATATCACAATGAGTACTTGTGAATTCCTTTTCTAACTTCTCTCGTTCAATCTAAAAAAATTCGAAAGGAAAGAAAAAGTTGTTTCGAAATAGATGTTAATCTGCGCAGTGACTATTTTGAACGAAGAAAGTCAATTTCTAAGAATTCCATTCTTGTTTTAAATTCATTTACTGTACCTCAACCAGTATTTAAAAATAAGAAAGAGCAATTAGTGTCACTAATCAAAAAGCAAACCATTATAGTTTTAATTTTTAAAAGACACTACTTGTTTTGACAATTCAAGTATTATATCAGTCAGAAACATAGCTTTTGTTCCTGAATCTTACCTTGATTTCTTGAACGACATCCATTAAACTTCTGAGTTTCATCACAGCTTCCGAATTCTTGTTAGTAGTTGAAGGGTCAAGAGACGGTATTGCTGCTGTAAAATTTTATCTGTATATTTCTCGGTGATTCTATTGTCACTAGATCATAGCGATAAAAGATATTCCTATAAATTCTATGTATAGAAGCTATTTTTATTTGAATTCATATTTATAAAACTAACAAATAGGTCAGAGAATAATAAAAAAGAATATAAACCAGCACACATTTTAATTCAGGCTCAGTTGCACTGAGCAATGTGATTCCTTCTCTATTCTCTTCAAGTTTTTGTTTCACTGTTTCGTCCGCATTTGCAGCTGCATGAAGAATGCCACGGTATTTACCACATTCTTGATGAAGTGGAGCCGTAAGTTGATCAGAAGTCATACGTGTCCACTTATCTTTAAACTGCGATCGCAAACGATCATCGTTTCCTTTTCTTCATTTAATAATCGCAAAGTCTAGAGAAAAAATATTGTCTTCAAACTTGTTAAAACCGAAAGAACAATTTTAAAAGCAACAAGGTGGGTGCTTAAAAACGTGTAGCGATGAATCGAAAACTTAGCAAATACAGCGCACACCGAAGAGAATATATGGCAGTGGACTGGAAAAGTTATAAGAATTTGAAAATTTACTTCATCCAAAATTTCCTGATTTCTTTTGCGAATATGTGGCAAATCAGCAATAAGCTTTGTAAGAGCATCAATTCCACCATGAGACTTAACTTTAGATGATTTTTGTCGGATAGATTCTGGCAATACTTCATGATTTGCTACGTCATCCAAGGCAGCAGGCAAATTTAGAGATGCTAATATTCTACAATGAATCAAACTCATGGCCAATTATAGACCGAACACATCGGTCTTTCATAAAATTATGCAAAATTTGTTACTATTAGTTTTTCATAAAACCATATAGCGTCTTTACATTTTATTTTATCTCTCTTATTTTTCATATTTCTATGAACTAAAACAGAATTTGGAATCTTAACATTAATTCACCCATTCATTATTTGAGTATGCTCACGGAGACGCCCAGTTTCCACATTAATAACTTCCGATTTTCGAGCATCAAAAGATGCTGTAGCTTGATGTACTTGAACTGGTACAAGGCTTGAAAACATGTCTGTAATAAAGAAAAAGGGATTAATCTCAGATAGATGAAAAAATTAGAGAATTTAAAGAATTACGGAGTTTTATATGAGGGAAGAAGAGGAATTGGCTATAATTAATTTATATTTTCTTTTATAATGAAAGAAAATTGCAAAAACGTGCCATACCTTTGAATCGTGGTGTCATTGGAAAAGTAACGGGTATAACTTTAGCAACCGCAGCCTTAGGTAACTGTGGCAAACTCCGAAAATCAGCGATTCTCTCATGATACTGAAAATAAAAAAACTAGATGGAGAAGTAAGAGTTTCTCTTTCTCTAAAGATACGACGTGCTTTTTCTGATTAGATGACAAGTATTGTAAATATTGCAAATATTACTAGATTAAATAGTTGAAATGCTTTCTCCACAAAAGCCACTAAAACGCTTTCTCAAGAGCTAACTACTAAACTATTAAATTCCTCAACGAAACAATTCCACTCCTTACAAAATAAAAAAACTAAAAGCGAACCGTATTAATAGGTCTTCAGCATTCTGAACATTAAAAGAAATTATGAAAAAATTACAATAAAGTCATTATCCTTTTTAGCTGATGCATACGCTTTTTCAATAGCTGCATACTGAATATCAAATGTTCCGTGAGGCATATAACTGTTTGCCTGTTGCATAAGAGACAATGATTCAGCCAACCGACTTAACTGTTCACCTGGAATTAGAGCACATTTACGAACAAAAAACTTTCTTCTGTGATCCAATCAGAAATATGCTATCGGACGAATCTTAAAAGAAATCATCAAGAAGGAGCAGAATATTAATTTCGTATATGGTCTACGAAAAAAACAAAGAACATTTACTGACTGTGTCATTCAAACTCACATTTTAATTAGAAAAGAAAAATAAAATTTCGAAATATTATTGCAAAATGTTGCTTTGCATTTCAGCAAAAAATGGTCAGCTTCTAAATGCATATTCCTCATTAGTATAATAATAAACCTATATTCTTTGAATCTGCATTATCGAACGCTTTATGATATTGAGCAAGAGCTGAAAGTCCCAAAGCTTTGCCTTTTATGGTGTTTGTCCATTCCTGCAAAGAAATGCCTACATACCAAAAAGATCAAAGAATATGAAAACGTGCAAAAACTCTAACACAGAATTCAATGAAAATAACAATTTTTTCTCTAAAAAAAGTGACAATTATAGCAGAAATAGAATCATGTGTAATAGCACTGCAGCAATCATCGAATTATTGTACAATACTAAATAAATTGCAAATTTTGGTTGAAATGATGCAAAGAAATATATAATAATAATAACCTTATCAAATAAACCTCTCACGGTATCTCTCTGCAGTTGTTTCTGAGCTTCATGATAATATTCAGCGCATTGTGCTGCTAATTTCATCAGCGCAAGTGGTTTCATTTTATCTAAAAACTGATCTAATTCCTTTGAAAGAGAATAGAATGGATAAATAAAGAAGTATGATTAACTTTTTTATTTGACCGCTTTCATTTATTCATTCATTCCAAAAAAGCATGAGAGGAATGGACCTTTTTCAGCTTTAATGTAGATAGCTTCTTGTGCCTGAGCTAGCATAATTGACGAAAGTACTGACAATGTATCGGGCATTAGATCAGGAGTTGGTTCCTGAAATTCATTCATAAAGTTATCAGATTATCTTAACAGTATCTTTTGATAAGATTCGAAGATTACAACATCGACCACTGAATTAGTCCATTCCACTATGGTAGATATGTAATTTATCTCCATTTATTAGACAAAATTAAGTGATGATGAATTTTTAATATTCAAACAACCAAAATTTATGACGGTATATTATTGTAAAACTGTTTCTGCAAAAAAAAAAAAAACAAGTGAAAAGACAATAAGTTCAGTAATAACTACAACATAATCGACCATTTTCTCGAAACCTGCAAGCATCGTTGTCAAGTTAAAAGAAATAATTTACTGCATAAAATAATATAGTCCTGATAAATTAGATTTTAAAAAATTGCAAAAACTATCGAACTTGTTGTACGATTCCCAAAATCGTATCCTTTAAATGTGCAAAGACACCAGCTGATTGTTGAAAAAATTTCGCTGCAATTTTGAGTTCTTCGTCAGTACGCATTGGTTGAGAAGCAGCAATTGCAGACATTAGAGCGCCACAATTGAACAAAACAGCGGCTCTTTCAAATGCACCATCGCTTAAAGCTGAAAATTCAGTTATTTAATTCATATCAAAATAGCTAAAGTAAATAAAGCTTCTTTATCAAAAAAATAAATTGTTAAATGTATACTGATATGAATTAGGGTTTCTTCCTAACATTTTAAACACTATTAGACAGTACGAAAAGTTACACAAAACATACTCAATGAAGCCCGGCCGAAAAAAGTGAGCCTTTATCGAAAGCATCTTTCCATTTAAAATTAATAGGATTTTGAGTTGCAGTGATTGGTATTTTATTTTCAATAGCCACCAGCTGATCGTAATATCTGAAAATGTTTAAGTTGCAAATCTTCGAATTATCAAAAATCATAAAGAGAGAGACAAAAATAATAACGTTTAATTTACCTACTGCATAAAAGTATTTGCACTTTCCGATAATCTGCACTTATTGGTCCAATTTGTTAATTCTCAAGTTTTTTTCCGGCCTTCTTTCTGCATCAAGATAGACTGTCTTAATCGGATTTACATGAGCAATCGTTATATACCTAGTTAGAACATCCAAAGCACTCTGATGTTTATCCAAAGGTTGAGTGCATGCTTTGTTTCGCATCTTATTCAATTCTTGCATAGCTTCCTTAATTTCGGAGCTTACTTCACTCGATGAGAGATAAATATTCTCGACATAACTCATTAGTGGTTTTACCAAATCCACTTCATTCGTATGTTTCAGCGGTATCGCCAAAAAAGATGACATCTTTTATACCTACAAGTTCTTGAAAGTTATATTCACTTTCTAAAGCATAAGAGAGAGAATAATGCCAATGGCTGAAAAGGATTCTCAACTAAGACCATTAGCAAATCATCATTTAATCGCAATTAGAAGATAGATTTTCTGAAATTTTCAGATACTAAATGTAATTAAGAATAGATCACTCATGTAGAAGCTAAGAAGTTTGAATAATGCAAATAATAGAATTGCCAAATTACGTATGTTGTCACATCACACTCACATCAATCAGTGGTATTCAAAAGAATAACAAGAGACTTTTATAAAGTATAGTTGTCAAATGCTGAAAGGAGAAAAAAAAACTATCTCGCAATATGGAAATGACAGATTACTAGGATTTGTGAAATAGTATCATTTCATAGATCCTTGCATAAGACATTAACAGCAAGAAAATGACATGAAGTCTAATGAAGAATAAATATAAAGCAAGATGACAACTAGCACTGATAAGCGATGATAAAAAAAGACTATCTAACACGCAAGGTTCACGCCTGAGTTATGTAAAATTAATAATGTTTGTTCGATTAATGGTCGGATTGCTCCAGGAGATCGTTAGTAGCGAGCAAACCGTGATACATCAAATATAAGGTAAAGTACGGCTACGTCTGGTGCGTTACGTAAGATTCGTCATATGAAGCTTATATAACAGATCTAGTTGCGTGATATAGTATCATATTCTCGTTGTATAGGCTTGTCACAGTAACGCAATTGTGGGAAGTCATAGAAAATTGATCTATTAGGTAGTAGTAACTTTTGACTTTTCAAAAGTCAAAAGTTACGTGTCCTTGTTAAAAATCACGTGAACTATTTGAGAGAATAATTATTCCCATTTTTAGTCATTTCAATATTCACAAAATTAGAAAGGGAAAGAGAGAGGGAAAGAGAGAGAGAGAGAGAGAGAGAGAGAAGAAAAGAAAAAGAGTATATATCGATTGAAAGAATGCTGTAATATGAGCGAATAAGCATTGAAATTGCTAAAGAAAATGATAAGAAGATCTCTCGAAGTGAGCATTAAATTTTTTTAGATAATTGAAAAATTCTTTTAAGATAGGAATAGGATAGTTTTATTATTTGCATAATATTTTTTATATTTGAAGGAATGATTTCTGCCAAAACAATTTAATGAAATGAAGGGATTTTTGAATAGTTTTTCTTTAAAGTAATAAATAAAAATATTTCAAATACAAAATTATTTATAATTTTAATCGATAATGCCAATTGCACATTATTGCAATATTGATCAATGATAATTGTGCACTGTTGCTATGCTAATCGATAAGGATTGTACATAGTCGTAATGTTAATCGATAGTAATGTTAATCGATGATAACTGCACATTTTTACGATACTAACCATTACAATTGCATATATTACCATATTAATCATTGCACATAGTTATAATACTAATCATTACAATTGCACATGTTCGATACTGATCAATGATAATTGCATATGTTACAATACTAATCATTACAATTACATACGTTTCAATACTAACCATTGCACATAAGTTATAATATTAGTCATTATAATTGCACGTGTTGCGATATTGACCAATGATAATTGCATATGTTGCAATACTAATCATTGCATATAGTTATAATACTAATCATTATAATTGCACACTGCTGCAACTTTGATCAATGATAATTGCACTAAAAGTGATTGAGCAAATAAACGATAGAAAAATGATGAATAATGAATGGGAAAGTTTTTAAATTGAATGTAATCGATGAAATCAGCACAAGTTTTATTTTTCATCGAGAACATTTCAAAGTCAATGATCAAGTCTTATCATAATGTTTTATCTGATAAGCAGTTTTTGCAGGATGAAATATTGAAAAAGCGGCTGGTATAATTAAGAATTAAATATATTATTAAAATATGATAGATGATATGGAACTATTATTTAAATTATGAATTTTAGATTTACAATTAAATCAATTTTGCCAGAATCTTTTTTGAGGAGAAAAAGTTGTGCAGGAGAAGCTAAGTTGCATAAATAAAAACTTAATTTTTAAGTTTGCAATAAA
This sequence comes from Dirofilaria immitis, assembly GCA_024305405.1. Classification (NCBI taxonomy): domain Eukaryota; kingdom Metazoa; phylum Nematoda; class Chromadorea; order Rhabditida; family Onchocercidae; genus Dirofilaria; species Dirofilaria immitis. The sequence continues at coordinate 1,781,702 of JAKNDB010000079.1, read as the reverse complement.
AATAATTTAGATCAATCAATATTTTTATAATCAGTGAACTTTTTGATTTAAATAATTTTCGTTTTTTCTTCATATTCCAAATGATATTTGTATATATTCATTTCAGCATTATTATATGAATGATAAGAGATCAAGGTGTGATATTCTTTTGATATTTTAATTTATTTAAAATTATAATTTAATTCCAAAAATTAATAGTAATATTTATGAGTTCATTGGCAAGAACATTGATTACATTTATAGAATAGCTCAGGTATGAATGATACAAGTATTTTTTGGATTTTGCTATTTCTAATTCATATCATATCTATCATAAAAATTATTGCAAAACTTAGTGCTAAGAGCTCTTCAAAAATAACGAAGTTTTTCATTACGAATCAAATAGATTGGAAAATGTATTAGCCCCGAATCTTGATCAGAATAGCCTAATAATCATCATCATGATTATATAATGAACGTTATCGCATGCAAAGTAGAATCATCAGGAAAAGCGAAGTTTTCATTAGAAATCAAATAGACTGGAGAAATATACTAGTCTCGAATATCGATCAGCATAGTTTCATAATTATCATTATGATTTATATTATGAATGTTATCGTATGCAAAGTAGAATCATCAGAAATAGCCGAGTTTTTCATTAGAAATCAAATAGACTGGAGAAATATACTAGTCTCGAATATCGATTAGCATAGTTTCATAATTATCATTATGATTTATATTATGAATGTTATCGTATACATTATTTTTTTGGTTGAGAAAAATAAAATTTTCTAAATTCTTAAAAATATAAAAGTTATATATCACTTTTAATCGAAATAAAAGAAAATTGATTGAAATTTATGAATAGTTTAATAAATTATATTTTTCACTGAAATAATCAAAATAAATAAACAAATAATTTTTGAATATAATTATGCAAATATTACTAATATATTTATGTAAATTTTATTCTTAAATTTAAAAATTTTATACTTTTATTTTTGTTAGAGAAAAGAAAAAAAGAAATAAATTTTAAAAGAAACAATGCATAAACCATTGCTAATTCAAATATGAAATGTCGAGAATATCAAGCATTCTCTTATTGTATATGTAAAAATTTTAGAATTTTTAAATGTACAATAAAGTTATGACAATATTGAAAGTATGCAATTACCTGCTTTGATATATCAAAGTAAAATTATAAATTTATCAATATTTTGCTCAGAACATCAAGAATATATGACTGATAAGATTTCCATGAAAAAAATATTAATTTTACCGCATCTTTTCACTTATATTGGCTTTGGTACTTTTTCGATAATATCATTTTCAGTAAAGTTGGAGAAATATACAAAGACGAAGTATGTATTGATTGAAGAAAGTGATGACAAAAGTTTAACTTTCGATAATCAAACTTTTCATTAAATGAAATTTTATGTGATATCATTGGCATTGACGAATATCAAAATTTCATTTTACTTTTATCTGTTTCATTTCATGTAACAAATTTGATCACTTATAGATCAATTTTCAGGATTCCTGGATCTGTCTCATAAATTTCAACCATTAGACAATAAATACATATGTAAGCTTCTGAATCATTGAATCACCTACACACCTAACAAATCATATTTTCATTGAATTCTATTAAATCAATCGATGAAAATTTCTTTTTACTTTTATAACTTTTCATATCGTACATAACGGAATATGCTATTTATAATTTCTCAATATTTAATTGGCATTCTCGAATAATTAATTTATTGAAATAAATCGATAAAATATGATCGCTGTTTAGTATTACATAAAAATAAATATATCAAAATGATTTATTGAATTATTCAAATCGCTATTTCATCGATTATTGATTATTCATTTCCTTCAAATATCCCATCTAATATTTAACAATTTAATCGAAATGATACTAATATTGAAAACGAAAAATTTTCATAAAAAATTCTAAATTTTTGATTGCGAAATTTGATTCGGAATTTTCCGTAAACTTTTTATGAAATATAATAAAATTCGATATATTTTGTGTTTTATAATCATTTCAGATGAATTTGCTTATTTTTCTTCTCTATCTATCATTTGTAAAATATGAAAGGAAACTAGGTGACCTTGAATCATTGATGAAGTTTTCTATGAATCTAATAATTTCTATAAATTTGAGCCTTCATAGCCTAACTATTGATATCATCAATATCAGTCATTGCTGAAATGAAACGATAAAAAATCATTTTTTCCTTTACTTTGATTTTTTAAAGTATCATTTGAAGGATATTTCTAAATTGCAAAATTCCATAATTTATTTTATCATTTTTTCTTTCCAACTTATTGTTAATATTTTTGTAAAAATGATATTCAATTTTTTTAACTTAAAAAGTTTGAAGTATATTTAAATTTCAGATTCATGATACGATCGATTTTCATTTTCTCGATCATTTTCATTGATTCGAAACAAGAAAATAATAAACTTCTTGATGTTTAAGATGACATACCATTTCATAATAATGATTTCTAACAATATTGTCTCATTTTTAATATATCAAATTTTTGATAACTCGAGAAATAACTACAATCTCATGTTATGCTAAGTATTCTCGTGTTATATAAAGTTTTTATTATGATGAAAAATTTTTAAAAGTTCATCATTGATCTTTAAATTTGCTTAATTATTATTAATAGTATTAAAATTATTTCAATTTTCATGTTTAAAAGAAGGCTAATCATTAAAAAACTAAATAATAATATTTTTCAAAATTTAGTACTTACCGTTCAAGAAGAAAGTCATCTATCATTCTCGACAAATTGAAGAAAAAGTTTTTTATTATCTTAAAAATATTGAATAAGATTGAAATTAGAAAAGAAAATTGAGTTTAAACAACAATAATCATTTTGATCGACTCTTATCATTATCCTTATCAATGTTGATAGACAGAATTTAAAATTTGCTGCTTAGAGAAAATCTCATAATTCAATATTGCAATCATTGCTATCAATTTATAAAAAATCACTCAACAATTCATTATTGAGATACTTTTTTTTCAGGTTGAATTCAACCTGATAAGGTCAAAAGTTAAACGAAGTATTTTCAACGGAATCTTTTAATTTTTGAAAATATTTCATTTTTCCTTTCAATTACTATAATAAAATATTTGGGAAATAGTAGGTTCGAGAAATATATATGTTCTAAATATCGTCGAGAATGTTTTTCTTTCTCTTTTAATTTTTTTATTGCATTTTCCTCGAGAATTATATCTGATAGAAATGAAAAGAACTTTGTAGTCTACAAAATATATTCATATATTGGTAATCAATTTATAATATTTCAAGCTTATAAATATTATTTACAATATTATCCATAAATGTAAAATAATCATTCGAAGAATTCAAACTATATTGTAGTAATTTATAGATATAACCTAATAAAATTATCAATTTATCCCGATATCATTATCACGTTTGCTTTGCATACAGTGTTATTGATACGTACATATGTGATCGTTAAAGTTGAAGAATGTAAAATTAGAAATAAAATTTCATATTTTATAACTATTTCTAGAACTTTCTTCGAATAATTATTGTACAATGTCTTTGATACGTATCTCAGTATCATTGATACGTACGTGATCGTTAAAGACGTCATAAGAAAAAGTAAGTAAAATTAATTTTATATTTTATGACTATTTTTAGCTGCATTGATATATACCCTAGCTAACGATAAAAAATATTGTTGATATATTAAATTTAGTAGTTATGCAATGGCAATATATTATGTCTATAAATATTTTTGACATTAAAATGGCTCATAAAATTATGCTGAAAAAGATTGATTTTATCATTTTATAATATTGAAATATCTCGAAGAGAGAGAGAGAGAGAGAGAGAGAGAGAAAAAATGAATAGAATGATGAAGGATATATCATTTTACGTCATATAAAACTTCTATTAAATTTAATTTATCCATAATGAACAAAATTTATTTATCCAATCATAAAAATTTATATTTAAAATTCATAGTCATACATATAATCCACATATTATATCATTTCTTAAATAAAATTTTGATAATTTAATTTGATAAATAAATTAAGCCTATATCCGATCGTTAACATCTCAAACACATTACGATCGAAAATTTCAGCTTTCAAAAAAAGCAAACAAAAAGTTTTAGAAGAGAAAGATATATATTAAATGCAATAATAATTTATGAGCAAACAGTTATAACAAACAAATTACAATTACTAATTTAATAAATTAGAATTGTTATTTTACAGATTACAATCATACCTGTGGGTACTGTAATCACTGAATGCGATGAGTTACGATAATATTTATGATTACCGTAATCAGTAAATATATTTTTGTTACTTATATCCAATAAAGTAAGTCATTTTTTTGCGATTTTTTTAACAAAAAATGTAATTATGTCATTTGAAGAAATGATATAGTATAAATAATAAGCAATCATTTCGATAGGAAGAAAAATTCAAGTTAGTTACTATTTAAAACGTTTTTCAATATTTGTTATCATTGTTATCAGTATCACGATTATACTACGATTATATACTACTATAATAGCTTTATATAATATTAATTTACATGTTTAGCAACAAAACAGACAGTTCGAGTTTATCGTTATCGTCAAATGTAAAAAAAAAGAAAAATATTTAAAAATTCTTTCTTTTTTTTTGTTTTGATAAACTAAGCTGCGAATGAAAAGCAACTGTTTTCAAATTAATGATTTTATTCAACCTTTTCATTCTCGAACATCCTAAAATTACGATTAGTTCGTGGAAATCTCGAATAGATGATACGATTGAAAAGTTTGTTCAATGAATTTATTACTAAACCACAAGATAACATTTCCCAGATGTTTCCTTTGCTCATTGATTCTTAAAAAGTTTTTAAATATCTCTCTAACAATGCTCACTTCTGTACTTTATCTTATTCTCCTCATAGATACCAAATTTATTTCATTTCATTGTTACATCAAGTTGTTATATGAATAGATCGTAATATATGCTTAAGCAATATCAAACTTTCAAGAGTATTAAATTATCGATCGATCGATCGATTGATTGATTGATCAATTATTTGAGCATAAAAATAATGATCCTTCAATTAATCAATAGTGTTAGAATTACAATGAAGTATGTTAATTATGCAATATTTATCATTTATCATCACTTATCTTTAATTTTTACAAATTACTATGTGTGTGTGTCTATGTGTGTATGTGTATGTATGTGTGTGTATGTCACATCCAAGCGATTATTGCAATTATCATTACAATTAATTCATTTTAGTCTATAAATTTTACGATATGATGAATGAAATTTAAAAATTAATGAATTCATTTATTGAATTCAATTCTTTTATATTCTCATCCTATGACTCATTCCTCTTGTACGATGATTCATAGATAGAAGAAAAATCGTTCTAAAAGAGTTTTAGTATTTTGCTTTTATTATATTATTCATCAATTTGAAAGTTTAAAAGCTCATACAAACTTTTATTTTTATTATTTTACCTCTTATTCTCTAACCATTTTTATTCATCGCAAATAGAAATGAGATCGCAAGAAGTTTGATTTAAGAAAACAGCAATCAATAATTGATCATCATTGATCATTGTTGATCATCATTGCACACTATTAGTTGTGAAATAATTCTTTAATTATTTTGATTTGATAATTTTAAAAAGTAGAAAAAGGTTTGAAGTAATAATTGTAAGTTATGGAAAAGGAAAGTATTAAGAGCTATGAGCAAAAATATTAGTTTAATTTAAAATAATTCACAAATTTAAGTTTTTTTGATATAAAAAGTTGTAATTAATTATTAAATTATAATTTAAAAAAAATTTTTATAAAAACTTTTTAAAATTCAATTTTTCCATTTATTTGAACAATTTTTGTTTTTCCTTTTATTTCTTTAAATTAAAAATGACAAAAAGAAAAGAAATTAAAGACAAAAAGACAGATGAATTTTTATTTAATCATTTAATATTTTATCGAACATCTGTTCTTCATTTTTAAATTACGAATAAATAAATCCACGGGTGACATAAACAAAGTATTATAGATTAATATATGGATCATAGTGATCAATTAAATTTTACATTCAAATATAAGCTTTAAAATAGGATTTAAAATTTTTGATATCTCAAAAAAGCTAAAGTTGAATTTATGAAAATTCGCATTTGTCGCACAAAAAAAAATCCGCATTTACGAGCATTTTTATTTCTCTTCAACAAATAAATTTTTAACTAAATGATAAAAGTAAACTTAACAAACGTCATTTTAGAAAAGGCATTCTGGAGAATTGTCGTTATTATCAATTTTAAATCCAATTATTCTACTCTCGAAATATAAGTTTAAATTTAAATTGAAAAACTTTTTTTTTCTATCGAACATGTGGGAATTTTCAATAAGGTGAAGTTGCTTAGATTTGAACTTTTTCTTAGTTAAACTTTTATTCGTATAAAAGTAAAACATTTGTAAAATTTCATTGATCAAGATAAATTTTATGCATATAAAAATGTCATCATATTTTTCATCATTCAAAATATTTTATCAGATTATAGGCTTATTTTTAAGTTTTGCACAAAATGCTTGTCTTTTCTTAAACTTTTATGCTTACATCGTTTGCTATTATTGATAGTAAAATTTTAAAAATAACACAATTCTCTGAAATGTCGTTGTTGTTGTTGTTGTTATTGTTGTTGTTGTTGGTGTTGGTGTTGTTTTTGCTGTTGTCGTTGTTGTTGCTATTGTTGTTGTCGTTGTTAGTGTCGAGAAAATTTCTCGTCATGAATAAATGATGGGAAATGTAATTATAGCAAATGGCAAATAATGTAATACAACCAGATGTGTTTCAATTGAATTAATTGAAAAATTAGCGAAAAGTTTGGCTCAAATCGATTTGATGAAATAAAAGGAAATTTTTTTTTTTTTACTTAAAAGTTATCATTTCTATTTTATATTTACAAACGAAATTTTGTTTAAGAAAAAAGCAAAAATCGATAAATTTAATTGTAAACAAACAATTTTTCTTTTTAATTTAGCAATTGCTTTTATTTTTTATAATTCATTCAATATCATATGATAACATATTAAATACTATCTTATCTCAAACTTCTTCCCTTTTTTTTTCTCAATTTTTAAAATTTAAATATTCGAGAAAAGAGCAATATGCTTCGAGAATTATAAAATCTTAACTTTAAAAGGAGAAATTTTACCAAAGATTTTATGAACTTTATAAGATTTACATAATCTATGATAATGATAAAATAATCTATGATAATGATAAATTGAAAGAAGGGTATGGGTATTATAATTTATAATATGATATTAATATGATTAATATATGCTAATTTTTTGTATTTAATTTTTATAATATAATTTTAAACTTACCAATAAGTAGCATAAGTTGTAAGATGAAATTCAACATTCAATCCCATCATGTATCAGCAGCAGCACAACAATACATCCCTACCACTCTATCTTTTAAATTTTATGCTCATCGAATTATGCGGAAAAATTTCGCTTCATGAAAAAAATTTATAAATTATTCAATTTTATTTAAGAATTTATTTCAATCATAATTCTCTTCTTATATCGTAACAAACAATTTTTCTTTTTAATTTAGCAATTGCTTTTATTTTTTATAATTCATTCAATATCATATGATAACATATTAAATACTATCTTATCTCAAACTTCTTCCTTTTTTTTCTCAATTTTTTAAAATTTAAATATTCGAGAAAAGAGCAATATGCTTCGAGAATTATAAAATCTTAACTTTAAAAGGAGAAATTTTACCAAAGATTTTATGAACTTTATAAGATTTACATAATCTATGATAATGATAAAATAATCTATGATAATGATAAATTGAAAGAAGGGTATGGGTATTATAATTTATAATATGATATTAATATGATTAATATATGCTAATTTTTTGTATTTAATTTTTATAATATAATTTTAAACTTACCAATAAGTAGCATAAGTTGTAAGATGAAATTCAACATTCAATCCCATCATGTATCAGCAGCAGCACAACAATACATCCCTACCACTCTATCTTTTAAATTTTATGCTCATCGAATTATGCGGAAAAATTTCGCTTCATGAAAAAAATTTATAAATTATTCAATTTTTATTTAAGAATTTATTTCAATCATAATTCTCTTCTTATATCGTAACAAACAATTTTTAAAGGGCAAAGTTCATCGTTACATGCTCATTCATTTTGAAAAATAAATTTTCTTTTTCCTCTATCTCAATGTACAATATTTTGATGATTATAGTTAGATTCATTCGATATGAAATCGTATATGCAATTTTATAATCTTTTAACTTGACCTTTGACATTGCATGAATAGAATAGAGAAATTCAATAATTTTATTTTTATTTTAAAATGATGTTTATTGATTATTGTTTATTTTCGTAATTTCATTGTTCTATATATTCGTTTGTTAACTTTGACCTTTTCATTCGATTAAATTTCTCCCTTTATGAAATTCATCACAAAAAAAAAAAAAAACAGACTTCCTTCCTTTTATCAGATGCAATGAATTCGTCATCAAAATAAATTGATCTTGAAAATAACGATCGAAGGCTTCTTACTTGTCCTTCTTTCACTTCTTCTTTATATTTAAAAGTTTTTTTTCAATACTTTCTTGGAATGGCTTCAATTTGAATTATTCAATAAGTTTACTCTATGTGAGAGAGAGAAAAAAAAAAGGAAACGAACAATTTTTATATTATTCTTTTCAAAATCTTTTTACTTTTTGTTGATTGAATAAACTTAGACTAATCGAAAGGACGATGTTTTTATTATCATTAATATAATATATACATATATATCTCGAGAATTTTCTCGGAAAGATCAAAAATAAAGAAAAAAATTGAAGATGAGAGATTCATTAATTGAAAATTTCTATGATATTGAAATGATAAGTTTAATTGCTTTTTTTTAATTAAATCCTTTTCATTATATTTCGTTGAAAACACATTACTTAAAATCGGATTACGGCAATTAAAATTTCAATTATATTTTTGCCAATGGAAATATAAAAATATTAAAAATCAATGGTTAATAAATATTTGGCTTTATGTAATAACAGAGAGAGAGAGAGAGAGAGAGAGACGAATAAAACAGAAATAGGTGACGAAAATTGTTTTTTTTTTTAAAAAAACAGGTAGGAAAGGTATAATCATCTTTCATGTTGTTAGTGTATCATCTATCCTTCATGTCCTAATGTATCTGTTGTCCTTCATATCACCTTTCTTGATCATTTCAATGTTGGCTTCAATTCTATCCTACCTTTCCTGATCACCTCAAATAATTAATCATTCGGGAATTAGTTTCATTCATTATACATTTATACTAATATTTACAGAATTCAAATGAATGTTTACAGTTTTATCACATCTGATAAGATGTCAAGAATTTGGAAATATTTGAATATATTGTCGTATTTGTATCTTCAAACATAATGAATCAACTATTGATCAACTAATTATTAGCCAACCAGTGGTCATTTCTCATTTCTAATCTTGAAATTAAACATTTTAATCTCAATTCTTAAAAATTTTTGTTTTATAAATTCTAAAATTTCGAACGAAAGTTTTAAGTCGTTTCGCTACGATTTTAATTCGCTAACATTTAATGCAAAATTTTGTTGTGATTTTAATTCGCTATGTTTAATTCATTTCGCTATGCTACTACGCATATTTTGTTGTATCAGTCGAGAGTGTAATCATTGTAATACTGTTTTCTCCTGTTCATAACATTAGCTGAAGTTAAAATAAAAGTTTCTTTCTTAATTTATCAAATTTTTTGATATTAAAAATATCGAAGAAAAAAAAATTCATCTTAATATCAGCGATAATTTCCAACATGTTGTTTATCTAATGAATGTTGATATTAATTAATTAATTAATTAAACAGAGCGGAGAATTCTACCATTGACCTTCATCATTTTTGTATAAAAGTGTAGCTGACATATATTGCGTTCTACATGATTTGTCGGTCGTTTTTTCTTCTAGAAATTTTTTTTTTTTAAAGATAAGATGACTGATAAGTTTGATAATAATAACAGTTAATTGGAGAAATATAAGAGATAGAATCTGAATCCTTCGTTTGCATCAACATCGCATTTCTATCATTTTTTTTTTTTTTTTTGTTCTACTGATATTTTCATTTTAAAGTCATTCTGTCTGATTTATTGCACCACAATACATATATATATTTTTACGTTTACAGAAAGTGATAAACTGTTGTAATTTTTGTTAATATCATAGATAACAAAATGCTTAATTCGAAAATATTTCAGTGAAGGATTCCAAAGAAAAAAAAAGAAATAAAACATCCCTTTAGAATAAATTATATTTGAATTGAATGAAGAAAAGAAAAAAGAACGAAAAAAGCAAGCCATCCATTATGATAAATAATTATTAAAATTATTAATGATAATGATAACATATCATAATTTTTCTAATTTATTTCAAAATAAATGATAATTGCAAATTTTACAAAATTGCAGCAAAAAAAAAGAAAACGAATTCAAATGTTTTGTTAGTAATTTTTGACATATTTGAATTTTAAGAAATTTTTTCTTTTTTTTTGAAATATTTTCTTGACATTACAAATTTATTAATGTAAACATTAAAGTAAAATAGCATATTACATTGTTTTGTTTTTTTTTTAATGTAATTTCTTTTATATTTCCGTCCAAATTTTTAAACATTCATTTTTTTACAATTTTCACTTTCCTTTTCTTTTATCAACAACAATTCCTTCTTCTTTTTTTTCTCTCTCTCTCTCTCCTCTCTCTTTCTCAAAAATTTAAAAATTCTCGAAATTCTCGAATGGTATCACTAACTAAGAAAGATTGATTTTACAACAAATAAACAATTAGATATAAAATAGAAAAAATATTTTAATCTATGAGACTAATGATAGACATGTTGATGAGGATAGTAATGACATTAATTGCTTTATTTTTTTGAGCGAATGTCGAGAGTAAAAGTCTCGCAGGAAATGAGCAATTTTGATGGAAATAGAATGTCAAATTTTTTTTTTGATGCTACAAGCCAAAACTATGTTTACCTAATTTTCTTTTATCGTTTATTTTTATTTGTTATTGCTAATTTTTGTTTACAATAAACAATCGTTTTCATTTGTTTTTAATGAAAAAAAAACAAACTTTTCATTTCTCAAATTTTATTTATTTATTTGTAATTCTCGTTGTTTTAGCCTATTTTTGAAACTAAATTTCGGCAAAAATTTTTGGCTTGGCTTTGATACAATTACTTTTAAGATAAATTATCTGACAGTTTGATATCACTTTCTGAATTATGGATTTGCTTCCCAATCATATATGATAACTTTAATCAGACAACTCAATAATAATTGCATCAAAGACAAATTGTCTAACTATAGCACTTGGCTTTTTTAGATTTCTAAAATGTTGAAAAAAAATTAATAATTTTGGCTATGGCTAACTTTTCAAAATATTGCTCAGAAAAAGAAAGTAATAATTTTCAATTACTTTTCTCGACAAAATTCATCGCTTATTTTTTTATCACAATTTTTTTTTTTAAATCTTATTTTGAAGTATTTTTTTGCCAAATTTTTCTGGTGTTTATTTAAGTCGAGCGAGAATAAATATTATTAGCTATCAATTTCTTTTTCATTACTTTATTTCTTTTCCTTATTGCTTCTCCAAATATTTTTATTAAGAAAAAAATTATTACTAGTTTCTTATTTACATGTTTTCCAAAAAAATTTTAAAAATAATTTTAAGATTATTCCAAAAAAATTATTCATAATTCCGTTTAATCTCGACCTTCTTATTTTCGAGAGTAATACTTTTCAAAACAAATTTCTTATTTTTATTTTCCAGCATCTCTCATTTATTAATTTTTTTTTCATAATTATTTCAAATTTTTATTTGTAAAATTTTATTCATATAAGTTTCACTTTTATCGTAAACTTTTTTTTTTATAAATTATTGCCTAAGAAATAAAAATTAAGTTTGATTATTTGTTAAGAATTTTCTTATCGATAAGAAATAATTCAATTTTATTCTTCAAAATTTATTATATGAATTAATTCCAATTCGTATATTCTTATTTCCTACAAAGTTTTTTTAATAGGTTTGTATTATTATGTAAAAATATTATATTAAATTAAATCAAAAGATTCATTTGCAAAAAAAGATCAAAAAAATTTGACAAAATTGATCAGTTGGAATTGAATTTCCATTGATCAGTTGTGATCGAATTTTTCTAATCAATTAAAAATAATTTTGCATCTATCTGATCTGTACGCTTACGTAAATAATTGATTTTCATTGTACCAAATATCGCTTAATGAAAATAGCAAAAAAGTTGCATAAGTTTTACTATCATTTCTAGGATACATCTAATCAAAACAATTTAATCAATGATTATCATACAATAATTGATTATCAAACAATGTATTTACTTAATGATGAAATTTTTTACAATTTTTCTTCTTGGAATTTCTATAAGTAACGATTCAATTAAATTCTTGATAATAGCATAATTCAACTTGAAGCATTTTTTATGAAGTGCTTTGTAGGATAGAATAGAATAGAATGAAAATAAAATAGTTATAAATGTGAGAAGAATTTAAATTAGATAGAATAGCATACAAATATAATCTAAAATAATTAAATAGAAGTCTATTTTCAATTAATCTTCTTCATTTATCAACAAATTATTGACCTTTGACCTATTTAACTAAATTAAAAATTTACTTTTTCAAATTTCATTTCCTTTCCATTGCTTCTACTCGTAATTGATTTTATCCATGCAAACACAAAATTCCTCTTATTTCTATAATTCTGCTACGATAATATAATTAACATTGCCGTCCTTCTCATACCTTAGTTATATTATAGTCAGGTGTTTCTGCTCACCTTGATGTTAATATACATATTTTACCTGCAGTTATTAATATTAAATTAAGATTGGAACTATATAAATTACTGATTTGATAAAAATTTAGGTTTGTTTTTGCCAAGATGAGAATGTTTATCTTGAAACTTGGCCATATTTGGCTATATAATAAGCGCATATTTTTAAATTATTAAAGTTTCTAAAAATGGCAAAAAGAATCTAAGTTTATATAAATAATGAAGAATTATTAATAATGAATAATATTTTTAATAATTTTGTGAAAAAAAAATTCTCAAAATTCGAGACATATTGTTTATACTTGTTGTTTTGATTGCTAGAACATATTTGACCTTGACCTTTAATAAAATAGATATAACGAAGGACATTAAAAGCTTTGTTTTTTTTAAAGTAAAATTGATAATATATCTGTCTTATCTCTACTCTAATAATAGAATTCAGGATAAGTCTCTTTTCTCGATAAACTAAGAGCATTTTTAATAATCTCGATGTAGAAATTTCTGCATGCTTCAAAATTGTGTTAGAATAAATCCATCAAAAATATTTTAAATACGACGCATCCATTTAGATAGTTAGAATGTGACAATAGTAAAAAATATATGATAAGAAGTGATAATATGATAAGCAATGATAAGAAATCTAATCTGTTAAATTTTATGAATTTTTGCTTTATATCATACTCATTTGAGTTTTTTTCATTTTTTTATTTAAATAAATATCAATTGATAATTTATAATTATAACAGCTTTGAATTGGCACGCCAAATCTATCACAATTATTTCACTCATTTCCTTCCTACGGCCTAGTTCACTTTGAGGGCTTTTTCGTTATACCTTGGCCTTAACATTAGAGCACTCTATTACTACTACTGTTCTCTATTGATTCGTTTTCTCAACAAGCTTTACATATTCCTTCACACTCGTTCGTTCCTTTTAGCTTGTTCCATTCTTTTCTGCTATTTACTAAAGTCTAGGCTCATATTGTTTTTTATTGTTTTGGCCAAATGTTTGAACAGTTTATTCTTTTACAATTAATTCTAAAATTTTTTCGATTTCTTTCCTTTCGCAACTAAAAAATGTTTTAAATTGATCTAGTCATCATCAGGAAGTAATCATGATTGTTATCGTTATCACTTAATAACAGTTATCACAATTACAATAGTAGAATTAGATTATCCGTGATATAGTAAATGTAAGCATATAACTTATTTAATCATCTTAATATTAAAACTTAAACATGATTAATGCAACAACAAAATGCTTTATGCTTATCACTTCTGATTATTATCATTTCTAGCTCTCTATACGATAAATAAGATTGGCAAAAAAAAAATGAAGTATGGATTATAAATTAAAAGTAGTAATGTACTAGAATCTTTTCCTTACTTAGCTTATCAAATGTATCAATCAATAAAAACAAACCTATCATTATTTGTAATCATTAAAATAGGTTGTCGTTGTTTATTTCTCGAGTAAGTTTTTCCAATATTAACGCTTTTACATTTTCTTTTTCCCATTTCTGATCTTATCATTTGAATTTTTAGGAAAAGATAAGATAGTAAAAGTTGATAAATGATAATTTACATAATGGATGAGTGATAATTTAAATTGTATTAAAATATTTTATTTTCAGTTTCACGCAAATATATAATATATTCTATGAGAGAAGAAACAAATTACGAATGATTCATAATTCAGTGTAATATAACAGTGGTCGGTATTTGAAACCTTTTTTTTTTTTTTTTTTGAGAATTCCAAAATGAAAAAAAAACGATTTTCAAACTAATAAAAAATATTGAAAAATCACTGAAACCCTAAATTAAAAAAAAAAAATTTTCTTTGAAAACTATCGTAAACTTTTATTTGCTAAAAATCAAACATCATACACATACACACATATACACACACACACATACATATACACACACACACACACACACATACATGCATATACACATATATAAATATTACTGATCCGAATTTTTTGAAATTATTTTGATTTTGATTGCTATTATCAATCTTTATCACTGTATTATATTTAATTGTTAATTATTGCACTATTTCTTTTTTCCTATCTTTACATATATATATATATATATATATGCAAGCTAGTAAACTTATCATTATTATCAATTTACTTGCTAAACAATTAGATGATTTAATTTGTTCTGGAGATGGCTACTGATAATCGAGCAGTACCACCAGCAACGGCTATTATCATTACCAAATTTAAACAATCAAATTTAGCCGAAACACGACCAAGCAATCATAAAAGGTTAACCTTTTAATCTTTTTCAACCTTTTTATTAATTTTTAATTAAAAAGTTTAAATTTTAATTTAAGTTTGTCCGAAAAATTTAAATTTATAATAGAAAAAAATTAAAAATTTATTTAATTTTAGCAACCATCAAATTAAGTATTAAATAAATATAATTTAATAAATTATAATTGAATAATTAATGAAATATATTTAGTATTTAAATATTAAGAGGTCGTGACCTCAATTCATTTTTAATTGTTTTAATATAATTTATTTTCGTTTGTCATTTTTGAGAATATAAAAATAGAAGATAATTACAGGTGGTAGATAATTCATACATTGATGATCTTTTTGAATTAGACAATAGTCTCGAAAGAGTTCGAAATAGTAGACAGGGATAAAAGAGGAGACTTGGCCATTTTCTTTCATAGAGAGATAAACGAGACTTGGCTATTCAGACATCCTCAGAGAATTAAAATTAGAAGCTATGGAAGTGTATCAAATATATATTCAGTATTTTTCGTTATTTATAATTAATTTTCCATCTAAATATATTTCAAGGAAAATTATTCATTCATTCAGTGTACAAATCAATATATGCAATAATGACATCAGTTCACCTCCCTATTCCCGAGGTGATGATGCCCTCGGATGACCTCTTTTCGTTTTAATTTTCCCTCATTTATCAACCTTTTACCGTATCAATCAATTTATATCTATCCATCCTCTTTTCTTCCTTTCACTTCTCATGCCAATCTTTTTTATATTTTTATTAAAAATTTCTATTTTTAAATTTCATTCTATCCATCTCTATCAAATGGAACATTTCATTTATGTTCATCTGAAGCCATCGATCTACCGCAGATACCTACGATTATCTCATACCTAGTAAATATCGATTAATTCTCTTTTATTTACCTCCCGAGATATCTCATACTGGATTATTTATTCTATTTTGAAATGGCCATCCTCATCACTTTTGATTCCATGAATATTATTCATGCCAGAAGATCCATTTCTCTTTGTTATCCATCCCTCGAGATATTTCATACTGGAATATTCTCATAGTCATCCATCCCCGAGATATTTCATATTGGAATACTCTCATAGTCATCCATCCCCGAAATATCTCATATTGGAATATTCTCCCCAGAAATATCTCATATTGGAATATTCTCATAGTCATCCATCCTTCAAGATATCTCATTTCACATTGAATTATCAACCCTTACTTGCCACTTCTGATATAATAAATATTGTTGTCTTCATTAATTCAACTTAATTATCTTTTATCTTGTTACACATGATAAATATACGAAGTGACAAAGCATTCATATAAATGAGCAGGAAGAGATTGCAGGAAATCAGTTAAGGATATGCATGAATAAGTATATAAATTACAAACCAGACGATCAAAAATAGATAGAATGAATAGATAGATAAGGATATAATAATAAACATAAATATAAACAACGATATATATATATATATATATGTATATGTATATTCATTACTTATTATTTATTATTATCCTTTATGCTCATTTCCGATTGACGGATAAACAACAAATCTATTTATCTCAGATTAGTTTGTATTATATACATATACATATCCATCTATTCATATAAACAGACATGCTTATACATATACATACACATGCACTTGGATTACTTGAACTGTAATTTGCATGCAGATAAAACAGGTCAATGTAAGTGATTTACTAATGAACATGCAACATGAGTTGTAAGTGAACATGCAACATGAGTTGTAAGTGAACATGCAACATGAGTTGTAAGTGAACATGCAACATGAGTTGTAAGTGAACATGCAACATGAGTTGTAAGTGAACATGCAACATGAGTTGTAAGTGAACATGCAACATGAGTTGTAAGTGAACATGCAACATGAAGCATGCAGCATGCAACATCCATTCATTTTCTTGTTAAAAAGTTATTTTATTTATTCTTTTTTTATTATTTTTTTAATTTGTTAATTTTAAAGATTAAAATTGAAGCGAAAAAAGTTTATAAAAAATTTAAAGATATAAACTATTATTTTTGTTTACAAACAATTAATTAATTAAATATTGATGATATCTCTTAGCTTATCACATAATCCCGACATTAACGCTTTTAAGTTAATAACAGAAATCGAGTGAAACTTTAATCTCGAATCTCAATAATTTTATCATATTTGCATTTTTGAATCGAGATTGCCTTTTATCACATTGCCTTTTATCATTGAGATGATGTGATTTTATTGAAGCTGTTTTTATCTAACAAAAAATCAGGTTATTTCATGTAAATTGTTAACATTTTTGAAAATTTATTCTCGAGATGGAATTTTTTCATATTTTATTTAATATTCTTTGGAATGACCTGTGAACTTCAAGCAGATAAAACAGGTCAATGTAAGTGATTTACTAATTATACTATGTAAAACATAATATAAAATTCCTGCATAAAAGAAGAATTAATGAATGATAATTAGGCGATAGTTCATGTTAGAGGTCACAACATCTGACAGGTTTTCTGAAGATTGATCAACGAAAAATCAACTTTGTACCTTAGATTGAAAATACATACGATATACAACATACACATGCACAGATATAGGATAACATATACACATATAGACAGATACATGCCATACATCAACAGAGGAATCAATCAGTTAGTTTATCATTGGAGATCAAAAGATAACGACAACTGGTAGGGGTCGTCATCCAGTTGGCAAGTCCTGTTCCGTTTAAAAGGTTAAGATAGCCTTAAGGTGAAATTAAAATTAAGCAATCAATTCATCCTGCTCGAAACAGGTTGAAGTTTTGAAAACAGGTCTAGATGAATAATTTTCCTCACTTTATTTACATTTGATTTTATCTTATCTATTTAATCATTCTTGGAACACTTTGCTCATCTCATTTATTAGTTTCGTGACTTTTATTTCCAATTTTTTTTTTTATCGAGCCTGTAAACAAATACGTGATACGTAGAATATAGCTTATTTAAGATGCTAGGCTTTCCGTTCTTTAATTTTCCATCATATATTTGGCTCATTTCAATACATTCTCACTGCCAAAGCATTCTTCCAATTCAAATGATTTTAGAAATTTTAGAAAAAAATAAAAAAACTCTCTGAAACTTTTAGAAAAAATAAATTTATGAAATTCGTAAACAATAAACTTATTTCTTTTAGTATTTAAATAATCCCAATGAATTATTTTTTCCCGTGGATTTCCGATGAATTTTTCCCGTCTGTTTCACTTCCTGAATCTGTGAAATCTTCACTCTCTGAATCTCTTTACTCGATTACTCCATTTGAAGATTCGATAATGCTAAAAAGTCGAGAAATTAGCTAATTGAATTTCATTTCTTTTTTTTTAATTTCTAACTGTCATTTATTTACCTTTGGAATTTCCCAAATTTATCACACAGTTTTTGAAACTGATCCTTTGAGCAAATGCTTTTAAAAATTTTCAATAGACATAAATTGTAAATAAAAACTTTGCCAATAATTCATTTCAAAATGAAAAATATTATTACCAAATGAATCGATAAAACTATTTTATGAAATTGTTTGCCCTCTGATGATGTTTACTTATGTTTTATTATTGTCAGATGACAGTATTTTCCTAATTGTTCTGATCTTATGTCTCACCCTGAGAATAGTACAATATTGGCAGCTGATATCAGCATAATATTTATTATTTACCTATCATCGCTTTTCCATCTTTTATTGTTATTACTATTTAAATTTGGTAAATGAGCCTTTTCATTTAATTTCGCAATCAATATTTACTTCACGATTTCATATTAATTGTTAAAATAAATTTCATCGTATCAATTAGTACAAATTGGAAATTATACAATTCGATCATAATTATTTTATCATATCAGCTATTATATTATCATATGAATAATATCTAAAATTCAAAAATAATTCTAGAATTGGAAATTATACAATTAGCTCTTAATTATATTATCATATCAATTATTATATTATTATGTGATCAAAGAATGATATTTAAAACTGAAATTATTAATTTTCTTTAATCGTATTTATTACACCTTGTTAATGCTTATTTGAAGTAATAATTTCATTTTATTTCCTCATCAATCAAGCGATCGATTGATCGATTTGGGACAACTTTTGTTAGTTAGCAATTTGTTGAATCATTTGTTACATTTATGTTCAATCTTTGGAATATATTTATTTAATCATGTATATATATATATATATTTTCATTTTTTATCAAAACAATCTCGACAATCAATTATTCAATTGATTTTTATTGCATCTCGAGAATTTTAAACATTTAAAAAAGACAACTACTCAGTTTTTTTAATACCAAAACCATCTGATTCATGGAATCAACGGGTATTATAGCATAATTGCTTCGCTGTCTGGGACAAGAATACCTCTTTTCTTTTAATGAGCCAACGATATGTCATCCATCCTATCCTATTGTTGTCCATTTGGCTATTCTGTAGGCTTGATTATGTCATCGTTGAAACCAAAAGATTGTCTCCAGCTGTCTACATATATATTGCTCTCAACATAAATATAATTTGCATAAAGTTGTCTTCGTGCAAATCCTCCCATAAATCAGATTCTGCTCTTAGAAGAACATCTTAGATTCACTATCTTCATGTTCCTATTCCTTCCTTCTAGAAATACACTGTTATCACCTGCATCTGAAATACCTTAACATTATTATCATTTCTATACTGCATATCATTTATAAATGTGTCGCTGATATTTTTTTTAATTTTGTTCGCAAGAATCAGTTATCACTTCTATCCAAATTCTCATTCTATAATTGTTAATTGCGGTAGTTAAGATTTGAACTTAAATGATGTTATATTGACGATAGATTGTTTAGGTGGATGTGTCTTGTCTGTCTATGTGTGTGTGTGTGTGTGTGTGTGTATGTATGTATGTATGTATGTATGTATATATGTATGCGTTTTTGCGTTTTCGCCTGTTCGTTTCGCGCATTGCTAAATCGCTAATCGTTAATAGGCGGCTTAGATAGATAGATAGATGGCTTAATAGATTAAATTTGAAGGGATAGATGAGGGATAGAACGATCTATTCCAATATATTTTCGTGATAATCGAGCTAATCAGTTAGTTGGTCATTAAATCATTCCATTTAATAATACTTCTTTCATTATCCATTATAGCGATTTATCGCATGTCGCTCAAAATTATTTTGCGATTCGTACGTAATTTTTGGATGCAGTTTTTTTTCAAACAATTGCTAATTAATTGATTAACTGATTGATTGATTGTTTATAGGCTAAATAGAACTTTTTTTTTTTAATTTTAATTAATTAAAATACTTTTAGCGACATAATTGCGACATAATTTTATTTTCTAATTTTCATTAAAAATATACATCTATATATAAATAGCCCGTTTTTTCATCAAATAATTATCCTATTTGGCCTTACGATATATTGGCTACCAACAACTGTCGCCCTGATGAATAGTGATTAAGCAGATGATGGTAGATCGTGATCGTTTTTGTTAAAAGAAATTGATCGTTTGGTTTGATTGCTATAATTATAACATATCGTCAAGACAAGTAATTGCCCTGATTTCAGGCTATTATAATTCATTCTTTTCATATACGGCGGTTGATTGACAGAAAGATAGCTATTTTTATCTATATCAGTTGTCGAGAAATTGAACTTTTCAATATAATGATTTCTAGTCTTGTATTTTTATAAAATTAAGAAGATGAGAATATCTGATAAGAATTATCCTATCTTATCACCCATTCTTTTCCTTTAAAAATCTCTCATCACTTGATATTTATGATTTTTTTAAAAGATCATCTCATCTCATATTTTTCTATCTCTTTTCTTCTTCTTAAGTCTTCAGTTCAAATCTTCAAACGGTGTCTATTATCAGTAGCAGTAGATTTTCATAGTTTATAATCAATAATTTATAATCATTTTTCCATACATCACTTAGTTGATATCAAACTGATATCATTAATGTGGGAATAAGTTGAGTGAATCAGTTTGTCAAATTTTTTGGTATTGCGACTAGTCACAAAATTTTTAAAAAGTTCATGCACACTTGTCCGATTCTTTGCAACTAATCGCATACTTAATAAAAAGCCCATTAACAATTGTCCAATTCTTTGCGACTAATTGCATAGTTAATAAAAAGCTCATGAACAATTGTCCAATTCTTTGCGACTAATTGCATAGTTAATAAAAAGCTCATGAACAATTGTCCAATTCTTTGCGACTAATTGCATAGTTAATAAAAAGCTCATGAACAATTGTCCAATTCTTTGCGACTAATCTGTTGTCATTCATTTGTATAATACATGAAGAGCAAGATATTTGAGCAGAAGAAGCAAATATGCAAATTTAGAAATAATTATACTTGATACTTTATAATCAATAGATAACATCTTCCTATGAATAATAATACACAAGTCGCAAAGAATAACAATACATAAGTAGCAAAAGATAACAATACATGAATCGCAAATAATAACAATGCATAAGTCGCAGAGAATAATAATAATACATAAATCGCAAAGAATACGAAAAGGAAAATAGAACATACAATGCAACTATATAGAGAAGGTTATTGTCATCAATTTTCTCTACGTCCTACTATATCTCAATCAATTCAGAAATTAACGTCGTCCTTCTATGTTTGCTCTAATTCGATTTCGCATAAATGTCGTAACTATCATTAGTCCATATTATTTTGTTGCGTTGTTACATTTTTACTTTCAGTCGAGAATACTTCTCTTATCATAGCCATAATTCATTTTGATGATTTATTTAGGCGAGATTTAATCGAGATTAATCTAAAGTTTCATAAAAAACCATCATCTAATGCTTTTAGTGTGATTTACTTTCATGGATAATAAAATGATAAAGCAGCAATTTAGAATAATCGGCCATATTATTAAATTTATCTTATCTGCAGCTATGATTATTTCTACTTTCTTTGATATTATTTATTCAAAAAAAAATTGTTATTTGAAGTTAAGCGGAATGATTGATTCGTTTCCAATTGGTCTGATAGTATCAGCAGATAATTAACAAAAAATTTTTAGTTTTGAAAGGAATCAGAGAGTTACTAAAATTAATTAACAAACTGGCCTGTTTTTTTTTTTTTTTTTGCGGAAACTTCTTTATCACTTTGTCTGATGATACAGTCTAGGAAAATGAAAAGTTTATTTCATTTTTTTTTTTATTACAACAAAATGAATTGTTTCAGTTAATTCAATGGTTAATAAATTAGGCCATATGTTGTAAGGCTTTTATTTCAATTACAAGGCTTTTTTCATTCATCTCACAGTTTGTTTCTGTCATCTGTTTCTTTTTTTTCTCGATCTATTTGTAATTATTAATTTTGCTCGAGACTTTTTAATTGATAGCTAGGATTAATATTTAA
The DNA here is from genome assembly GCA_024305405.1 of Dirofilaria immitis. Lineage (NCBI taxonomy): Eukaryota > Metazoa > Nematoda > Chromadorea > Rhabditida > Onchocercidae > Dirofilaria > Dirofilaria immitis. Next base: position 1,759,072 of record JAKNDB010000079.1, on the reverse strand, counting down.
GTAAGTTTGTAAAGCGATTTTGCTCAAATCAGATTCCCAAAGTTATCTGATCTAGAAATCCGAATTTTTTTGATCATTTATGTATTTTAATTTGTTTAAAATTAATTAAAATTTTAATTTCTTGAATAGAATTCTCGAATTTAATAAACTTTTAATTTCCTTTCTCGTCGTTGAAATTTTATTTTTGCCATTTTTTAAGGCATATAATGTCAATGAGAGAGAGAGAGAGAGAAAGAGGGAGAGAGAGGTATAAAATAAAAAATTCATTTGTTAAGTACTTTTTTTTATTATATATATAAAATAAAGTTTTCAAAATTAGACGAGAAGAAATTGAATAAAATAAAGAGAGAAAGAAAGAAAGGAAAGGAAAGGAAAGGAAGGAAAGAGATAAAAATAATTATCAAACAAAGTTGCTTACATATCATAAATTAGTGCAAATGATATCACCGTAGCAACGACATTCAAAATTATTTGATAAATAAATTTCCATTACTCAATTTATCCATCCATCCATCCATCCATCTATCTATCTATCCATCCATCCATCCATCCATTTATCTATCCATCTATCTATCTATCATATATATCAAATCAATCAACACTTTAGAATTAGGTAAACACGGCGTTAATCAATTTCAATTTCCTTATACTTCCATTTTCATCATTTTTGCCTATTTCATCTTTAAATTCCGATTATTACTTCGAATTCTCGACAATCAATAAGTAATAATTTCACTTGTTGATTAGATAAAATTTTATCATCTCCGATAGAATAAATAAATCATTTTATATAGAGTAGAGTAGAGATGATTTTTTTGATTAGAATAGATTATCAGATTATTCTCTTTGCAGAAAGGCTTTAGCACTAATATTGCAATGTGCAATATTAGTGCTAAAACAAAACAAAAAAATTAATTTTAAAATGATGGAAATATCTATTGGTTCAGTTGTGGTTATCAGTTAAGACTCATTTATCAGCGTAAATTTTAGAGACAGTTGCTTTCAATATCTCTTTTTTTTTTTTTTTTTATAACTTCATAGCAGCGATACTTTTCTATACGATTACAAATAAATGTATCAATCTGTTTAAATTTTATTCTTTTTGATTCTAAGATAACAAGAAGGTTTCTATTTTATAATCATAGTGATAAGCAGAGCCTATCCATTCTCAATAATCAGAGTGATAAATAAAGGCTATCCATTCTTGAAATTCATAGATATGCTTTATCTTTTCAATGATTTTTAAACTTCTGAAATTGATAAAAATCATTATCGTAACTTTATTTCGATTTCCAACAATTTATAAAGTTGTATGTTGTTATAATAGAATACGACGTTTTATTTTATTTTGTAAAAAAGTTTCATTTCAAAGAAATTGTCTTAACATTTAGTCTTTTGAACTTCACTTGTTAATATTTATCATTATGATAATAATTAATTGATATGATAATTGTGATAATAATAATAATTTAATTACTAATTATTTTATTAATTATTATTACTATCAATTATTGTTAATTATTATTATTAATTATTAGCTAATTAAAATATAAATAGCAATTTGCGTAAAGAACTTTTTATGTTCTTACTAACTTTATAGAATTATTACAATGCTGTAGAAATTAATTAATTAATTATTATTGTTAAGTGTTTTAATTGCTAGCAAGTAGTACAAGTAATTTTAAAATTCAATCAATGATAATATTATCATTGATAACATTATCAACATATTGAATATATTTGAATCATTTTAGATTATAAATTATTTTTTCACTCATTATACTTTTTACATGTATATCTAAATTAATTTAACTAATTTTAATTTTTAATTTCATATATTTCTTTCTTTTACTCTTTTTTCTTTCCTTCTCAATTCGAAATGCTCCAAATGCGTTCTTTTTTCTTTCCGCGAAACATTTGTAATATATTCTTTTTGTTCTTTTAAATTTCAAAATTCCAACTTTTAGCTGTCAAACACTCTTTCTCAGTAGATTTTATCAAAATAACAAGGCGATTATTCATCATCATGCGCAAATTGTTTGGTCATTTCGGAAAGAAAAAGCTCAAAAGTATTATCATTTATTATCATAAATATAATTTGATAATTTAAACATATAAAGGTGTCATCATAAATATAATTTGATAATTTAAACATATAAAGGTGTCATCATAAATATAATTTGATAATTTAAACATATAAAGGTGTCATCATAAATATAATTTGATAATTTAAACATATAAAGGTGTCATCATAAATATAATTTGATAATTTAAATATATAAAGGTCAAAAAATACTAACATTTATCATCATAAATATAATTTGATAATTTAAATATGTGTAGAAAATGAGGAAATAATACTATAATAATGAAAAGTAATGCGATGAAACATAACTATGAATATACAACTATTTTTATCATTTCATTGATATCTGTCTAACCAAACTTTTTTTTATCATTTCAAACATTTCATTGAGATATCTGGCTAGCCAAATTATTTTATCATATCGAAAATTTCACTCATATCTTGCTGGCCGTTAAAATGATTCTCCTAAATTAGGAAAATTATTCAAAAAAATTAGTTAATAATAGATAATTAAATAAAATAGTATTAAAAATGATAAGGCATTATTTGAATAAAAATTAAAGATTATCAAAGTATTTATTATAATTTGATAATATATAAATTTATCAGTGATTAATATCAACGTATATATAAGTTATCTTTATCGTAAGATAGTATTATGTATATCTGAGATATTGAATGATAATCAATATTACCTATATCAAATCGTTATCATTCAGGAAGCTTTTTTTATATTAAATAAAAATTTTAAAATTTTTTTAAAATTTTAGAAGATTTAAATTTAGTTAGAATAATTTCAGAGTTTCATTCGATGAGCAACGATTGAAAACATTTGTTTACGATAAAGATACGATTGATGGCTCATCCGAAGTATTACATATTAGATCACCTTTTACCGAGTTAGTTTCATTTTAAACTTTTTCCTATCATATCAATTAATGTACTCTTTTGTTAAGCTGTAGTTTTAATAAAATAATAAATTAATTGATAAAAATGCAAGGATTAAAAATTATTTCATTATTATTACTTCCTCTTAAATATTTCTCATCTGATTAATTCGATCAACGATATAAATAAGTTAAATAAATTTTAGAAAATATAATATATAGCGATGAAATAAAGCTGAAATTCTTACTTCTAAAAAAATCGGATATATACATTTAATTGTTTCCAATAATATTTCATATCTTTTGATAATCATTCGAATCGATCTATTATTTAATGTTATCAACTAACTCTTTAATTGCATATCAAATATCAATCAATGTCTTTTCAGCATAATTAAAATGCCAATCTTTAAATTATATTAAAGGTAAATGAATTAATAAATTAATTTTTTTAGTAAACAAATATCAAACAATCTTTTAATATTAATTATTTCATTTCATTCTTTATTGATTTTTAAATAACAATTTTCTTTTGTTTATTATTATTAATTATATCATTTAGAGTCATGCATATGCTCATAAATTTGTATTTACACTTAACCTTTTAATAGAAAACAATTTGAGATAGGTCACTATGCTACATTACATCATCAGGTGTTTCAAAAATACCTCATTAATATATCGCTATCATCGTTAACATCATCGTTATCATTATCAGTAATACCTGCTATCATCATCATCGTTAGCAATAGTGTCGGTTATCATCATTATCATTAGCAATAATATCTGCTATCATCATTATTGTTAGCAATAGTATCGGATATCATCATCATCATCATCAATAATACTTGTTATCATTGTTATTGTTAACAATAATACCTGCGATGTTGTTATCAATTAGTCTTGTGAAAAATGTCACACACAATTTCCGTTCATTTTATTCTGTTTTTTTCCTACCATTTTCAAAAATCATTTTTCAAATTTTGTGAAGAAATATTTGTTGACAATGTTCTATTATTTTGTTCATAAAAGAATCAATCAATCAATCAATTAACCAACTAATTAATTAGTCAGTTAATATTGTTTAAGTCTTAGCACTATTTTTAACATCAGAAAATTAGTCTCTATGATGTATACTGCCTCGAATGATTAACAACTGATAAGACTAATCATTTTTCGCTGACTAATCGATTCTAAAATCATGACATATGAAAAATAGAATAAATACTTTTAAAATCAGTGTTCATTCTATAACAAAATTTATCAAGATTAGATTAAAGCTGTATGATTATCTAAAACGTATAAATATGCTAATGTTAGTCTATTATCTCGATTAATATATTCATCCTTAGATATAGAAGAAAGGCAAATATATCGCCATATAAATCAGTCTCGAGAAAAAAAAAAAACAATACGAATTAATGTCTTTTCTACAATCCTAACTCTATTTTTATCATCAAATTATTTTCTATCATTTCATCATATTCTGTTGTAAAATTGAGTATAATCATCGATTGTCACATTTATTTCAGAATATTTACGATCATTGATCATCATTATTACCATTTCTTGCGCAGTATTTTTTTCTCTTTTACTTTTCTTCTTCAATCAATTTTATTATCATTTTGAATTTGATATTAATAAACATATAAATGAGAAGAATTTTTGTTTTCTTTTCAAATTAATATTATTAAAATATTTCATTTATTTATTATATTTATAGAAAATATTTTTATTATTGATAGATTTATTATGAAATTGAGTGAAATGAGTTAATTAATATTTTAGAATTTTAATCCAATACGAATGAAAAGAGAGCATTTTAGACTTTTGTTGATTTTATATTTTACTACAATCATAAATCATTCAATTATTCTTTTCATTCTATTTGTTTTTGTTTATCCAAAATATAAATCCTTTCATTTGCTAATCTTTCTTCTAGAATTAATACTATAATGATTAGTGTTTATGAGAAAATAATCAATAAATAATAAAATAATATGAAAATTAATCAAACTAACTACTTTCACAAATTATTATTATTATTATTATTATTATTATTATTATTATTATTATTACTACTATTATTATCACTGACATATGAGAATTGTGAAACTTGGAATAATTTGATTTTTCATTTTTGAAACGTTAAAAAGTTATTACTATCAATCAGATTGATAACAATTATTTTACCATGCATTTTTGTACCTTCTAATAAAATTGTATTAAATCGAAATGATTTTAGATTTATTTCAAACAAATCTGATATAATAATTTCATTCATTGTCATTATATTATATTGTCTTTTTTAGATTTATAAATTTATCAATTTGATTCCATTTTTATATTGTTATCATATTGATCTTTCATTTCTCATTTCAATCATTATTATTCATTTTTATCAAAATAATAAAAATCGTTTGAAAATTTTCTTTGAAATTAACAAATTATTTAAAAGTAAGCAAAAACATTTTCTCATCAGAAGATTTTACTATCTTTTTCATTTTGTATTATCAATAATTTTGTTTTAAGCAAATTTTTATATCACAACAATTTCTCGTTTTTTCCTAATCGCTATCGATTAAAAAGAAATCGAAGATTCAAATCAATGATAATTTATTTATCCTTGACATCATTCATTTGATATCATCGAAATTGATTATCATTATTTACTCAATTACTTTAATCAATATGCAGCAAATATATTTAATCGAAACACATTTCAATGAAATAATTTAAAATCATTTGAAATTACAATGAAACATAAACATCTCGAGATTGATAAAGGAAATGTAAAAGCGAAAATTTTTTTAGATTATAGTGAGGGATGATGATAATTGCATTTCTATTTCATTTCCTCTTCTGATAAACGTCATCATCATCATCATCATCATCATCATCATCATCATCATCATCATCATCATCATCATCATCATCATCATCATCATCATCATCATCATCATCATTATTATTATTATTATTATTATTATTATTATTATTATTATTATTATTATTATTATTATTATTATTATTATTATTATTATTATTATTATTATTATTATTATTATTATCATTATCATTAGTTCCTCACATACATGTTATGTATGTTACTCATCTTTTCCCTAACTCACCGTCGAGAAAGTAGAAGAGGAAAGAAAGTTCGATTTATCTCATATCGATAGGATATCCTTCTCCTATCTTAACATAAACAAACTTTTCGCCCTGTTTCGCTTTATTTTATATCATAATAATTGCTAATAATTGGCACAATTTCGTCCTACAAATTCATCTTCAATTAATTATTTCTGTTTTTTTTCTTTCTTTTTTATTTTCAAATTTTGCAGTTTCTATAAAGTGCCTTATATTTAAATATTCATGAAAAGCTGGGAAAAAATGAAACAATGGTAAGTAATAATGCTATAATTATTGTTTTTAATTATATTATATATTTATAATAATAAATTTAATAAATAAATAAATTTGCAAACTTTAAAAGAATAAATTTAGAAAAAAAGATAATGACATCGATGAGCAAAATAATACAATAAACATATTGATAATAATAATAGTAATAATAATAATAATAATAATAATAATAATAATAATAATAATCATTCATATTCCAGGTAGCATCGTGATAATTATAGCAGGTATTAAAATGATAAATTTTGGAAATAATACTATATTCATAGTTAAAGGAAATAATTGAATAACTTTCCGTGCAGCTGATACATTTTTTTTTTATGATTCATTTTTTTTATGATTTCTCGATGATGAAAAAAAAAATCGAGACAGAATCTCGATTTCATTTCATTCCATTCTCATTTCATTTTTTTCTATTGTTTAAATTTTAAAAAATTCACGTTTTTATTTCATACGTCATATACCGTGAATATTCACGTAACTCATTTAAACGTAGACAAACATTTGTTGATAAGTGAACGTTTATGTTGATAAATTCGAGAATAGATTTTACATATCCATTTTAGATATTAAGCCATCATTGCTTCGTATAATTCTGCCCTTTCAATTTTTTTCATATCCGATCCATGAAATTAGTTTATAATAATTTAAGAAATAAAAAATTATTTCTATAATAAAATTTCTTGGCTGATTCTCTTCACCTTTGGCTAATTTTCATTGGCTCATATTTCTTATTATATATATATATGGGTTATAAAATTGTTCATAATCATAGCAATTCAATTATGCACAATAAAGTTTTGATGGAAATTTCCAACTTTATGGATTTTCAGTTTAATGAATTCGAGATATCTAAATCGTTTCAATAAAAGTAGATATAGTTGAATGAAGAAAATAAAGCTTTTAAGATTTTTGAGCAACTAAGTTTTAAGTTTTATTTCATTTGGTCCTGAAAAGCATAATGGATTTGACGGTCTCTATTTCATTAAGCTTGAATTAATAGTTTTTGGTTGATTTAAATTAAACAAAAAAGAAGGGATCTACTAAGTTAGGGAAGTATGTGCAAGAAGTTTTTTGGAATTTGAATTTTCCTTTTTCTTTCCATTTGTCCTAAATTCATTTTTCAATTTGCGAAGATTGTCGCAAATAAAAGAGAAAAAAGAGGAGGAGAAGGAAGAGGAAGTGATGAGAAAATATGATGTATGATAATTCAATACTTTTTAAAAATCATTTTATCATGTGCATCAATAAATTCATTCATATCATTTCTATGCATACCAATTATTCTGAAATCATTATTATCTCTTTTTATCTTCTACGTCAAAGATTCTCTTCATTTTTACTATATTTTTACTGTATTTGCATATCTTGCATATCACATGACTTCAACGTCTTTACTACATCAAACTGTAAATTATAATTTAGCAACATTGCATTTAATCTAATTTATAAATCAATAAATCTTTTTGCAAATTTCTTCTCATCTTTAATTATTGATAATTTGATAAGGAATATAGTTAACTTTAACAATGATAAGAGACGAATGCAATGACATTGATGGGCCACGTTAATTGAATAACGTGACCTATTTAAATGTAATAATAAGGTTGTCGGTATTTTTTTGGATCATATATCTTATCTGTTATCATAGTTCACTTTTATATTATTAGGAATTTGTTAGGATCAAATTTCGTTTAAAAATTTCAGATAATGCTATTTATTCGATAATTTCATTCTTTGAAATAAATATATTATTGAAATATTTTGCAGAAATTTTAATTTCTTCAAAATGCTTCATTGCAAGCTTTGTTTGTTTATCAAAACAAAATTGCGAAAATGAATGGATTTGTATAATTTTATGAAAAAATTATGAACTATTTATTTATAAAATAGCTAGTCGGATTATTTCTCTTCAATTATATAGAAAATGAAAGCAAAGTGATAAATTGTATAGTAATCGATAAGGATAAAGGTATATAATGATAGCTTTCATGTAATGATGATAGATAGTAGATGAATAGGATGGATTATGACAGCTTTATCGATTTAATTGCAGTTAACTGGTGAATGATTAACCGAAAGTATTTTCATGTTGGTAGGGATTAAAAGAGATAAAAATGAAGTTAATCCTAGCAGCTATTGATATTGCAAGCGATCGATCAATCATGCGTATTATTTTCTCTACCTAACCAATATAAGTCACAATCCGATAATTCAAATACACTTCATTCGTGTAAAACTATGTATTTGATGAAAAGACAAGACCAATATTGCTACTAGCTATTGAATCATTTCATTTGGCTGATTAGGCTATTTAATTACCAGGGTACGATGTAGCACGATGTAGCTTTCATGTCTTATCTAAGCTTTTGACATATTTTTTACTCATGTTTATTTCATCATTACAAAGCATCATTGAAATCATTTTTTTTTATTTTCTCGATATCAGAATTCTCATCCCTTACTATTAGCATTGTCTAAATTCGATATTCTGAATCCGTTTCTCTGAACCAAGAATAATTGTTGGATTTTTATACTTAGATCATCTATTTGAAAATAATTCAACAGCAGTTACTACTTTTATTGAAATAATGAAATGAAGGGAAGGTCAAGAAATGATAGTTGAAAGTGCGTCAGCAGACAATCGTTAAATAGTAATCAAATAAGTTGTTGTGCATTTTGATAGTCAATATTATATTATTATTGTAATATAGTAGCACTATTTTCTCTCGTTAATTTCTTTCTCTCTCTCTCTCTCTTTCTTTCTTTCTTTCTTCAATAATCTTTGAAATGAATAAAAATTTGATTTTTATTCCTTTTAAATTCATATATAATTGTCTTAGAAGTTCGAGAAATATTGTTAAAAAGCAGTTTTGTTGGCCTAATCTTTTAAAATTTCTTATAGCCTTTAAATCTCTTCAAAAATTTTCTGGCGCTAAATGTTACAATATCATAAATATCAAATAACAATCATGATTTATTATTTACTATACATAATCGCTATCTAATCATAAACTTGTTAAGAAGAAATAAAACAAGTAATTTAATTACTTTACATAAAAGTTTCTTTTTTTTAATTTCCAATATTTAATTGTCATGTATTAGAAGATAAATAGCACATAAGACATGATCATTATTTTTGATAATTTCATGAAATAAATTTTAATATTAATCCATTGATTCGAAAGTATTCTTATATAATTTATTCAAATGTGAAGTTCACAGTTCAATATATATATATATATATGAAAAAGTAAAAATAATATAAATTGAATTTTATATCGAATAAATTTAACTGAAAAATTCGCTTAAAAAAAAAAACTAATCAAGCAAGTTTTATCTGATGATGTGTCTTTTCAAAATTTCTATGATATTGACATTGGGTCAAAGCAATTTTTTTTTCACAAAGTTCATCCATGATAAAATAGATTAAAACGATATTATCATATTTCGATATTTTTTCACGGTAATTTCCGAAATTTGACCCAATAATTTTTGATCTATTTGATGACATTTTATTTTTTCAAAATGACATCGTTTGATAACAAATTCATTACCGCTATATATCCTATATCGTTTTTCTCATGCTAATTAGCACCGAACTAACAACGATAATGATAATCATATCTTTGTCTTTTGCACATCAATGTAAATGATATGATATGATATGATGTATGTGAGCCTCACAGATCGCAGCTCAATGAAGGGTAGAGCAATGTAGGGCGCGGATTCGCACTATTCGTCCACCCGTCTGCTTCTTATAAGCGAACGAGTGAGCAGTCGGAGCGGCAGTTGCTGCGAAGTCTTTTGTCCTCTTCTTCCTGGCCTACCCCATCCTGGCATACTCCATTCTTCCACGCTCCCGAAACTGCCATTACCTGCAGAGTACAGTGACACCTGTCTCTCCCATTCCATACCATCATCAAACTTTCCTTCTTTCTACTACTATATTGCGATTTCGCTTCTTTAATCTTTTGCACTTTTCCTTGTTTGCTCGTTTAGTTACTTATCTTTCTTCTTTCTAGTTATCCTTTCCCTTTCACTTCTCTTTCTCTTCCGTTCCGTTTTTTTTTGGCCAAAGTACTCTATATCACATAACCTAGGCTCAAGGGCCAATGATGCATCTCTGCGATTAAATTCCCGAACAACTTCTGTCCTCTACATCTCTTCTGCAACGCTTTTTGTTATATTGTTACTTTTCAATCGAACTAATAATTCTATGTGCTTTTACAGGTCTCTTTCTTTCTCCCAAAATATCTTATTGTCCTAGTAGTTTACTATTTTATTAATTCCTTTTGTCTTTTCAGAACAACTATATATGTATTTTGTGACGGTCGTTGATTGATCGGTGGTAATTTTTTAATTATAAGAGCTGACTGTGGTTTTGATTGATTCAATGTTAAGATAGAGAAATCGAAATATTCAATATCAAGATATCGAGATGTGCAGTATCATTGCTTCGTCAGATTTGAAGTTACGAAAGGGAGAGTAGTGGTGAATAGTGTTCATTAATTGGAAGGATTTCCCATAAAATTTAATTTGAAGCTAACAATTCACCTATTATTCTGGCAATTTCTCTCATTTCTGTAATAAATTTTTGGGATTAATTAATTAATGATTACTAATTTTGCTCTCTTTTGCTGCATATTTAGGACAAACGATAAAAAATAACAAATTGATAACATTTACTTCAGGTTTCAGAAAAGTTCGTTAAATGCACTGACAATAATTTCGATAGTTGCTACTGATTGTCAAAAGTGAATTGATGGAATTATTGTTCGTTAAAGTAGCTTAGAAACATTTCCTTATTATAGCACACTATCCACGATAACAACAAGAACATAGACAATTCTATCAATCTTTATTTTGATACTAACTGCTATAGCAATAATATGCCTTCCGGATGTAGTAGTTAAGTGGTAAATAAGTATTACTGGACAAATAATAGGAAACAAATAACGGATAATTGTTAATGATCCGAATAAGACAGTATGAAATGTGGAATTCCCAGATATTCTGCATTTGAATTCAGATTGTGAAGTTGAAGGAAGGGAAATTAGAAATTTTGAAACAAAGGAATGGATAGATAGAAGGAAAAAATTCTATAATTTGAAACAATTTAAGCAAAGCGAATTGCTATTCAATAAAATTGAAATTCTATTAAATATTCTATTGTTCATTGAAAAGAGAAGAGGGTTGCACTATTTTCGATTGTAAATATGATCTTTGAGAAAAAGATTAGAAAGCAAAAATTGAATATATTTAATGTTATTTGAAGTTTGTTGTTTGTCAATGGAAATGTTTACATTTCGGAATCGGCTAAATACAATCATATGATCGTGATCGATTGATTACATTGAAAAATTGGTGTAAAGGAGAAATAAAAGTCTGGAATTTGTGCTAAATAGATGAATGAATTACATATATGGATATGTAGATAATTTGGCTCTATAAGCTCTTTTTTTTTTTTTTCGGAGTAAAGAACATTATTCGTTAAAAATTATGCTTTTATTTTACTGTTTTTTTATAGCAGTTTTTAAGTCTCTCAAACTATGCAAGACATGCAGCGTCTTGGATAGTCTTGAAATTAGCTATTATTTGGCCAATATCGTGAGGCCTTTATTCAGTAAGTAATTGAAGGAATATTGTTAGCTATTAACAACAATCACTTTAGGAATAGATAATTCTTTCAATTCTCGTTTCCAAATAATTTTTCATTAAATTACCTGAACCTCAGCTTACAGATTGCTCTGTATGTGTGTACGTGTGTATGTGTGTGTGTGTGTGTGTTTGTGTATGTCTGTATGTGTGTATGTGTGTGTGTATGTCTATGTTTTGTATGTGTGTAAATATGTGTGTTCGTGTATGCATGTCTGTACATATATCTATATATGTATGTATGTATGTGTAACAAGTTAATTTATCAAATATTTTTCATAGCATCGAGGCACTGTGTTTATCAAAGCCTGGTGCCAAGGCTTTAGATATAAGTTCTCATTTGTGGCATTTATGGCTGCTGGATCTGAGCTGAAATTAATTCGTCTAGGCAGTTACCATTATTTTCCAGTGCCAAAAACATTGCTATAATCAGTTGAATTGGTTTCGTTATAACTTGCTAGACTAATCATTCATCTGCTGCGAACATTTTCTTTTCTACATACAAATGGCTGGTCCTAACTGAATGCATTTTCTTACTTATTTTGAGCCAAGCAATACTTGGCCTCATTGCTGAATTAGAAAACTTTTGTAGCCTCCATCTCTGTAGATTGCCTTTTGAATTGCTTCTTTATATTCTATGTGTATAACTTGATGATTGTATGCATATATGTATTAATTGCAGACAATTTATCACATAATGTTTATTACAAAATGACCACTATCTTTTTCTTCATTTGAGAGTATAAAAGATAAATTTTGAAATTGAATTTTTATTTTGGTATTGTAATTCTCTCATTATTCTAGTTGTTATTGGTCATTCAGATATAAAGTTAGTGTGAAGTGATGACTTTTTCAATTATTTTTATCTCACCGTATTACATACCTTTAACTATTATCGTACTTTGGAAATACAGTATGTCAGAGAAATAGCTTTTACTATGGAGCTTTTTTATATCATCCCATTTGAAATACTTTTTTTGTTATTTCAATCTTTTAATATGGCAAAGATAAATCGGTTAGAATATAACATAGTACGGAAAGTGTGTCACAATGCAGCAATGATAAGATTTGAAAAAGAAAGAAAAAAATTAGCGAATAGTAACAAGTTTTAAAAAAAGATTTTATGTTGGCGAGATATTGATGTGAAATAGATTATTGTTAACATTTCTCATATAACCATATCTGAAGACATTTTTTATAATTAAAATTTATTCATATCTTTAGTGGGATGGGAATTTAATAATTATTAAAAGTAGTTATCGTAACTAATACAGAAATGAAACTAGAGTCGTTCGTATTTCAGTCCAAACGCACCGCCAAGTCGGATAACGGTTGTTGCAGAAGAATCAGAAATGCCGACAACAATAATGCCACCAGCACAAATTGAAGATACTCAGAAATGCAGCTGCTGTTAGTAGTCCTCCCTTCCAGCACTTATTAAGTTAGTTTCCATTTTTATTGATTTTAATTTCGAAGAAAAAAATGATTCTTGGATGAGAAATTTATTATGAGATAGACAAGTATGAAGTTATCGTTTGAATTTTTTCATATTTATTCTTCTGAATTACATATCACTGTACGTCGGTAAGTATTACATGCTTTATTCGCGATAATATTTCTTAGAGACAAAAAAAAGTTTTATTTTGTAATTTTGAAAGTTTCTACATTAAGTGTGAAAATGATAGATTATTTTCAGAAGGGTAAAAATGAATTAACAGATAATCCGTTCCGCCCAGAAGAATCTCTGTTTCATGAGGTTGATCCTATTGTGGAAGCGTACAAAAGAAAACCTTATCCACCGTCTCTGCCTGGTTCGCAAAATACAACACCTATTAAAACTACTAATCAAGCATATTTAAACGGTATTTTTCTGAATTAATTTCCTATCGTTATTTGAGTTTTCATCACCTTAATTCCTTCTGATATGGGGAGTCATCTTTCACAATTGCATTAAGAAAATTAACGTTTTATGATTTGTTGGTTGAAGTTAATATTATCAGCTACTGTTTGATATAAGGCAGTCAATTTTAAAGCTGATTTCTGAATTTAAGTTGTACATATCTTGCACAAACTGAACAGCTTTTGCTTTGACTGGGTCGACAATTAAGATATTCAATAAAAAATATAAAAAGTAATCAAATATTAGTAAATAGATATTATGAAAATGTGGAATGGAAAGAAATACAAAAATTATTTTGAAGTCAAAATAATTGAGAATGGCGTTTATTGAAGTTAAAGTATTTGGGAAACTGAAAAACTACATCATTAAATAACTTCGATTAATCTATACCTATAAATAATTAATCATCAGTAGTTAATAGATTGACTAACATGAAATTAATTACTTGCACTTGTGAATTATGCAGTTTTACAGTTCCAGCAAGTATATCATGTAGTACGAAGTAGGCGCGGCTTAATGCTTCTGATTGCTTAATTTGTACACAAAAACTGAAGAATATCTTAGATTCAGGCATCTCGCCATCATCATTAGCACCGGACAAAGGAATAGAGGCTCAAGTGACGGGAACAACACCGCTAATGAACAGCGATGATCTGATTGGTATGGAAGATGGCATGGGTGATTTGCCGAAAGCTCGACAAGTGGAATGTATACGAATTGAAAAGAAAAAGTGCGGTTGTTGTAACTTACAGTAGGCCTATTACTATTACATTACAGGTTTAACTGTAACATTTTTTTCAGTTCATCTACCAGCATTTTGACCACCACTGCCTTTACTACGATTTAGGATAATTTTGCTTGCCAAATTACGGTGCTAACTGGAATGCATCTAAAGTGATCCAAAAATTTATGGAATTCTAAATGCATGTTAAAAGGAATGCAGAGATTTTAATCAAATTATCACCACAAATATATGGAGCTTGTAAATATAAAAGAAATTTTGATAATAAATTACTGCAATGTAATTTCGCGGCGCACCTAGTTAAAGGAAAATTTATGGTGGTATAATGTTGTGATAGACCAAAGACATTTAAAAATTTTGTTCTGCACCTTTTTTATTCTTTTTAACGGAAGATATCCATATATTATTTGAAACTTGATGATAACTCTGATAGAAATTTGAGTTTCTATTAGTTATGGTGGCAATATTCATGATTTTCCTTCATTAATATTACAAAATTATTAATATTCGTCTGTTGCTGCTGGGAATGATCTCAATTAAATTATTTAAAGAACAAGAAAACTTAGTTCCTTCATTTTGATTTGGAAATAGAATTGCACTATAAATGTTCAGTCCCTTTTTCTGCATATTTTTGGCACAAAATCTTTAAACAAAGCCTTTTGTCTAATCCCATCTTGACATTGGTTTTCCAGAACTCATTAAAATCATTGAAATTTTCAGTGTGAACTTCTTGGTGTTATATTTATATGCATAGGGCTAAAAGTTATGTAAGTCTTAAATTAGAGAAATAGCGACACTTTCCTCAGAAAATATTTGGAAATCTAGCTTCAAAATTGAAAATTTTGGTTTTAAAAAGATCTGAACGGATTTTATTTCCCTACTTGAGCATGTTTTTAGCATGATAAAGCTTGTACTGCTATTTTTGGATTGCGCACCGCTTTCAGCTTTTGCTCGCCTGAGTTGAAAAACACAGCTATACGAATATTAAGGAAGTATTGATATATTACACAAAACACTGCTGACAAGATTGTCTTTCAATTATTAGAAATATACCTTTTCCCATCGCCAAGCACATAAATAACCTCAAATTTTTCTGTGAAAAATTAATATTAATATATTTTAGCATCAGGAACAATATTTTTTAATCCGTTTTCTTTTTTTTTTTTGTAGCACTTTGGATACAAGATTCGTCAGGGTTTTATGATCGATCATTACTTAGCTAGTCTGCCTTGCCTATAAAAGAGTATAAGTATATACCAAATTTGACTTAGTATAAGTGTAATGAGACTTTTAAATCGAGACAACCTTATTCATAAAATTTAACTCATTTGTCGCAGTTCTTTTGGACAGTTAAAATTTGTTTAATTTTTAGCTTTATTTTTTTAAAATTTAGGAAACGCAAATCAATGAAGGGATTATCATTTACCAAATAGTGTCAGCAAGGCAGTTCACACATGCCTACCCAAGCTTGGCTTTAATTATTGTGTTTGTGCCAAAAATATCGCCGAAGAAAATATGCAATATGAAAAAGAATTAAGTGAATTCAAAGATATATAGAGCTTCTTATTTGTATTTTTTTATTTGGAAATTAATCGCTTATCCCATGGCTGATCTCCATTTGTTTACCGTTCTGAGCATATTAATCGGGCTGGTCAATAAACTTCAGGTCACAAATTTTATCATATATATATAAAAACTGCGGTACTTCGCTACTTATTCACATCGGCCGCATTTTTAAAAGTTATTAATTATCCTACGAATTTTGTTTCAGCTTCATGTCAAAAGTGTTTATAGTTTGTTGTTTTGTTTATTCATCTTTTACAAATTAGGATTTTTAAGCAATTGCTGACTGCTTACCAGGTTTTTTTGTGATTTG